>CAWUFW010003329.1:1380000-1856704 GCA_963921515.1 Calotriton arnoldi
AGGTAGAGAGGTAGAGAGAGAGAGAGTTAGAGAGAGAGGTAGAGAGAGAGGTAGAGAGAGAGGTAGAGAGAGAGGTAGAGGGAGAGGTAGAGGGAGAGAGGTAGAGAGAGAGAGAGAGAGAGAGGTAGAGAGAGAGGTAGAGAGAGAGGTAGAGAGGTAGAGAGAGAGGTAGAGAGAGAGAGAGGTAGAGAGAGAGGTAGAGAGGTAGAGAGAGGTAGAGAGGTAGAGGTAGAGGTAGAGAGAGGTAGAGAGAGAGAGAGGGAGAGAGAGAGAGAGAGGGAGAGAGAGAGAGAGAGAGAGAGAGAGAGAGAGGTAGAGAGAGGTAGAGAGGTAGAGAGAGGTAGAGAGGGAGAGGTAGAGAGAGAGGTAGAGAGGTAGTGAGAGGTAGAGAGAGGTAGAGAGGTAGAGAGAGGTAGGGAGGTAGAAGTAGAGAGGTAGAGAGAGGGAGAGAGAGGTAGAGAGGGAGAGGTAGAGAGAGAGGTAGAGAGGTAGAGAGAGGTAGAGAGGTAGATAGAGGTAGCGAGGTAGAGAGGTAGAGGGAGAGGTAGAGAGGTAGAGAGAGAGAGGTAGAGAGGTACAGAGAGGTAGAGAGGTAGAGAGAGGTAGAGAGGTAGAGGTAGAGAGAGAGAGGTAGAGAGAGAGGTAGAGAGAGAGAGGTAGAGAGAGAGGTAGAGAGGTAGAGAGAGGTAGAGAGAGAGGTAGAGAGGTAGAGAGGTAGAAAGAGAGATAGAGAGGTAGAGAGAGAGAGGTAGAGAGGTAGAGAGAGAGAGAGGTAGAGAGAGAGGTAGGAGAGAGAGAGAGAGAGGTAGAGAGGTAGAGAGAGGTAGAGAGAGAGAGGTAGAGAGAGAGAGGTAGAGAGAGAGGTAGAGAGAGAGGTAGAGAGAGAGAGGTAGAGAGAGAGAGGTAGAGAGGTAGGGAGAGGTAGAGAGAGAGAGGTAGACAGGTAGAGAGAAAGAGGTAGAGGTAGAGAGGTAGAGAGGTAGAGGTAGAGGTAGAGAGGTAGAGAGGTAGAGGGAGAGGTAGAGAGAGGTAGAGAGAGGTAGAGAGGGAGAGAGGTAGAGAGGTAGAGAGAGGTAGAGAGGTAGAGAGAGGTAGAGAGAGGTAGAGAGAGAGAGGTAGAGAGAGAGGTAGAGAGAGAGGTAGAGCAAGAGAGATGTAGAGAGAGAGTTAGAGAGGTTTGAGAGAGAGGTAGAGAGAGATGTAGAGAGGTAAAGAGAGGTAGAGAGGTAGAGAGGTAGAGAGAGGTAGAGAGGTAGAGGTAGAGAGGTAGCGAGAGAGAGGTAGAGAGAGAGAGAGGTAGAGAGAGAGAGGTAGAGAGGTAGAGAGAGGTAGAGAGGTAGAGAGGTAGAGAGAGGTAGAGAGAGGTAGAGAGGTAGAGGTAGAGAGAGAGGTAGAGAGGTAGAGAGAGAGAGGTAGAGAGAGAGAGATAGAGAGGTAGAGAGATAGAGAGGTAGAGAGGTAGAGAGAGAGAGAGGTAGAGAGGTAGAGAGGTAGAGAGGTAGAGAGGTAGAGAGGTAGAGGGGTAGAGGTAGAGAGGTAGAGAGGTAGAGAGAGTTAGAGAGAGAGGTAGAGAGGTAGAGAGAGAGAGGTAGAGAGGTAGAGAGAGGTAGAGAGGTAGAGAGAGGTAGAGGAAGGTAGAGAGAGGTAGAGAGGTAGAGAGGTAGAGAGAGGTAGTGAGAGAGAGGTAGAGAGAGAGGTAGAGTGAGAGGTAGAGAGGTAGAGAGAGAGAGAGGTAGAGAGAGAGGTAGAGAGAGGTAGAGAGGTAGAGAGGTAGATGTAGAGTGGTAGAGAGGTAGAGAGAGGTAGAGAGGTAGAGAGGTAGAGAGAGGTAGAGAGAGAGAGGTAGAAAGAGAGGTAGAGAGGTAGAGAGAGGTAGAGAGGTACAGAGAGGTAGAGAGAGAGAGAGAGAGAGAGAGAGAGGTAGATAGATAGAGAGAGAGAGGTAGAGAGAGAGGTAGAGAGGTAGAGAGTTAGAGAGGTAGAGAGGTAGAGGGAGAGGTAGAGAGGTAGAGCAGTTCATCAAAATGCTCAGGTGCCAGGATCAGTTTTTAGGCCACAAAGCTGCGGGTTCATGTTTAATGCTCTATTGGGCAATTAATTATAACACATACGATATACTCAGTAATGCAGGCAAGCTGACCCTTTCTATGTAAACAAGGAGGCACTTCTCGCTCCTGCAGGCAAAACGCCGTGGGATGCGAGGAATGCAGCTGAGGGGGGAGGGGTGGGGGGAGTGCGGCCGAGAGCTCAACACTAGTAGCAAGCATTTTTAAACGAAAAAAATTCTTGTAGCTTAAAAAAAGTAAATGTACGCATTAGCATGCAAGTTCCCACAATGTTCAAAATAATTAATTAACAAATGCTCCGCGTTATTTTTTTTTACCATTCGTAAGTACAAAACAAAAAAACAGCATTTTTTTTGAGTGCTCAGATGTTTGTTTTTTAAATATACACCATCTCCAAAATAATACAATATAAACCTTCATTCTTCCTTAACATACACCCAAAAAAACAAGGGGGAAGGTAAGATTAAAAAAAAAACGCGGCCCGCGCTCTGCTTAATGACTGTTTTGAAGCACACTCGTGCTTGTGGCACCATCCGCCTTGCGGGAGCGAGCAACAGCCAATTAGCATGCGCGCCGCTGCTCGCTCCCGCAAGGTGGATGCCGCCACAAGCACGAGTATGTGCTTCAAAAAGAGCAGCGCGACGGCTAAAGGCCCTCCTATGCAGCGCATGCGCGCTGCGTAGGCGAGACCTAAAAAATATTAGCTTTCGCCATTTTAAGGTTTCTTTGACTGTAATGGAAGTTAATTCTAAGCCCATGATGGACAGTTAATTGGGTGGGTGAGCAGGTTGTAATGACTGTTGATCCAGCGCGAAGGTCAATACCTGATCAGGGATCAATACCCAATACTATCACAGAACAATGGCCCATACACATTCACCCAATTCCCTGATGCGCTGGTGTCAATTTTTACAATGTTCAATTCTCTTCCCCATAAAATTCATATATGTCATTTCCAAAATACTTATCTGATTTATATATCAACTTTTCCTCTACTTGGTCGATGAACCAATTAGTTGAATAGTTGATGATAATGATATGACATTTCTAACTTACTTTCAGCCAATAAAATAATCACAGACTCTCGGTAAAGTTAATAACATTTTATCTCGTAAAATAACGTGGTAATGCTCATTGCATATGGTCAAAAATGCAAATAATGAAACTCACTAAAGGAAATTAGCATCAACAACTTCAAATTAATACAAACCCATCATATAAGCAATGACATTTTGTATGGAGGAGTGGATAGATTAAGAGACAAAAGTTTCAGCAAATTCAAATACGAAACAGAATTTACCTAACGGAGGGGATAGATGAAGAGACAAAGTTTCATCTAAATAATACGTTCAAATGTATCTATGACGGAGTGGATAGGCGAAGAGACATAAGTTTCAGAGACAAAAATACATTTGCAAGAATCATGCCTGTATGAGTCAGAAACATACAAACCTAACGGTCTGTAGAAAACCACTACCCTGGCCAAGGCGATGGTGGGGGTTCCCTGAATAGAGTCAGGAAACAAAGATTTACAGGGACAGGAACGGAACAGGACAGGAAACAGCTAGGCCTCTCTGCAAACCGACGAACAGCTACACATCTCCCCTCTCTCAGCCTCTCCAGCCTAACCCTAATCCACACCCCTATAAACACCCCAGTTATACCCTAAAACCTACATGTCCGTCCCACATGAATTGAAACATTACTAAAATCCAGGCAAATGATTGGTGGGCTTTGGGGGTGGCTCTGTCACACCATGGTGACTTCACTTTCAATTTGAACATCTTATTGTTCAGTATCCGTTCTCACAGTTTGGTTCTTACACGTGCTCACGTTTTCTTTCATATGATACATTTGAAAACTCTTATTCATAAAATTGTCAACATCCGCGGAATAAGACCCTGGTCCCACAGTGTATTTCATCATTTGGCAGACACTTGTCACTTTGACCTTCATCACGTACATCATTTCTGCTGTGCACAGCGCGTCTACCTCGCCTCTGACAGTTCAGATCCACTCTTCAATTCACCCCTCCCTCATTGGACAATTTAAGACAAGATGGAGTTTCATCCAGCACACTATAGCAAATGAAAACGAACATTTATTAATTATATGACAATATAGTTTTCACTGTTTAACCCCCTCCCTGCACTATTCCTTATTTATAGTTACCTAGCATAAGCCTTAAGCAGAAAGCAGCATTATTCATGGTTTGGAAGCAAGATGCGACATGCAAACTACGAAATGCACATGCGGCCTAGTCATGTATTATTTTTCGTTTCCTTCAAAGCATACTGCAAATACGTTTTTAGTTCCCACACATATTAATATATATATTAGTGAATACATGCGCAAAGCTATTTCCTCGTGTTTGTGTAAGGTGCATGTTAGTCTTCATTTATTATTTACTGTTAGTACATATTATGGGGGTATTAATTCGAGCAGGTTTCTTTTTTTGAACCCCTGCTCCATCAATCCCCCCTCTGATGGCTTTCTGGAGCCATCATAAAATACCTACCATACCGAGTGCCATCTTTATTTTATCTAAAACTCAGTACTCTTCTCTCTTTTTATGGCACCCTCGTCTAGATCTTTCATCATATCATAGTATTTCTCTTTCATGTCTTCTAATTCTGTCTCTTCTCTTTTTCTCTTTCTTGCTCTACCATCATTCTTTGATTCTGTTACTTCTATTTTTCTACCTTTACCCCTGCAACACTTATATGTCAATATTATTACTAAGGTTACTATAGCTACAGAAACTATTGGCATTATTATTTTTCCTAATAAACTACTTCCAAAGGTAGAAAACCATTTACTCACAGAGGAGAAACCCTTACCAAGTTTCTCCCAAACACCATCAACCCCCAGTTGGGTCAAGTCTTCATGTAATTTCGTAATATTCTTTATATATCTCTCAATTCCTTTACTTTTATCAGGGATATAAGTACAGCAGTGTTGGATTTTCAACATGCCACAAACTCCACCCTCTTTTGCTAATAAGATATCAAGGGCAAGTCTATTTTGCAAAACCATTGACCTGATTGCAACCATTTCAGTGTCAATCATCAAGAACCCTCCAGCAGTATCTATTGATAAACGATCAACCACTGTGGACAACTTTCGAATTTTGTGCGAATTCAGGACGACTCCAACTGAGGGTATCAGTGCACCAAAAATATCACCTACTATTTCTGAGAAACTTGCTCTCTTGTTACGTGTTAGTCCATGTTTTATTTCACTTAGTTGGTTACTATTTTGGTGTACATGGTAGACTTTGGGAAAAACAATTGCAAAGTAACAACTACCATACCAATGTGCAGGCAACCTATAGTAAGCCTTCTTGCCACACACATAATAAACTCCTGGAAAGGCAGGATCAGTTCCACCCTTTAATCCCCAACCTCCAGTAATTTGGAAAGTATGTTCACATTCACTACTACCAATGAAATAATTGTTATAGTTAGTTTTCGTTCTAAGCAAACATATTTTCCCTTTCTGGGACCAGTCCAGGGACATTGCAGCGTATGTCTCGCCTTTCTCATAAATTCCTTCTCTGAAAGCCCACTGTGGTACCCGTGACTTCTGTTCAGCAGCCTTTCTTTGGAAACTTTCTCTTCTATCTTGATACCATTTCTATAAAAATCTTTTCTTCTACCCGCAAACTAAAAGTCAGGTTATTTCTATAGCCATATTCTATATCTAGAGTTTTGGTGATATGGAAGAACTCTCCCATATAACGTGCATTTTTGCTACTTAAAACCTTATTTAGCTCTTTAATAACCGGTATTTCTGAAAATACTAAATCTATATTAGAATAGTGGTATTCAAGTTTCCCGTCACATAGAATAGGCTGGTTAGAATACTGCAAGACACACCATATGTTAAAGGTAGGTGGTGGTAAGTCACCCCTCTGAGACAGACGAAGGTAATCGCATGCACACATAACAATCACTCCCATTCATGGTTTCAGTATATTCATACAACAATTTAGTAAACACATTTAATGAGAAATCACTAATTGATTTATCATGATGGAGAATACTTCCATCCAATGGTTCTATTTTAGTATTAGGAGTTTCATTAGTAACATCATTCACTCCTTTACTTGTCACATCATTAGTATTATTCCCATTATTAGTTACCATTAGAATAGGTACAAGGACAGTTAGTAATACCCACATGAATGTTAATAGTAAAACACTACTGTTAGAAATGGGGGTCTCTAGTTGGCAATGGCTGGCCACTGTCCAAGTAGGGACCCTTCTTCCTAAGTCAGAGTAAGAGGGCTACCCTCCTTGATACCCCTGCTCAACCCTGTGGTAACGTAGCACGAGCAGGTAGGCTTATCTCAGAGGCAGGGTGTGAAGCATTTATGACCATACACAGTAACACAGTGAGGAACACTACAAAGGGACACCACACAAGTAGTTATAAAAAATAAGTATCTTTATATAAAGGCAGATTTATCACAAGACCACTAACTGTAAAAGCCACAATACTATTCAAAAATAGGATAGCTGTTGAAGGGCTGTCAAAAATAGTTCAAAGGTTGCAAAAATAAGGTTCAAGTTCAAAGCAGTGGTCTCTGCGACCCTTTCTTTCACAAAGTACCTGGGTTTAGTAGCAAAACCAACAAAATGTCGCAAATAAGCTGTAGCGATGATTCTCGGCACGCGAGGCCGGCGATGCGTTGAAATCCTTGCCGCAAGGGAGGATGATGCGCCGATCTGCGTGATGCGTGCGGAGACGATGCGACAAACTTCTGCACGCTGGACCGCCGATGCGATGACTTTCTTGCCGCGTGGGAGAAGTCGATGCGGCGATCCTGTTGCGCTGTGTGATCGTGTTGCGATGCGAAGACAAGACGCTCCGCGAGGGAGCGACGAAATTCGGTGCGATGCGATCCAAGTGGCGGACGAATGGCGTCCGCAATGCGATGTCTCGAAGCGATGATTTCTTTAAGGGTTGCGAGTGCGCGGCGACAGCAGCGTGATGATTTTTCCAGCGCGTCTCGGCTGCAGCGGCTCGCAAAGGGGCGTCAGCGATGGTTTCGTGTTGCGAGCCCTCGGCGGCAGCAGCGCGATGATTTTCCCAGCGCTCTCGACTGCAGCGGCTCGCAAAGATGCGTTAGCGTCGATTTCCCACACTCTCTTCTCTGATGCAAACTAGAGGCCCTGGAACTCACAGGAGCCTCATCAGCAGATAGCAGTCCTTGCAGGGAGGAAGCAGGAGGTTGGTGGTGGAGTCTGATGTGCCTGAGACTCCAGCAGGAGGCTAGCTCTTTTCCTAGCCCTTGGGTAATTGCTTGTAACAAAAATAAAAGTTCTCTCAAGAGTTCCTTTTCCTCTTCTTCAAGGTCCAGTGGTCACTGCTGCAGGCCAGTGCAAGAAACAACACACAAGCACAGGGACAGTCACTTCCTGCAGATTCCTCCAGTGGCACGGACAGAGTTTCCTCTCCAGATCCAAAAGCAATACAAAATGTAGGGGTTTGAGCACAGATATTTATACCCCAAAAGTCTTTGTTCTCAGAAGCTACAAGTCACTGAACCTAGCCAGAACCAGTTCTGCTCAGGCCTGGAGCACTTTGTTTACCAGGCTGCATCCTTCCTTTCAGAAAGAGGGGTCTGCTATCAGACACACAGTAGGAGGTGGAGCCAGCATTCACCTTGCCAGGCACAGCCCTATTCAGGTCAAAGAGCCACCCCTCCCCATACTCTAAATGCAGATCTCTCTATTCAACCCAGGTCTGACTCAGCCTGCCCTGCCCCTCTAAAACCAGACAGTCAATACACATAACAGCAGAGCACACTGGAAGGCTTAGGCAAGAAAATACCTACTTTCTAAAAGTGGTATTTTCAAACACAGAATATAAAAATAACCTTCACTAAAAGATGTATTTTAATATTCTGAGCTCAGGCATACTAAATTCGTTTTTCTACCATGTTCCTGGGGTCAGTTAGGACTATAGAATGTAATAGCCAAACTGCCCATTCTAGCCTATGAGGAACAGGTAGCCTTACAGTAGTGAAAAACGAAATGGGGCATAATTCACTACCAGGACATGCTACACACACCAAGGCATGTCCTACCTTACACATACAATGCACCCTACCATAGGGGTGACTTACAAGATGCCAAGGGAAGGTTCAGGGGCTGGGAAGTGGGTGCACTTCACAGCCAAGATGGCAGTTCTGGACTGCACACAGACACTGCAGTGGCAGGTCTGAGACACACTTTACAAGCTGCTTCTGTGGGTGGCACACATCAGTGCTGCAGGCCCACCAGCAGCATTTGGTTTACCAGCCCTGGGCACACATAGGCCACACTACTAGGGACTAACAGGTAAACCAAATAAGCCAATCAGGGATATACCAATTCACATAGACATATTTACACAGGGAGCATTCGCGCTGTGACACTGAATGGCAGTGGCACAGCGCCCAGAGCATCTAACACCAGCAAAACAGAGGAGACAACAGCGAAAAATGGAAGGGAGACCCACGCCAATGGTGCCAGGTCTAACACACGTCCCCTCCAGCTGAAATGTGGGGAGAACTACCCATCCCCTTGGAAGTTCTCATCGCTAAGGCGGAAAAATCTGGACAGACCATCAGCATTGGCGTGTTCTGTACCAGGGCGGTGTTCCACCGTGAAGTCCATACCCTGTAGGGAAATGGACCACCTCAATAACTTGGGATTCTCACCCCTCATCTGCATCAACCATCTGAGGGGCCTGTGGTCTGTCTGAACCCGGAAGTGAGTCCCAAACAGGTATGGTCTCAGCTTCTTCAGTGCCCAGACCACAGCAAATGCCTCACGCTCAATTGCACTCCACCTCTGTTCCCGTGGAAGTAACCTCCTACTGATGAAGGCTACAGGTTGGTCTAGTCCCTCCTCATTTATCTGTGACAGAACGGCCCCTACCCCATGCTCTGAAGCGTCTGTCTGGACAACAAATTCCTTAGCAAAATTGGGCGCCTGGAGTACGGGTGCTGTACACATAGCAGTTTTGAGGGCATCAAAGGCTTTCTGACAGGTGTCAGTCCAGTTCACAATCTTTGGCCGCTTCTTGGAAGTCAGCTCAGTCAAGGGTGCAACAATGTTGCCATACCCCTTGACAAACCTCCTGTAGTAACCCGTGAGTCCTAAGAAGGCCCTCACCTGGGTCTGGGTCCTTGGGGGCTCCCAAGCCAGGATGGTTTCAATCTTGGGCTGCAGGGGCGCCACCTGGCCGCTCCCCACCTGGTGTCCCAAGTACACCACAGAACCCTGCCCAATCTGGCACTTACTGGCCTTGATTGTGAGGCCTGCTCTGCGCAGCGCCATCAACACTTCCCAGAGGTGGCGCAAGTGGTCCTCCCAGGAGGAACTAAACACTGCAATGTCATCCAGGTAGGCGGCACTGAAAGCCTCCAGCCCAACCAACACCTGGTTGACCAATCTCTGAAAGGTGGCAGGGGCATTCTTCATCCCAAAGGGCATCACACGGAACTGGTAGTGCCCATCTGGTGTGGAGAATGCTGACCTCTCCTTTGCCCCATCAGTTAAGGCGATCTGCCAGTACCCAGACGTCAGATCAAACGTGCTGAGGTACCGGGCAGCCCCTAACCGGTCTATGAGCTCATCAGCTCTGGGGATGGGGTGCGCGTCGGTCTTGGTGACCGAATTGAGACCTCGGTAGTCCACACAGAACCTAAGTTCAGGAGTGGCACCAGGCGTCGCAGCTTTTGGTACCAAGACCACGGGGCTGGACCAGGGGCTGCTAGAGGACTCAACCACCCCTAGGGCAAACATTTTGGAGACCTCCTCCTTAATGCAAGCCCTGACCCTGTCAGTCACCCTGTAAGCCTTGTGCTTGACAGGAGGACTGTCCCCGGTATCCACCTCATGGACGCACCAATCAGTGACACCAGGCACCAGGGAGAACAAATCAGAAAATTGCCCCAACAGGTGGTGACAATCTCTCTGCTGCTCAGGGGTCAGTGTGGTGGAGAGGATCACACCCTCCACTGACCCATCCTTCTCTCCTGCACACAGGAGGTCAGGGAGAGGCTCACTCTCCTCCTCAACCCCATCATCTGTGGCAAGAAGCATGCCCACTTCAGACCTCTCAAAGTGGGGCTTCAGGCGGTTCACATGCAGGACCCGCAAGGGGTTCCTGGGAGACTGAAAGTCCACCAAGTAGGTAACTGGACTTTTGCGCTCCACCACCTCAAATGGACCGGTCCACTTATCTTGGAGCGCACAAGGCTCCACTGGGGCCAGTACCCAAACCTTCTGACCAGGTTGAAATTCGACCAGAGTGGCATTCTGGTCGTGCCAATGTTTCATTTCTTCCTGGCTGGCTTCCAGATTTGCCTCAGCAATCTTTCTGAAACGCCGAGTCTGGTTCCTGAAGGCCAACATGTAGCTAAATACATCTTGGGGAGGTTTCCTGGGAGATTGCTCCCAGCCTTCCTTGACCAGACTCAGAGGTCCTCTAACCGGGTGGCCATAGAGGAGTTCAAAGGGACTGAACCCTAAGGACTTCTGTGGCACCTCACGGTAGGCAAACAACAGGCATGGCAAGAGGACGTCCCACTTACGCCTCAGGGGCTCTTCTAGGCCCATGATCATGCCCTTCAAGGTCCGGTTGAACCTTTCAACCAGACCATTACCTTGGGGGTGGTAAGGAGTGGTGAACTTATACGTTACCCCACACTCCTTCCACAGAGACTTCATGTACTGGGAGATGAAGTTGGTCCCCCTGTCAGACACCACCTCTCTGGGGAATCCCACACAGGAGAAAATCCCCATCAGTGCACGTCCCACCACGGGGGCCGTCACTGTCCTGAGCGGGATGGCTTCAGGGTACCGGGTGGCATGGTCCACCAAGACCAGGATGAACCTGTTGCCCATGGCTGTCTTGGGGTCCAGAGGCCCCACAATGTCAATGCCCACTCGCTCGAATGGGGTACTCACAACTGGAAAGGGCTGTAGTGGGGCCTTGATCTTCCCCCACTCTTCCCACTTGCCTGGCAAGTCTCACAGGTCCTGCAATGAGTGTCTGAACTCTTGTGCATCTGGGGCCAATAAAAGTGGGCGGCCAGCCTCTCAAAGGTCTTGGTCTGCCCCAGATGTCCTGCCAATGGAATGTCATGAGCCAACCCCAGTAGGAAGGTTCTGAAGCACTCGGGTACCACCAGCACACGGGCTGACCCTGGCTCAGCAACCTTAGGCTCGCTATACAGGAGACTGTTCTCCCAATAAATCAGATGTGAACCAGACATGTCACCTTCTGCCTGGGCTGCAGCCTGTCGCCGCATACCCTCAAGAGAGGGGCAAACTCTCTGCTGCTCACAAAATTCCTCCCTGGTGGGTCCCCCTTCCTGCTGCCAATGGGTCAGCTCAGGCAGGTCCCCCAGTTCGGTGATCTGCTCCCCGGTAGGCTCCAGGGCATCCCCTTCAGGGTCTGCTCCTTCCTGGGCCGTGGGAACCAAGAGGGCCGGCTTCCCGCGCCCCCTGCCCCTTCTCTCTAAGGCAGGGATCTGGGCCATACTCTCAGGCTCCAGATCCTTCTCAACACCCTCCTTGGCTGCCATGGACCGAGTGGTAGCACACGCCCACTCAGGCAGACCCAACATCTCTAAGTGAGCCTTCCTCTCCACCGTAGCCCACGGGGAGTCCTCTAAATCATTGCCCAGCAGACAGTCTACAGGCATGGCGGACCTCACAGCTACCTGAAGAGTTCCTGAGCCCCCCCCCGCACTCAAAGGGAACCTGAGCCACCTCACATTGGCTCTCTGAGTTGTCTGCGGACACTACTGGGTAGAATGCATGGGGGACAACCTGCTCTTTGGACACCAACCGGGAGCTGACAGCAGTTACACTGGCCCCTGTGTCTCTTAGAGCCTCCACCCTATGGCCATTGATGGTCACCCACTGCCTGTATTTTTTAGTGTTAGCAGGCAGTGCAGGCTTGGGGACCATCTCAAAGTCCCCTAATGAGACAAGGGTCAACTCTACGGGATCCCACCCTCTTGGGCACCCATCTCCTCCTCTCCCAGGGCTACACTAGCAATCTGGCGGGGTGGTGCACGGGGTGGTGCACTGGCCCCCTTTGGGGGCACTGGGGGTCAAAATATCTGTGGCCCACTTGACCACAGTTGTAACAAGTGGGGGCCCCCTGGGAACAGGCCTACCTGTTGGGGGCCCTGTCCTCCTTTCTTGGGGGGCTGGGACACCACTGCTTGGTTCCCTGGGGGATTACTTTGGGGCCCTCGGTGGAACTCCCTCTGTTGACCCTTGTCCCCCCACTCCTCTGCTGGGGACCCTGCCCACCTTTGGCGAAGTCTCCCACTGGACCCTTGCGGACCCGGGTGCTCACCCAGCGGTCCGCCTCCTCAGCAAGCTTTCTAGGGTTAGTCAGCTTGCAATCAATTAGGTGCTGGCGTAGCTCAGGAAAACAATTACTAGATAAATGCTCCCATGCAATCAAATCATAAAACTGCGCAAAAGTTTCTACTTTGCTACCTTTTACCCAGCGTTCCATGGCTCTGCAAAAAAAGACACATATTCAACCCACGTGGTACCCTCTAGCTTCTTGCAGACCCTAAACCTCTGCCTATACATCTCAGGGGTCAAACCATAGCGGGTCATCAACGCTTCCTTCATGTGGGCATAAACCATCCTACTTTCTGGGGGCAGGTCCAACAAGGTATCCCTCCCCTCACTCACAAAGCGTCCCCACAACCCCGCTCCCCAATCCTTCTCAGGGACCCGGTGGGACACCATGGCTAATTCATAAGCGGCAAACCATTGCCCAATATCTTCACTTTTGTGGAAATCCTTAATAACCTCCTTGGGTATATACACCCTACTCTCAGGGTGCACTACAGGTACGCTGCCACCAGAGGGGGAGATTTCCATACTCTTAGCTTTAATCTCCAACTCCCTCAATACTCTCTCATGCTCAAGTTTCATTCTCATAATCTCAATTTCTAACTTCTTGTTCTCTAGGTCCCGGTGACCATCCATTTTAAGCTTAGCCATCTCCATATTATGCCGCCTATCTCTCTCCCTGTCCTCCAGCTCTTCTGGGGACAGACCCTTAGCGGACACACTAGAGCCCGGGTTGGAAAGGGCTTGATCTCCTACTAAGTCTACTACATCGCCCTGCTGCTCTCCTGCATTCTCTCCCACCTCCACAAGCTCTCCTATATCCTTAGGGGCATCCCTGGCTTCTAGCCAGGCCTTCAGCGCCTTGTAATACTCCTCCCTTCTAGTGAGACCTGTGATAGGGACTGTGAATTGCTTGCAAAAATATTTGAGCTGCTTGGCATTGTAGGTTTCTATTTTCTCTTCTTCCCAGGAGAGATCCTCTGAGGCATTGGATCTGGGCTTGCCCATTGTAGAAATAACTGGCAATATCAATAAAGGACAGAAGAAAACTTCTCAAAAAATGTATGCGGGTGAAAAATCACCGGCAATATCAATCACAATATAGGATCCAGAAACTCTCAGAAATGTGTGCGGGTGAAAATCACCGGCAATATCAATTACAATATGGGATCCAAAAACTCTCAAAAAATGTGCGCGGGTGAAAAATCACCGGCAATATCAATTACAATATAGGATCCCAAAAACTCTCAGAAAATGTGTGCGGGTGAAAAATCACCGGCAATATCAATTACAATATAGGATCCAGAAAAAACTCTCAAAAAATGTATGCGGTACGTTATGGTCTGCACTCACTAGTAGTGTACACTATAATTACTGTATGCGATCATAAATGCAAGTCCAGATCCTCACCGCTGACCACCAATGTTAGAAATGGGGGTCTCTAGTTGGCAATGGCTGGCCACTGTCCAAGTAGGGACCCTTCTTCCTAAGTCAGAGTAAGAGGGCTACCCTCCTTGATACCCCTGCTCAACCCTGTGGTAACGTAGCACGAGCAGGTAGGCTTATCTCAGAGGCAGGGTGTGAAGCATTTATGACCATACACAGTAACACAGTGAGGAACACTACAAAGGGACACCACACAAGTAGTTATAAAAAATAAGTATCTTTATATAAAGGCAGATTTATCACAAGACCAATAACTGTAAAAGCCACAATACTGTTCAAAAATAGGATAGCTGTTGAAGGGCTGTCAAAAATAGTTCAAAGGTTGCAAAAATAAGGTTCAAGTTCAAAGCAGTGGTCTCTGCGACCCTTTCTTTCACAAAGTACCTGGGTTTAGTAGCAAAACCAACAAAATGTCGCAAATAAGCTGTAGCGATGATTCTCGGCACGCGAGGCCGGCGATGCGTTGAAATCCTTGCCGCAAGGGAGGATGATGCGCCGATCTGCGTGATGCGTGCGGAGACGATGCGACAAACTTCTGCACGCTGGACCGCCGATGCGATGACTTTCTTGCCGCGTGGGAGAAGTCGATGCGGCGATCCTGTTGCGCTGTGCGATCGTGTTGCGATGCGAAGACAAGACGCTCCGCGAGGGAGCGACGAAATTCGGTGCGATGCGATCAAAGTGGCGGACGCACGGCGTCCGCAATGCGATGTCTCGAAGCGATGATTTCTTTAAGGGTTGCGAGTGCGCGGCGACAGCAGCGCGATGATTTTTCCAGCGCGTCTCGGCTGCAGCGGCTCGCAAAGGGGCGTCAGCGATGGTTTCGTGTTGCGAGCCCTCGGCGGCAGCAGCGCGATGATTTTCCCAGCGCTCTCGACTGCAGCGGCTCGCAAAGATGCGTTAGCGTCGATTTCCCACACTCTCTTCTCTGATGCAAACTAGAGGCCCTGGAACTCACAGGAGCCTCATCAGCAGATAGCAGTCCTCGCAGGGAGGAAGCAGGAGGTTGGTGGTGGAGTCTGATGTGCCTGAGACTCCAGCAGGAGGCTAGCTCTTTTCCTAGCCCTTGGGTAATTGCTTGTAACAAAAATAAAAGTTCTCTCAAGAGTTCCTTTTCCTCTTCTTCAAGGTCCAGTGGTCACTGCTGCAGGCCAGTGCAAGAAACAACACACAAGCACAGGGACAGTCACTTCCTGCAGATTCCTCCAGTGGCACGGACAGAGTTTCCTCTCCAGATCCAAAAGCAATACAAAATGTAGGGGTTTGAGCACAGATATTTATACCCCAAAAGTCTTTGTTCTCAGAAGCTACAAGTCACTGAACCTAGCCAGAACCAGTTCTGCTCAGGCCTGGAGCACTTTGTTTACCAGGCTGCATCCTTCCTTTCAGAAAGAGGGGGTCTGCTATCAGACACACAGTAGGAGGTGGACCCAGCATTCACCTTGCCAGGCACAGCCCTATTCAGGTCAAGGAGCCACCCCTCCCCATACTCTAAATGCAGATCTCTCTATTCAACCCAGGTCTGACTCAGCCTGCCCTGCCCCTCTAAAACCAGACAGCCGATACACATAACAGCAGAGCACACTGGAAGGCTTAGGCAAGAAAATACCTACTTTCTAAAAGTGGTATTTTCAAACACAGAATATAAAAATAACCTTCACTAAAAGATGTATTTTAATATTCTGAGCTCAGGCATACTAAATTCGTTTTTCTACCATGTTCCTGGGGTCAGTTAGGACTATAGAATGTAATAGCCAAACTGCCCATTCTAGCCTATGAGGAACAGGTAGCCTTACAGTAGTGAAAAACGAAATGGGGCATAATTCACTACCAGGACATGCTACACACACCAAGGCATGTCCTACCTTACACATACAATGCACCCTACCATAGGGGTGACTTACAAGATGCCAAGGGAAGGTTCAGGGGCTGGGAAGTGGGTGCACTTCACAGCCAAGATGGCAGTTCTGGACTGCACACAGACACTGCAGTGGCAGGTCTGAGACACACTTTACAAGCTGCTTCTGTGGGTGACACACATCAGTGCTGCAGGCCCACCAGCAGCATTTGGTTTACCAGCCCTGGGCACACATAGGCCACACTACTAGGGACTAACAGGTAAACCAAATAAGCCAATCAGGGATATACCAATTCACATAGACATATTTACACAGGGAGCATTCGCGCTGTGACACTGAATGGCAGTGGCACAGCGCCCAGAGCATCTAACACCAGCAAAACAGAGGAGACAACAGCGAAAAATGGAAGGGAGACCCACGCCAATGGTGCCAGGTCTAACAACTACATAAGCAAGCTTTAATACATCTACGTTTTAAACTAGATTTTGGACGTTCAGTCACTTCTGCTTTAGCCATTCTGTATTCTATAAAAATTAAATTGATCTAATTTAAGGGTACTAAAAAATAAAATAAATTCAGGAAAAATAATGGTGTAATTCTACACTTATAGGCTTTCTTCTTTACCCTTTCTTTTCTTTTATTTTCTTTTGATCTTCTGAGTCATTTAGTTTTTCTTTTTGTCACCAATTTTACAATTTAAATTTTCACAGTTCTTTTAAGGTGGTCTCAATTTGCTTTCATCAACTTGTTCAGTGTCAGAACTGTCTTTTTCTTCACTTGGATCAGAACTTTCAATTTCTTCCAATATGACGTAGGTCCATTCTGGTGCTTTGTATTTTCTGCTTGGAATTCTTATTCTCCTGGTTTTTCGTACTAATTCTTCTCCTGACTCTTCTTGTTCTGTCTGACTTGAGACCTCATTACTTTGTTCCGGTCTTTTCTTTGACTTTCTTCTCACAAGAGTGTATTTCAGTCTTTTCACTCCACCTGGCCAATTATCACCTTTTCTTGGTTTCTTTGTTTGAACTACTTTTTCACCTTCTGTATCTGGTTCACAGGTTCTTTTGTTTGGCCTTTCTTTTATCTGCTTTTCTTCCTCTTCTGGATTTTCAGTAACTTCTGTTTCAGTTGTTCCGACTTTTCACTGACTCCTGGCTCAACAGTGAATTCACTTTCTTCTGGCTCAGCAGTGAACTCACTTTCTCCAGGTTCAACAGCAGTCTCACAAGACCCAGTAGCTGGTGCCCACTTTACTTGACTTGTGCTCAGCTGTTCGTCATCGGCTTGTTCTTCAGAATCTGTTATTCTAGATTCTTCAGCTTCACACACTTCAACCTCTGGTCTTTGACTTTTGTTTACCAGTTGCTGCTCTTCTTGTCTTTCAAGTGGACTTGGGACTCGTCTAGTGTGGCTTGCGTGAATCCAGTTTGGCAGACCACCACACTTTATGGCCGTTGTCGTCACCAAAATAACTTGGTAAGGACCGCTCCACCTGGGTTCTAAACATGATTTCCTCACGTGTTTCTTGATGAGAACCCACTCACCAGGACTCAGATCATGAGCTCGATTCGGCTGTGTTGTTGTGGCAACTTCTCCAACCTGGCGAGACACAGAACGCACCAGATCAGCCAATCTTCTGCAATAGTCAAGCACTAGATCATCAGATATATTCATCAGTTTGTTCGCTGGTATGTATGCTTGTCTCATTGCTCTTCCCATTAGGATTTCATGTGGACTCAAACCCGTCTTTTTGTCAGGAATGCTTCTAAGACACATTAATACAAGGGGTAAAGCGTCAGGCCATTTCAGTGTTGTGGATGCACACACCTTTCCTAACCTAGATTTTATTGTGCTGTTTATCTGCTCAACCACTCCAGATGCTTCGAGTCGATAGGCACAATGCAGCTTCTGTTCACTCTGTAATGCTGCACAAATCATCCGAATTATCTCATTATTAAAATGTGTTCCTCTATCAGTCTCTAAAGTGACTAGAAATCCGAATCTAGGAATTAATTCTCTTAGAAGTAATTTTGCGACAGTTAAGCTGGCATTCCTTCTTGTCGGATAGGCTTCCACCCAGCGAGAGAACAAACAGACAACAACCAGCACATATTTCAACCCACCACATGGGGGTAATTCGATAAAGTCCAATTGGAGATGGGTAAATGGTCTTCCTGCTCTTCCAATTCGTCCCCAACTGACAACTGTTTTTCTGCCTGGATTTTGCTTCTGACAAGTGATGCACCTCTGGCAAAGGCTCTCTGCAATGACCCTGAACCTTGGGTTATACCATGACTGCTTGAAGAGTCTGATCATTGCATCTCTTCCAATATGTGCAATTCCATGATATACCCTGGCCATATGGGAGAGTAAAGAATCTGGCAAGACTGGTCTTTCGTCAAAATATACCCACACTTCGTCTTCTGCTCGCTTTCTACAACCTGTATTTCTCCAAATTTCCTTTTCCTCATCACTTGCCTCTTCCTGCATCTGCCTCACTTCATCCCAAGTTACATATATGTTTGTAAACATAAGATGGCATTCGGTATTTTCCCTTTCAATTGCTCTGTTTAAAGCCATTGAATTTCGTGCACAGAAACGCGCTATTTGGTCAGCGTATCTGTTGCCCTTCGTCACATAATCATCTCCTGATTTATGTGCGGCACATTTGACCACTGCAATTCTTTTGGGCAATTGCAAAGCATCCAATAATTTTTTTACAGTTTTGCTGTTCCTAATAGGGGAACCTGAAGAAGTCAGAAATCCCCTTTGCATCCATAGCTGTCCAAAATCATGGACAACCCCGAACCCATATTGGCTATCAGTGAATATGGTTACCTTCAGGCCTTTGGAAATTTTGCACGCTCTGATTAGAGCTATCAATTCAGCAATTTGAGCAGAGTTTACCCCCTTTAGACAGGATGCTTCGAGAACTTCCGCTATGGTGCAAACAGCATAGGCAGTGCATAATTCGCCTTTCTCATTTCTTAGGCATGATCCATCCACAAATATCTCACAGTCTGGTTCTTCCAAGGGAACATCCTCTATATCAAACCTGGGTTTGGTGCACAGTTCTGTCACATCCAAACAATCATGATCCGCTTCCTCTCTCACCTCCTCACAACGAGAATTAGGCAGTAGAGTTGCCAGATTTACAGTTGTGCACCTCACCACAGTCACATTCTCAGCACCCAGAATCACTCTCTCATACTTAGTCAGCCGACTAGAGGTCAAGTACTGTGTACGGGTACGAGTCAAAAGAATCTCAACAGAATGCGGCACATACACCTTTACTGGATATCCCATCACAATCGCTTCACTTTGTTCCAGACTCATACAAGTGGCAGCTACTGCTTTTAAACATCCTGGTAATGCTGCAGCCACTGAATCTAAAGTAGCAGAAAAATATGCTACTGGACGTCGTGCCATTCCATGTTTCTGACTGAAAGTGCTCATCCATCTCTTTCACAGCAGTACAATGCAAAATCCTTTGTATAATCTGGCATTCCTAATGCAGGTGCATGACAAAGACTGTTTTTCAATTTTACAAAAGCTTCCATACTTTCATCATCCAGATCAATCGGATCTTTCACATCCTTCCGTGTCAACCTCTGTAGAGGTTTTGCAATCAGTGAGAAACCACTGATCCACTGCCTGCAATATCCAACCATTCCCAGAAACATTCGTACTTCTTTCTGAGTTTTGGGTGGGTTCATCTGTTTGATCACTTTAATTCTTTCAGGTGTCACCTTCCTAACTCCTTTTTCTATTTCGTGTCCTAGGTACTGGACTTCCTGTTTGCAAAATTGCAGTTTTGCTGGGGACACCTTGTGTCCTTCTTCTGCCAAATGGTTCAATAAAGCAACTGTGTCTGTCACACATGCTTCTCGTGTCTTTGATGCCACCAGTAGGTCATCAATATATTGAACCAAAACCGAATTTCCTGGCATAACCAGAGTCTCCAGACATTTTTTCAAGATCTGGTTAAAGATTGAGGGACTCTCTGTGTACCCTTGAGGAACTCGGCACCATGCCAAAACACGGTTTCCGAACCGGAATGCAAACAAATACTGGCTTTCCGGATGTAAGGGAATCGAGAAAAAGGCTTGGCACAAGTCAATCACTGTGTACCATTCAGCATCACAGGGAATCTGGTACAGTATCACTGCTGGATTTGGCACTATTGGACAATAGGGCACTACAATTTTATTAATCTTTCTTAAATCTTGCACTATTCTATATTTCCCACTGGGTTTCTTAATACCTATGATAGGCGAATTACAAGGACTGCTCAGTATTTCTTTCAGAATTCCCTGTTCAATCATTTGATCGATTACAGGAGTGACTCCTGCAATTACTTCTGGACTCATTTTGTACTGAGCGGTGTTTGGATATACAGCTCCATCTTTTTCTGTAATCTGAATGGGATCTACGTTTGCCATTAAGCCAATTTCCTTTCCTGAAAAATCCCACACATCTGATCTCACTGCACTTTTTAATTCTTCAGGCAAATTTTCTTCTGTAAGAAGTGAATATAACTCATCCACCTCTGTTCCTTGCTTCGCTAACATAATTTTAAATTCAACATCCTCATCAGGTGTCTGAAATGCAATACCATCTGGCGTACAATAAATGGTGCAATTCATCTTGCATAGTAAATCTCTACCTAAGAGATTTACCGGACTCGAGTCACATACCACAAACCGATGCATATCTTTGAAGTTACCAATGTGAACTACTATCGGATTTGTAACTGGCGTTCTAATATGCTTATTTGAGACTCCTACAACTTGGATAGTTTCTCCCGAGAGGGGTAGGTTTGGAATTTCTGCTGCTGTCACAGTAGAATGGGTAGCACCAGTGTCCACTAAGAATGTAATGTCATTCCCTTCCACCTTTCCATCAACAAATGGACATGACTGATCTACCGCCAAGGATGTGCCAAGCACGCACTCCTCCTCCCCCCTCAGGCACCGTCATTGAGATGAGTCTGAATCATTCTCATTGCACTGCAACCAATATTGTGGAACCATTTGCACAGTTTGATTCTTACCACTTTGGTCACCTCCGTGAAATCCAGTATTCGCACTGTACCTCTGCACTTGAGCAGTCACATTATTTGGCATGGGAGCTTGTGGCACCTGTAACTGTGGAGTAACTATCTGCTGCTGTTGATTTACACCACCTCATTCTGCATCTGTGGAATAAAATTTTGATTTGCCCCGTTATTCTTTTTAGCAGATCTACACTCGTTCTTCCAATGTCCAAGCTTTCCGCACGCATGACAAGGAAATTTCTTCATAGCTTCCTCTCTATTCATTTTCCCTCTTCCTCTACCTCCGCTGGAATTCTGCCCATTTTGATTCTGACTACTCATCTGAATGCCAGTTTGAGGATTATTATTCGCCTCTTGCTGTTCTGCCACTTTCACCTGTGCCCACATCATCTTCTCTTTTAACTTTTTATGCCGCGATTCAATATCATCACTACAATACTTTGCATACCTCAGAATTTCATCGATTGTCTTGTTCTGCCAGCAAATCAAATGCTGTTGAATCATATTACTAATTTCTGGTTCCAAAAACACAAAACGATACACAAAATGTCCCATATCCTTGTCTCCAATATTCTCAAATCCACTATACTGTTTAAAATACCTGTAACAACCTTTCATAATAGGCATGTACTGACTCTTTTGATTCCTGGGTTGTTCTATCAATTTTAACCCAATCTGTTTCCTTAGGGGAAATTTTCCCTTTTAGAAACGTGATTACTTGATTATACTTTTTCATTACCTCGTCAGACGGTGCACCTGTTTTTGGGTCCCTAGGATATTCTTTCTTTGGCCAATCTACCGTGTCCATAAGTCTGCTGGAACAACAATCTCAAACAACCCATCTAAATCTTTTAGCAAAACCTTTCAGACTTTCACAAACCTCTCTACCTGTTTGTACCATTCAACTGGTTTCTCTCTTAACCTGGGAAAATCGTTCGTGAAAGACAATATATCCTGTCTTGACCATGGAACATGAACATATCCACCACCGGGTACTTCTCTCATCGGACACACCCTTTCAACTTGTTCTGTCTCTTTTAATGGAAACATGGATGCTCCTTTACTAGCTGCCTCTTCCTTTTTTCTCGTCCATCTATTTCTCCATCTATCTACATCTCCCCATTTTTTCAATATATTCATCAATTGTTTTATCTGCAATCTCTTTCCAGACCCATTTA
Source organism: Calotriton arnoldi (assembly GCA_963921515.1). Taxonomy (NCBI): domain Eukaryota; kingdom Metazoa; phylum Chordata; class Amphibia; order Caudata; family Salamandridae; genus Calotriton; species Calotriton arnoldi. The sequence goes on from CAWUFW010003329.1 coordinate 1,401,991, forward strand.
AACTCTCTAGGTCTTTATCAGTGAAAGCCAATCTGTAGGATTTCTGCAACACTTTCGACTTTTCTATGTCTATTCCATACTCACTAGCAGCTTCGGATATCTTCTCATGTAAATTCTTTGCTCTCAAGGTAATGCTCTTGCATAAAAACAACAATTCATCATCTTGGTAAGTCCCTAATCTATCTGGACTTATTGTCCCAATAATCATTTCCTCCAAATCTACTTTTAATTGACTCACATTAATACTCTGTGGCTGAGGTTTCGGTTTTGTCATTTCCCTTATCCAATTATTCAAATCTTCTGGTGAAGGACCTGCTGAACTCCCTGCTATTGGAGTAACATTTGGCCCTATTCTCCTCGGATCTAATTGTATACCTCTTTGAGGGGTCTCCGTTATCAACTCGCAAACCGGAAGATCTAACAATGTGGTATTCTGATCATCTCGATCCTTCTCATTTATTACCGCTACCACCCCACTCCTGTTACCACTTCTCGGAACTGTCAATGAATGTACTTTTCACAAATTCTGTCTTTCCCCATACAAGGGAACTACGGGACCAATTGTTACTGGTACTGTCAGTGCTTCTGCATTCAGGCTTAGCTGATTCATTTTTTGAAGCTGCTCTAGTCTTGCCTTATTTAACAAATTCGTTTCATTTTCTCGTACTACTCTAGCTATTTCAGTAACCTGGGGGGTCAAGGGAGTTAAAAAAGTATAACGTCAAAGAAATATGTAGGGGTGCACACCCATGCTTTTCCCATTAAACCTGTTCATGAAACTGCTCTGAAGCAAATTGTTCGGCGTGCAAGGCTTGATTCGTGCCATGTCCCATAAGCACGGTGAAGAAATATCCAAATTTAAGTCATTACGCCGTCGGGTCAGGCCGCAAGCCGCACAGCCATTATATTACATAAATCAACTTTGATTCATTACACCATAGTAATCGTAGTAATCATGTTTATTCCTTATTCATCTTTCATTCACAATGGAGGTGGTGAGATTCACAACTTAAATGCAGCAGAAATGCCAATCCAGGCCTTATCCTATGGCATGTCAAAATCCACTTTTTTCTCCCGGGTAGCAATGTGCCTCTTTACCCAATGCATTTCAGGCGGTTCGCCCTTCGTCAGGGAAAGCTACAATTCAGAAAATCAGCTATCAGTAAAACGTCCAAAACATGACATGTAATATAAAGATCAACCATCAGTAAAACAACCATAACATACAATAAATGTATAAGATGTGTATACATAACTCCACCATCTAGTGCTTGAATTCCATGCACAGAACTCTAATTGCGGCCACCTCTAAAACATAACATCTCTAACCCGTGTTTTAAAACAAATTTTAAATCGAAAAAATATTCCGAGCAAAATTATCGTGCGTGTAGATTATTCCATTTCATATATCTGCTAACTAAGACAAAACCACAGAAACATATAAAAAGATGTACACTTACATTGCAATTCCTATGCATTACCCTCGTGTTGTTTGAACACCGTGATGTGCCGGACCTTAACAAACAAAAGTACACAGACCAGAAGCTCTTTCAAATTTAACCCCTCCACTCTACTCAACCTGCATCCAATCCCTTGGCAGCAGCCCCATGATTGACAGCTCAACCCATAACGTGAAAAGACATAAAGAAACGTGAAAAAAAAAAACAGCAACCCTTGTATAAACCCACCCCACTCTCCCCCACATTACTTCCTATCATTACAATGTCAAAAGAAACAATAAAATAACCTCAGACTCATGTGTGTGTGTTTGTACAAGAATGATTACCATGCATTCTATAAAGTTAATGTAAACAAACAACAAAACTTTACGAAATTAATACGCGTTGCATGGAAGAGCATGGGTGTGCACCCCTACATATTTCTTTGACGTTATACTTTTTTGTCCCGCTTGGAGTTTGCACCCCACAAGAAGCGTGTAAAGGATAAGATACCATCCTGGAGGTTACTGGGACACAATGTGTCACATAAAGGTCATCATTGGGAATCATCTGGGCGTCATAAATAAGGACTGAATCATTCACCAATACAGGACTGAATTACTCATTGATGTTTTTAGGTTTAAACGCATTTAACTTTATAAGTATAATGGCATATGAGCTATTGAATGGATAATACTGATGCAACGCGTTTTAATTTCGTAAAGTTTTGTTGTTTGTTTACATTAACTTTATAGAATGCATGGTAATCATTCTTGTACAAACACACACACATGAGTCTGAGGTTATTTTATTGTTTCTTTTGACATTGTAATGATAGGAAGTAATGTGGGGGAGAGTGGGGTGGGTTTATACAAGGGTTGCTGTTTGTTTTTTTCACGTTTCTTTATGTCTTTTCACGTTACGGGTTGAGCTGTCAATCATGGGGCTGCTGTCAAGGGATTGGATGCAGGTTGAGTAGAGTGGAGGGGTTAAATTTGAAAGAGTTTCCGGTCTGTGTACTTTAGTTTGTTAAGGTCCGGCACATCACGGTGTTCAAACAACACGAGGGTAATGCATAGGAGTTGCAATGTAAGTGTACATCTTTTTATATGTTTCTGTGGTTTTGTCTTAGTTAGCAGATATATGAAATGGAATAATCTACACGCACGATAATTTTGCACGGAATATTTTTTCGATTTAAAATTTGTTTTAAAACACGGGTAAGAGATGTTATGTTTTAGAGGTGGCCGTAATTAGAGTTCTGTGCATGGAATTCAAGCACTAGATGGTGGAGTTATGTATACACATCTTATACATTTATTGTATGTTATGGTTGTTTTACTGATGGTTGATCTTTATATTACATGTCATGTTTTGGACATTTTACTGATAGCTGATTTTCTGAATTGTAGCTACCCCTGACGAAGGGAGAACCGCCTGAAATGCATTGGGTAAAGAGGCACATTGCTACCCGGGAGAAAAAAGTGGATTTTGACATGCCGTAGGATAAGGCCTGGATTGGCATTTCTGCTGCATTTAAGTTGTGAATCTCACCACCTCCATTGTGAATGAAAGATGAATAAGGAATAAACATGATTACTACGATTACTATGGTCTAATGAATCAAAGTTGATTTATGTAATATAATGGCTGTGCGGCTTGCGGCCTGACGCGACGGCGTAATGGCTTAAATTTTGATATTTCTTCACCGTGCTTATGGGACATGGCACCGAATCAAGCCTTGCACGCCGAACAATTTGCCTTAGAGCAGTTTCATGAACAGGTTTAATTGGAAGAGCATTAGTGTGCACCCCTACATATTTCTTTGACGTTATACTTTTTGTCCCGCTTGGAGTTTGCACCCCACAAGAAGCGTGTAAAGGATAAGATACCATCCTGGAAGTTACTGGGACACAATGTGTCACATAAAGGTCATCAATGGGAATCATCTGGGCGTCATAAATAAGGACTGAATCATTCACCAATACAGGACTGAATTACTCATTGATGTTTTTAGGTTTAAACGCATTTAACTTTATAAGTATAATGGCATATGAGCTATTGAATGGATAATACTGATGCAACGCGTTTTAATTTCGTAAAGTTTTGTTGTTTGTTTACATTAACTTTATAGAATGCATGGTAATCATTCTTGTACAAACACACACACATGAGTCTGAGGTTATTTTATTGTTTCTTTTGACATTGTAATGATAGGAAGTAATGTGGGGGAGAGTGGGGTGGGTTTATACAAGGGTTGCTGTTTGTTTTTTTCACGTTTCTTTATGTCTTTTCACGTTACGGGTTGAGCTGTCAATCATGGGGCTGCTGCCAAGGGATTGGATGCAGGTTGAGTAGAGTGGAGGGTTAAATTTGAAAGAGTTTCCGGTCTGTGTACTTTAGTTTGTTAAGGTCCGGCACATCACGGTGTTCAAACAACACGAGGGTAATGCATAGGAGTTGCAATGTAAGTGTACATCTTTTTATATGTTTCTGTGGTTTTGTCTTAGTTAGCAGATATATGAAATGGAATAATCTACACGCACGATAATTTTGCACGGAATATTTTTTCGATTTAAAATTTGTTTTAAAACACGGGTAAGAGATGTTATGTTTTAGAGGTGGCCGCAATTAGAGTTCTGTGCATGGAATTCAAGCACTAGATGGTGGAGTTATGTATACACATCTTATACATTTATTGTATGTTATGGTTGTTTTACTGATGGTTGATCTTTATATTACATGTCATGTTTTGGACATTTTACTGATAGCTGATTTTCTGAATTGTAGCTACCCCTGACGAAGGGAGAACCGCCTGAAATGCATTGGGTAAAGAGGCACATTGCTACCCGGGAGAAAAAGTGGATTTTGACATGCCGTAGGATAAGGCCTGGATTGGCATTTCTGCTGCATTTAAGTTGTGAATCTCACCACCTCCATTGTGAATGAAAGATGAATAAGGAATAAACATGATTACTACGATTACTATGGTCTAATGAATCAAAGTTGATTTATGTAATATAATGGCTGTGCGGCTTGCGGCCTGACGCGACGGCGTAATGGCTTAAATTTTGATATTTCTTCACCGTGCTTATGGGACATGGCACGAATCAAGCCTTGCACGCCGAACAATTTGCCTTAGAGCAGTTTCATGAACAGGTTTAATTGGAAGAGCATTAGTGTGCACCCCTACATATTTCTTTGACGTTATACTTTTTTGTCCCGCTTGGAGTTTGCACCCCACAAGAAGCGTGTAAAGGATAAGATACCATCCTGGAAGTTACTGGGACACAATGTGTCACATAAAGGTCATCAATGGGAATCATCTGGGCGTCATAAATAAGGACTGAATCATTCACCAATACAGGACTGAATTACTCATTGATGTTTTTAGGTTTAAACGCATTTAACTTTATAAGTATAATGGCATATGAGCTATTGAATGGATAATACTGATGCAACGCGTTTTAATTTCGTAAAGTTTTGTTGTTTGTTTACATTAACTTTATAGAATGCATGGTAATCATTCTTGTACAAACACACACACATGAGTCTGAGGTTATTTTATTGTTTCTTTTGACATTGTAATGATAGGAAGTAATGTGGGGAGAGTGGGGTGGGTTTATACAAGGGTTGTTGTTTGTTTTTTTCACGTTTCTTTATGTCCTTTCACGTTACGGGTTGAGCTGTCAATCATGGGGCTGCTGCCAAGGGATTGGATGCAGGTTGAGTAGAGTGGAGGGGTTAAATTTGAAAGAGTTTCCGGTCTGTGTACTTTTGTTTGTTAAGGTCCGGCACATCACGGTGTTCAAACAACACGAGGGTAATGCATAGGAGTTGCAATGTAAGTGTACATCTTTTTATATGTTTCTGTGGTTTTGTCTTAGTTAGCAGATATATGAAATGGAATAATCTACACGCACAATAATTTTGCAAGGAATATTTTTTCGATTTAAAATTTGTTTTAAAACACGGGTTAGAGATGTTATGTTTTAGAGGTGGCCGCAATTAGAGTTCTGTGCATGGAATTCAAGCACTAGATGGTGGAGTTATGTATACACATCTTATACATTTATTGTATGTTATGGTTGTTTTACTGATGGTTGATCTTTATATTACATGTCATGTTTTGGACGTTTTACTGATAGCTGATTTTCTGAATTGTAGCTACCCCTGACGAAGGGCGAACCGCCCGAAATGCATTGGGTAAAGAGGCACATTGCTACCCGGGAGAAAAAAGTGGATTTTGACATGCCGTAGGATAAGGCCTGGATTGGCATTTCTGCTGCATTTAAGTTGTGAATCTCACCACCTCCATTGTGAATGAAAGATGAATAAGGAATAAACATGATTACTACGATTACTATGGTCTAATGAATCAAAGTTGATTCATGTAATATAATGGCTGTGCGGCTTGCGGCCTGACGCGACGGCGTAATGGCTTAAATTTGGGTCAAGGGAGTTCCCATCTGTGGAGCACTCGGGGTTACTTCTCCTGAATTTTCTTCATAAGGCGGAGGTCTTTTAGTCATCATATCCTCCAACAGCTCATCATCCTCAGAATTATTCGGGTCATCTCTAAAACTGGAAGTGTCTGTATTCTTCTTTTTCTCCATACACTTTCCTCCAGTCTGATCATCAGCAACTAAAACTGGATACAAACCTTCTGTTACTACAGCTCTCCTCCATCTTTTCAACTTTTCTTCCCTACTTTCAAAAGGATATCCATGCATCCAACTCCTGTATCTTCTGTTACCTCCTCTATATCTCTCTCTGTCAAATGCCTCAACTTCCCATTCTTCCAATGCTTCGTATTGCGTCAATCTAGGATTTGGTTCTAGTGCATTCATTCGATTTCTCAGATTCTGCAATATCCTTACATTAAACTACCATGCTGTAGAAAAGCTATGACACCATCATCCTTTGTATATTCCACCCAATTCTCTAACCACATACACGTATGATATCCTCGCTCCAACATCATATAAGAAGCAGGCGTCTTTGGAGGTGGAATAGGAATTCCTTCCCTAGTCACAATCGGCTTGCCCTTATTGAAAAAATTCTTTATTTTCTTTAACAGCTTCATTTTCTCTAAACCTTTATGCTAATGTACCTCACCAAAATAAACAAAGAAAACCTTCCGCAATTCTACGTATTCTATTTGTCAGCTCTCGTCCTATACCAGCGCGACTCACACTAACCAACCAATCAGAACCCTGCTACGTAAGCAATGTCTCAACCAATACTTGCGCGGCTCACACCAACTAACCAATCACAGCTCAATACACACCTGCTGCCTGACCAATGCCAGCGCGGCCTTTTCTGACGTCGGTATTACTCCTTCTACTGACCCTCCCTTCACAAAAATTTACTGTTAGTAACAACACAAAAACAATGCTACCTTGTCTGTTCCACTAAATAAAGAGATAGTTTTCACTCTTCAATAGATTTTTCTCACTACGAGTCCTAATAACGACCAGCGTTATTTTACTCTTCAAACAAGCTTCCTGGAGGACGTTTTACTCCTCTAGGGATAAGGCCAAGATTTCGCAAGAGGAATTTTTGGCGTGAAAAGAGGTCTTGTTACTCTCCTGGGGATAAGGCTAGAGTTTCAGAAGCGGACCCTTCGCTATTTCAGTTACCCTACTTATATACGAAATTTCCCTAATGTAACACCTACAGCCCTCCGTAGCTTTTAGGTATTATTACAACAGACAAAGTACTTCTGCAGTGTGGCTTCTTTACCACACTCTTCTTCTGCCTACTTCAGGCTCATTTCATTCCCGGGAGTCCTCAGGTATCTCCGTACCTGAACTTCCAGACAACATAACACAGGACACTAACTTTTCATGTTAAGAACGTATAATCAATAATCAATAATCATTACCAAACTAATCAATAATTAAACCGTCCTCTGCTACCAAGAAACTGATCCAGCGCAAAGGTCAATACCTGATCAGGGATCAATACCCAATACTATCACAGAACAATGGCCCATACACATTCACCCAATTCCCTGATGCGCTGGTGTCAATTTTTACAATGTTCAATTCTCTTCCCCCTAAAATTCATATATGTCATTTCCGAAATACTTATATGATTTATATATCAACTTTTCCTCTACTTGGTTGATGAACCAATTAGTTGAATAGTTGATGATAATGATATGACATTTCTAACTTACTTTCAGTCAATAAAATAATCACAGACTCTCGGTAAAGTTAATAAAATTTTATCTCGTAAAATAACGTGCTACTGCTCATTGCATTTGGTCAAAAATGCAAATAATGAAACTCACTAAAGGAAATTAGCATCAACAACTTCAAATGAATACAAACCCATCATATAAGCAATGACATTTTGTATGGAGAAGTGGATAGATTAAGAGACAAAAGTTTCAGCAAATTCAAATGCGAAACAGAATTTACCTACCGGAGGGGATAGATGAAGAGACAAAGTTTCATCTAAATAATACGTTCAAATGTATCTATGACGGAGTGGATAGGCGAAGAGACATAAGTTTCAGAGACAAAAATACATTTGCAAGAATTATGCCTGTATGAGTCAGAAACATACAAACCTAACGGTCTGTAGAAAACCACTACCCTGGCCAAGGTGATGGTGGGGGTTCCCTGAATAGAGTCAGGAAACAAAGATTTACAGGGACAGGAACGGAACAGGACAGGAATCAGCTAGGCCTCTCTGCAAACCGACGGACAGCGACGCATCTCCCCTCTCTCTCAGCCTCTCCAGCCTAACCCTAAAGCACACCCCTAAAAACACCCCAGTTATACCCTAAAACCTACATGTCCGTCCCACATGAATTGAAACATTACTAAAATCCAAGCAAATGATTGGTGGGCTTTGGGGGTGGCTCTGTCACACCATGGTGACTTCACTTTCAATTTGAACATCTTATTGTTCTGTATCCGTTCTCACAGTTTAGTTCTTACACGTGCTCACGTTTTCTTTCATATGATACATTTGAAAACTCTTATTCATAAAATTGTCAACGTCCGCGGAATAAGACTCTGGTCCCATGGTGTATTTCATCATTTGGCAGACACTCGTCACTTTGACCTTCATCATGTACATCATTTCTGCTGTGCACAGCGCGTCTGCCTCGCCGCTGACAGTTCAGATCCACTCTTCAATTCACCCCTCCCTCATTGGACAATTTAAGACAAGATGGAGTTTCAGCCAGCACACTATAGCAAATGAAAACGAACATTTATTAATTATATGACAATATAGTTTTCACTGTTTAACCCCCTCCCTGCACTATTCCTTATTTATAGTTACCTAGCATAAGCCTTAAGCAGAAAGCAGCATTATTCATGGTTTGGAAGCAAGATGCAACATGCAAACTACGAAATGCACATGCAGCCTAGTCATGTATTATTTCTCGTTCCCTTCAAAGCATACTGCAAATATGGGGGCAGATTTACGAGTTCTGGCGCATCACTGCAAATCAGCAGGGATGCGCCAGAACAGATGCGACACGCAATTCCCTCCCTGCGCCACCACAAATGCGGCGCACCGTGGCGCAAGGATAGGGCGATGCGTGCCGCATCCTGTGGCGTAAGGGCGGCGCATTGCTGGAGTCGTGTCGCAAGCGCGACGCGGCTCCAGCAATGCTCAGGGGCGCCCTATGCCTAACATGCTGCGTCACTCCTTACGCCTGCTTCAAGCAGGCGCAGGGTATTGACGCAGCATGGACGTAAAAGTGACTCAGTGAAATCTTGTAGATTTCACAGCATCACTTTTACGAGGTGTTCCTGCGACGGAACGCCCACCCTGCGCCGGAACGCCCACAAGAAACCTAACGCAGGTTTCATGTGGCGCAGGGCTTTACAACGTGACGCATCTCCCTAGATGCGTCACGTTGTAAATAAGGCGCAACGTGGTGCATGGTTTGCGCCGCCGCTGTGTCACAGAAGTGACGCAACGGCGGCGTAAATGTGGCGCATGGGGCTTGTAAATCTGCCCCATGGTTTTTAGTTCCCACACCTATTAATATATATATTAGTGAATACATGCGCAAAGCTATTTCCCTCGTGTTTGTGTAAGGTGCACGTTAGTCTTCATTTATTATTTACTGTTAGTACATATTATGGGGGTATTAATTCGAGCAGGTTTCTTTTCTTGAACCCCTGCTCCATCACTGTGACAAGAACGAGTAGGACTAAAGATAATGAAGATTACTGTTAAATAGCCTGAGCGTCCCTCATCCTCGTTCCAGTTTTGAGTATTCTGTTATAATCTCCCACCTTTGTTGTATATACACCTAAGTATTTTTCTTCCATGTCATGTCCAATGGTATACTCTGTACTCCCTGCGTGTTTGGGACTTTGGTTCTTCCTTAGAACCCCAGGGAGTGTGCCTTAGAATGTTGGACAGTGAGGCTGAGGGACATTGGACATGGCTGTTGGGAATCTTTCTGATGAAATAAATCCATGTTTGAACCTCGTAAATCATCTTGGTTATTATTCATTTCAATTGGAGACAATTGGGGACTGCTGCACAGGGGGAAGTCGGGATTCCCACCCCTGTTAATTTCTGCCTGTCCATCATAGTCTACCCTCTGCTGTATTGAAACTGCTGCCCTGGGTACTTCGACGTGACAATCTGCTGGTATCCTACCTGCAATAGTGGTTCCGCTGATTTTTTTCAGTAATACTTACTATCAGCACTACTATATGCCATCGGGAGTCTGTACTAGCAGCTGTGTGTGCAGTTTTCGGTTCCAGCGTCGTCTACTTTGTCTTAGGTGAGACGCGGATGCGCTTGACCTGACCGGCTGAGGAGAGAGCTGGCTGCGGAGTACTACATCGGCAGAGGATAGAGGCGGCTGCGGGTGTCGCATCATAAAGACGGGTCCTGCGTATTCCTGTCAGCTGGATCAGCACTTGCAACACCGCCTCAGCGTGTGAATTATCCTTTATGCTGAGACCACAGCGGTACTTTTAGTTAGACTTACGTTGTGGAATTTTCTGGTTGTTTTCCACAGCCGTATTTGCTTGATTTGAAATGGTGTATTACCTTACGCAATTTCACGGTGAGTGCTGTTTCTTTGTTTGAACGTTTACAGACGCAGCCCTATTAACAGCCTGCTGGTTATTGCCACATTCTCGGATCATTCACAGGTCATTTTACAGATCTTGGTTTCAGTTCTTCGTACGCTGATAGGCACAGCTATATTTTACCTGCAGTATATGTATAATAGATCCATACGCTGACAGGCACAGCTTGCAAATACAGGAAACCATTGGTGAAGATTCCTTTGTTTTCACACGCTGACAGGCACAGTTTGGTTTACATATGCTTACAGCATACACTTGATCCATTCGCTGACAGGCACAGCTAGCACATAGAAAACTATTTCTTTAACCAACGAACATTAAGACTCTTGTGTTTTTTTCCTTTTCTTTCTTTACTTTATTTTGAATATGGTGTATCTCTTATAGATATTTGGTAGCAGGTGTTTACTATATTTTTTTTAGTGATTGCACAGTCTCTTTCTAGTGTCTTTTTCAGACTTCAATCGTTTTTCTCTAAAGAAGAAATTACATTGTGGAAGTATTGTGTAGTAGTGTGTGCATTAATCCTTCTAGACATGTCGGTAGCAAATATGAACCAACCTCCACCATTCTTGAATGAAGATGGCAAACCTGATATTCCTTGGGATAGATGGGTTAAAATATTCCATTCTTATTTAACTGCTATTGGGGGTGAAACGTTTTCCTCTGTAAGGAAACAACACATTTTGTTATATAATTTGGGGATCCAAGGAAGGAAAATCTATGAAGATCTATCTGACAATGGGGTGGGGGAAGGAGAAGGGGATGAGGATGTGTTCACTACTACTCTAAGAAAATTGGGTGCCCATTTTAAGGATAGGGTAAACGTGGTACTAGAAAGGCACAAATTCTTTAAAAGGATGAAAGGAAAGAATGAAAAAGTTACCTCATATATAGCTGCTTTGAGAGGGTTATCGGCAACATGTGAGTTTGGAGTTTTAACGGATTCTTTGATTAGGGATCAATTAGTTCGTTGTACCAATGACCACAAGGTACACGAAAGATTATTAACTCAAAATCCTGACCTAGAAGAAGCAGTAACGATAGCAAAAAGTATAGAGCATACTGCTTTTTGTGTAAAAGAAATGAAAGTAAATAAGGAAGGCAATGGTGAAGAGAAGGATGTAAATGTTATAAATGATGATAAAAAAGTTCTAAGAGTGCAAGATACTCAGCAATGGATTAAATCCTAGTCAAGGAAGGAGAATGTTAAATGTTACAGATGTGGGAATTTAAATCATCTGGCCAATAAATTACCCTAAGTGTCCTGCTAGAGGGGTTAATTGTAGGAAGTGCAACAGAACAGGACATTTTGCTAAAATGTGTAAGTCAAAAGATTTGGGAAAAGAAGTACATGTTGTTCAGGCGGAATCTGATTTATATCCTAAAGAAAACAAATTCATTTTTCAAGTACACAGTCAAGAGGAGGAAGAAAGGGTCAGGTATCCGGTTTGTGAAATTCAACTGGATGTAAAGAATGTAAGTGCTTTTGCAGATTTATGTTCTCCATACACTTTAATTGACAAGGAAATGTTTCATGAAATGTTCAGGGAGAATGAGTATACATTAGAGGAGCCAGACATACATCCTGGGGGATATAACAAGGATCCTATTCCTTTAAAAGGCATGGTCAGAATGCGCATTACATTCAAAGACAGACCTACCATAGGTAAAGTTTATACTACAGAAAAGGGGAGTAATTTACTAGGATGGAAACACCAGAGAGATTTAGGTATTACGTTAGACCCCAATAATGAGGAACAAGTTTTGCTTATAGACAGGACCTTAGTTGGGGTGGATGTGTGTGAAGAATTTCCTGAAGTGTTCACTGACAAGATAGGAATGTTAAAAAAACTATGTACACAAGATTCAACTTAAAACTGATGCGGTTCCGGTAGTACATAAAACATGATCCATTCCTTTAGTTATGCGAGAACCATTGAAAAAGGAGGTTGAGAAATTGGAGGGACAAGGTATAATTAAAGCTGTAGAAAGATCAGAATGGTTGGCTCCAATTGTCATAACGTCAAAAAAAGAAGGAAAAGATATTCGCATGTGTGTGGATTTGAGGAGTTTAAATGCTAACATTTGGATGGACAGATTTCCTCTTTAAAAAAAATTATTGAAATGCTGAGTATTATACATGGTGCTAAATACTTCTCTGTGTTGGACCTTTCTTCAGCATATCATCAGGTTGCTCTGCATTCGGACTCACAGGTACTCACGGCTTTTACCACTCCATTTGGCACATATGAGTTCTTAAGCATGCCGTTTGGTCTTGCTTCTGCTGCGGCGGCATTCCAGAGAATTATGCAACATGTCTTGGAGGGACTTGATACAACCATATGTTTCCAAGATGATATTCTTATTTATGGGTCCAATGAGGAGGAACACAATAGCAACTTGAGGAGAGTTTGTGAAAAACTCAGGGAGGCAGGTCTTACTATCAAGAAAAATAAATGTAAGATATGTTTAGCGTCTGTAGATTTTCTAGGCCACACCCTCTCCAGTGAAGGGATAAAACCAAAAATGGACTTGATAGAATCGGTTGTTAAAGCCCCTATTCCCAATAATAAAGAAGAAATCAAATCATTTTTGGGTCTAGCCGAATACATGTCAAAATTTATCAGGAATTTTTCTGAATAAGTTCAACCTATTAGAGATCTTCTGAAAAAATGCACACAGTTTGAATGGTTACCTGTCCATACATTTGATGAAATTAAGAAAGCCATTGCAGCAGCTCCTTGTATTGGCAATTTTGATAGTGCTAGAGATGCATTTCTTACTACGGAAGCAAGTAACAAAGGCCTAGGTGACACTTTGTCCCAAGTGGAAGGAGGGAAATAAAAGATTATAGCTTTCACCTCCAGGACATTGAAGGAAGCAGATTTTAACTATTCCACTACCGAAAAGGAGGCTCTGTCATGTTTTTGGGCCACTAATCACTTTAAATATTTTTTGTGGGGATTACCATTTGTGCTAAGGACAGATCATAAACCCCTTGTGCCATTATTTTCAACAAAGGACATTGACAAAACCACATCCAGAATAAGTAAATGGCTAATATCTTTGCAGAGTTTTAATTTCAAGGTTGAGTATGTTCCAGGCATCAAAAACCTTGTAGCTGACTTTCTCTCTCGTCTTCCTATTGATAAGCAGAAGGAAGATATTGAACAAGATATTGATGTGTTGCAAGTTGCCATTCCTGCCATTTTAAAAAGGGATTGGGAAATCCACATGTCAGATGATGTATCCTTAAAGTTGGTCAGAGAAAACATTTCTAAGGGGTGGCCCAGGAGATGTGGAGACCTCCCTGTGGAGATACAACCATACTGGAATGTGAGAGAAGAGCTGTCCATAGAAGGGAATAATATTTTTAAGTCAGACAAAGTTATTCCCCCAGAAAAACTGAGAAGGCGCGTTTGTGAGATAGATCATGAGGGCCATTTAGGTAGGAAGCTTACTAAAAGCAAACTTTGTTCTGAATATTGGTTTCCATACATGGATACTATGATAGAAGAGTTAATGAAAGACTGTCATGCTTGCTGTCTCAGTGACAAGTCTAAAAGCACTAGGAAAACACCACTGGAACCTGTGGAAATTCCCATCAAAGCCTGGAATAAGCTAGGTTTTGATATAATTGGGCCTTTACAAATTTCTGGTTTGCATGAGAGATTCATTTTAGTTTTGGTTGATTACTTCTCTAAATGAACTACTGTTAAATTTGTAAATAAGGTTGACACAAAAATGATCATAGGTTTTATGCCTGCAGTGTTCACCAATGTAGGAATTCCCCACACCCTCTCTACATATAATGGAGTTCAACTAGTGTCAGAAGAAATGAAGGAATTTCGAGTCAGTCTGGCCATCAGGCATATTTCTACTCCCCTATATTGCCCCCGTGCAAATGGTTTAGTGGAGCGTTGTAACAGAATGATCAAAGATGCTTTGCAATTGGCCATGGTCTCTTCTAAGCCAATATTCAGTCGATTAAAGATATGCTATGGTCTTATCACATCACACCTAACAGTGTGACAGGTTATTCCCCATTCTGTTTATTGAGAGGTCGCAAGCCAGGTTCCAAATTAACTCTGAATTGGCTGTTTGAAAATAACTCGTTGGAATGGAATAAGAAACAGGCTAGAGAGAAAATTTGGGCGCATCAAAAGAAATACAAGCAAGACTATGATGACAGATGGGGTGTCAAACAACATCAATGGAGGGTGGGGCAATGGGTCCTTATAAAGAAATCCAACACAAATCAGAACAAGTACAATAAATACTATGGTCCTGAGAGAATAAAGGAAGTTGGGAAAAATGTGGTAATAATGGCAGATGGACGCATGTGGAGCAGGATAGATTGGTTCCACATCTTGGGCGAGACAATAACAATAAGAGTAGCCGTAATGTTAATGTTCAGCCCACCACTGGTGATGTTAGACAAAGTAGAAGGAAAATATGTTCTCCTAAGCGGCACAAAAACTTTGTAATGAATTAAGACTTCTTTCATGTCCGGTGTGCTCCTCTCAGGTTCTTAATGTTCACAGCTGTAAAAGAAAAAAAAGTATTTGGTAATCTCTATTATTTTTTTTTTTTTCTGTTTTGTTTGATTATATTTTATATATATTTTCTGCTAAATTTGTTTGATAAGTGAGATATGTTATAATCTCCCACCTTTGTTGTATATACACCTAAGTGTTTTTCTTCCATGTCATGTCCAGTGGTATACTCTGTCCTCCCTGCATGTTTGGGACTTTGGTTCTTCCTTAGCACCCCCGGGAGTGTGCCTTAGAATGTTGGACAGTGAGGCTGAGGGAAGTTGGACATGGCTGTTGGGAATCTTTCTGATGAAATAAACCCACGTTTGAACCTCGTAAATCATCTTGGTTATTATTCACTTTATATACCAAGGCTTTACTGGCCTTCACAAGACCAAGAAGAGTATAACCAAAGAGTAATGCTCATCAAACAAAAATCTTCAATTCTTAACAAAATTACTTCTATTGAACCCAGTACATTGTGACCAAAATTACTTTCACCAAAACCTATTTCCTCAATCCTGTAGTGTTTAACAACAGTATGCACAGGGGCGTGGCGTGAACAATGGCCGAGTAAGGCGCATATGTGAGGAGCTACCGCCGGAACCACTCATCTGAAAACAATCCTGCCGTTTTCCAACTAAACTGTAAAGCCCCAAAAGCTATGAGAGGAAAGTGACTCGTGAGCGCTTACCTGGTGGCCGCTCAGGCACTGATCGATTTGCCGCAACGGAATACAGTGGTTGCTGGCCAAGATGGCGACCGCCGTATGGTAGATCCATGAGTGAGCCACCCATGGAGAACCCGACAGGAGAACAGCGGTGCAGCTCTTAAGGAACAGGAGCAGAAGCCGTGGAGACATTGTCGCAGTACCGCGGCAACCCCCCTCCCATCTTGCCCCCTGCGCTCCTCTGCTGCGATATCAACACACAGGCTAAGCGGGAGAGAGGGACTGTGCGGCTGAATGCAGGTGAGGACTGGGGCGCAGGCTGGAGTGGTATGCAGAGGGTTCAGGCTTTCTGAGGGGGTTGCAGCGGCTCGCTTCTGAGTGAGCGGGCTCGCTCTTGGGGCTGGGGAGAGACTAAAGGAGACACCACTAGGCCCCTGGAGGGGTGCTGGCACTCTGCAGAGGAGAGGCTGCGGCCACGCGTGTGAGGGAGAACGCTCAGCCATCCAGATTGGAGACCAATACGGAGAACCGGTGGCCGAGGCCGGGTCCGACCATGGAGGCCTAGCCCTGCCAACATCTGGAAGCGATTGACCGCTCCCCCGCTGGGTGACCTGAATAAGGGGGGAAAACAGATAGAAGACAAAAGAGGAAAAGGGGAAAAAGGAAGAAAGAAGAGCCCCGAACAGCCCTCCCACAGAATAGAGGCACTGCGGAGACTAGAAGCTGCTCGGGTCTAGGGTCCATAAAGACGGGGGATTGACCCGTCATGTTACCCCCGGGGACGAGACGCCACCCCCTACCCCCCAAAAAAAGTTTCTGGCAAAAGTGAGACACAGATGGACTGGAATATGAGGAATGTGTGAACCCACACCATAAGCCCACTAATGAAGCCATCTCTTTGATGCACTGCCTAAACAAGGGTGACTTGGCGGAGCGACATGAGACACCACGCGATATGGAGAGGCAAAACAGAATACTACTGGCAATAAAAGAAAGACAAGAGATAGAGGAAAAGAGATTAAAAGAAAGGCTCCATGTCCACCGGTAATAAAGGAAACACAAGGAAAAGCAGAAAGAAGAAATAAAGAGAAAGACCCCCTGACTATAGCTTTGCGGCGGGGTACGGGCACCCGCCCTCGGGAAGAAAACCAGGTGGACACCCCGGGCTTGACCCTGGCAGTGAGGCCTCGAGAGCCCCAGACACAGTGAAGAACCCCTGCAGCTCTACAAGGCCAGAGAGAAAATTGGTTTACAAGTAAAAGGCGCAGAGGTACAAACGCCCCACACAGCATTGCAGCTTCTCTAAGCGGCAAGATGACTAAGGATAAAGAACCAAGGCCACCTCGCCAGGGAAAGTTGGACCGTTTCACTAAAGTCATGAATACACAGCTAGAGACTACGGAGGTGACACCTTCTCGATCGGACATGGAGGTTCTCCTTCAGGTGATCCAGACCTCAAGTGAAGCTCTGGAAAACAAGATTGGGGAGGTATGCTCAGAGGTGAGACTATTGCGCCAGGACCTCCGCAAGATGTCAGAAAGAGTAACAGAGGTTGAAACACGGGTATCGGAGGTGGAGGACACTGTCCATGACCTCCAAAAGGGGGTGTCAGACCTACGCACTACCAATGCTGATGTCATATGGCGACTAGAGGATGTAGAAAACAGAGCACAAATAAACAACCTGGGCTTTGTCGGCTTCCCTGAAGGAGTGGAAGGAACTAACGTACCCCTATTCCTTTCGACGTGGCTCAAAGACATCATCACCCCAGAACACTTCTCCGCTTGTTTTTGTTTTAGAACGAGCACATAGTTCACTAAACGTGAGGCCTCCTCCTGGCAACCCCCCAGACCAATAATAGTGAAATTTCTCAACTTCTTGGACAGAGATATGATTCAACGAGAAATGCGCAAAAAAGGCGAAGTGAGGCACGAATGTGCTAAGATAATGATATTTCCAGACTATAGCAGAGAAGTTCAGGGCCAGAGATGCTCCGTCGACTCGGTCAAGGTGAGACAAATAAGTTGGGGTTCTGTTACACATTTGTTCATCGCAAAGGATGCATTGGGGTACAGACTACACCGGACACAGCCACATTCCACGATCACGATGCGTGGTAACAAACAATTGGCAGAATATCTCCCATGGCTCATGATACGTCTGATATAGAGAATACTCCTACAGTATTGACGTGGAACGTCAATGGCCTGGGAGATAAAATCAAAAGAGGTCTAGTGACACAGTACTTTAAGAGACACCACCCTGATGTGATAATGCTTCAAGAGACACATCTCCTTGAGACACACTGTGGATTCTTGGGCCAAAGTGCCTACAGGATGTTGGCCCGTGCCGGATACTTCACAGGCTCACGTGTTGCTGCCCTACTGATCAAGAAATCCCCCCCTTTCAATATGATGCGCCGGTGGATAGACCTCATGGGTAGATACGTTGGGGTCATGGGTAAATGGGGCAGACAATTGATCACCTTGATAAGCGTATATGCGCATGCCAAGACTCCAGGCTCCCACACTTGAAAAGGTTGTAGACACCCTGCTAGAGACACCCTCCTCCCTTCACATAATTGGAGGTGACTTCAATGACGTTATTAACCTATCAGTAGATCGATCTGGGGCAGCTGGGGCACCAAGGGACACTATGCCACTTGCATGATTCGCCACTACCTTAGGGCTCACTGACCTATGGAGACACTGCCACCTCCACATATGCCAATACTCTTACCATTCTGGGACACATAACATATACTTCAGGTTGGACTACGTTTTTGTCCCCGGGGACAAAATGAAAGAGGTGGGTCAGGCGGAGTATGTCGCTAGGGACTGTCATACCATTCCCCTCTGCTAATACGATTGGGGATGCGGAGTCCTGATCAATGCCCGAAATGGCGTCTTAATGCATGGGAGCTTCGGAAAGGTAGAATACTCCGAGGTATTAGGGCAGATACAGAGATCTACCTCAATGAAAATGAGGCCTCAGTTACATCTGGGGTGGTAATATCGGAGGCTTACAAGACCGTCTTGCGAGACAGGGCCCTAAACCAGATTGCCTGGGAGAAAAACAATAGGTCTAAACGGCTAGAGGAACTAGAACAGAGCATAATAGCCCTTGAAAAATGGATCATAACAACAGGGTATCCAGGTCGCACCCGACGGCTAGACACTATACGCCAAGAATATAAAAATTTGGCTATGGACAACACCAAAAACCAGAGATTGGCGATGCTACACCGACTTTATGAGGTCGGAGACAAAGCAGCGAAACTACTGTCTTGGCTCCACAAGAGAGAGGTACCAGCCAGGTGGGTCCAGGAAGTAAAAGATGATACAGGAGAAACCCATGATAAGGACATTCAGATCGCCTCAGCGTTCGCCGATTATTTCAAATGCTTCTACGAAGCACCCCCCCTGGAAAATAGAGCTGAGATTGCCCGATACGTGGAAGACAAACCGACCCCGGTGCTAAATGATGAGGGAATGACTGAGCTAGAAGCTGACCTCACACTAACAGAAATTCAGGAGGCGGTAGCTAAGCTACGAACTGGCAAAACCCCTGGTCCCAATGGCATACCGGCTGAACTATATAAGAGATGCATAGACCTGCTGGGGCCACACATACTGTGGCTTTTTAAGATCGCACAGAAGGAACAGATTTTACCCATAGACCTGTGGTCTGCCACAATTGTAGTACTACATAAGGAAGGTAACCGCAAGACCGGTGCGATTCCTATTGCCCCATCTCACTACTGAACACCGAGGTGAAAATCCTGGACACGATCCTAGCAGCACGGCTTCTAAAACACATAACTACCCTGGTACAAGATGATCAATCGGGGTTCATGCCTGGCCGTGCCACTAGATTCAACCTGCGTAGAACACACAACTGGTTGATGAAAGTCAAAGACCACCCGCACCCCACTTATTCCTCTCTTTAGATGCGGGAAAAGCTTTCAACGATGTACACTGGCCGTTCCTTGACCACTTGCTCCTTAAGTTCGGCATTGGGCCTCAATTCCGCAGTTGGGTTGCACTGCTCTATAGAGAACCGGTAGCCACAACCCGGGTGAATTGGGTGACTTCGCAAACTTTCCCCATTGGTCGGGGAACGAGGCAGGGATGCCCGCTCTCCCCACTCCTCTTTGCGCTTACCCTGTAGTCATTGGCATATGTCATCCGTTGCCATCCACGAATACGAGGCTTCCGAATAACCCCTACCGATGAATGGGAAGAGAAGATCTCCCTGTATGCAGGTGACATACTCCTTTACGTTACAGAACCAGAAATTACTGTCCTCATCCTGTTTTACACCATATAGGAATATAGGAGGTATTCGTGATATAGAATCAACTGGCATAAATCGACGATATACAGCCCTAATGGAATACCACTGGAGTTGCCTTTGCCTGGTGAACTGGGTATAGTTCCTCACGGATTCAAATACCTGGGTATATTTATCACCACACATAGAGAAGTATGTAGGCAAAGAAACCTGGATAGAGTGATAGCGTATTTTAAAAAGGATGCAGAGAGATGGAGAGACATCCCCCTCACTCTAATGGAGAGATCGGCTCTCTTTTATATGATAACGTTGCCACAATTATTATACACCCTCCAAAACATGTATCATCCACTCCCCCAGGCGGTGTTTACGGGATTAGAGGGAGAAATTCGGTCACTTTTATGGCAGGGAGGACACCCACGAATAACCTTAAACACATTGCAACGCAATCCATACAACGACGGCATAGCGTTGCCGGACATAGAGGCATATTACTGATCTGCACACCTCACCCCCATCAATGAATAGATCCACAGATCATGGGATCACCCCACATATAGGTTAGCAAGAGAGACGATAGGGCCCAAAGAACAACTACACTATCTTTATGGCGGCAAGGGGCGATGCACAGTACTACCGGCAACACGGGCCACCCTAGAGACGTGGGATAGAGCCACAAAAGCTAAGGGCTGGACAAAACGAATCCCAAAAAGCATGCCATTGTGGGCTGGAGGATGGTTCCAGGAACTGGGAAAACTAAAAGGTTTCACAACGTGGGACCGGCTAGTCATCTTCCTGCTTAGAGATGTGATTGACAAAGGAAATCTAAAAACCTGGCCTGTATTAAGCACGGAATACGGGCTACACACATCTCAATTCTTCAAGTACACGCAACTACTCTATGCATGGCGCTCAGAGGGAATATCATGCTCCGAACTCCCAGAATACGCCCCTCTTGAAGGGAGACTACTACAAGCAGAGCTGGTGGAAAAGGCAATCTCCTCCATATATAAAACAATAAAGGACAACATGCCGGATGGCCTTGGGAAATTGCGTGAGAGATGGGAGAGGGATGTAGGAGGTCTGGAAGATATAGATTGGGAGGCCGCCTTGACGCACCCTATAGAAGTGGCCATCAAATCACGACTCCAACTAGTCCAATACAAAATATTACACAGGATCTATTATGATAGAGACAAGCTACATAAGATGGGGAGGGCCGACTCACCACTTTGTCTTAAATGTAAGACTTTAAAGGGAGACTTCTACCACATAATATGGGGCTGCACCAAAATCCAATTGTACTGGAAGAAAATTATAGAGGAATTGGGTAGGATAATGGGGACACCCATGCCCCTAGATCCCAGTTTCATCCTACTGGGAGTAACGAACAAAGTTGACATAACCAGGTTTCAGCTGACTTTCATGGCACTAGGCCTTGTCTGGCCAAGAGAGACGTGGCACAATGGTGGGGTGCGGCGGAGACTCCAACGATGAAGGAGTGGAAGAGGGGCATGGACCTCTGTATGGTTGCTGAATGTATGACTTATACTAGTAGGGAATGCACACGTAAATTTCACAAAATATGGGGGCCATGGAGACACTACTACGGACTGGAGCTACTAGCCGACACATCAGTAACCACACCTCACAATACCAAACACACCAATGCCACGACTCAGGACATGCACCAACATTTATCATAGGTTTTACGAACATATAGATGGGATCTACTGTTGGGGTTACTCAATCGTGGAGATAAATGTAGTTATTCTATAATTAATGTCGGCGCGGCTAAGATATGGTCTTGCTGGAATGTACCTCATGCGACGCAAGTTATTGTTTTTGCTGTTGTAATGTTCTTCTTGCTATATTTAAGATGCAAAGTAAGAAAACGAATAATAAAAATATTTGTAAAAAAAAAACACAACAGTATGCACAAGTAGCAGCCCTACATATCTCATTGTGGAGGGCCCCTTGAATCTCTGCCAATGATGCAGAGATACTGCTTGTTGACGTTTCCCCAATTCCCTCCGGAACAGCATGTTAGATAATGCAAAAGAGATGATAGAGTGAATCCATCTGCTAAAAGAAATATTAGATGCCTTACGCCCTTGTCCATTAAGGCCAAATGTTAAAAAAAACAAGCACTGGTTAAGCCAATAGGTTTTGCCTATGCAAGAGCTATTTGCTTTGGTAATGTATTTTAGCCATGTTGTGCACCAGTGTGGCTGCTGTTCAGCAGGGCTAAAAGTTAGAGGCGTGAGGTGGGGTAAATTGGAGTAGCGTGGAGTGTGGTAGATTGGGGTGGAATGGAGTGGGGTAGATTGAGGTAGAGTAAAGTGGGGGCAGAGTGGGGTAGAATGGAGTAGATTGTAATGGGGTAGATTGGGGTAGAGTGAGGAAGACTGGAGTGGGATAGATTGTAGTGGAGTAGAGTGGGGTAGATTGGAGTGCAGTGTATTGGGACGGTATGGAGTGGGGTAGATTGGAGTTGAGTGGGGTAGATTGTGGTCTAATGGAGTTGGGTAGTTTGAAGTGTGGTAGATTAGAGTGAAGTGGGGTACATTTGAGTGGGGTAGATTAGGGTGGAGTGGGGCAGATTAGGGTAGAGTGGGGTTGATTGGAATGGAGTGGAGTGGGGTAGATTGGAGTGAAGTGGGGTACATTGGAGTGGAGTGGGGGTACATTAGAGTGGAGTGGGGTAGTTTGGAGTGGATTGGGTAGATTGGAGTTGAGTGGGGTAGATAAGACAGGAGTTGGGTAGATTAAGGTGGAGTGGGATAAGTTAGGGTGCAGTGGAGTAGGTATATTGGAATGGAGTAGGTAGATTGGGGTGGGATAGATTGGGGTGGATTGGAGTGGGTTAGATTGGGGTGGGATAGACTGGGGTAGATTGGAGTGGGGCATAATAGGGTGGAATGGAGTGTGTAGATCGGAATCGAGTGTGGTAGATCGGGTGGGATAGATTGGAGTGGGGTAGATTGGAGTGGAGTGGGGTAGAGTAGAGTGGGGTAGAGTGGAGTGGGGTAGAGTGGGATGGGGTTGATTGGGATGGGGTAGATTGGGATGGGGTAGGGTAGATTGGAATGGGATAGAGGAGTGGAGGAGATAGGAGTGGGGTAGATTCGAGTGAAGTGGAGTGGGATAGATAGGGTGGATTGGAGTGGAGTGGTGCAGATAGGATGGAGTGAAGTGAGGCAGATTGTGATAGATTGGAGTGGGATAGATTGGCATAGAGTGGAGTGGTGTAGATTGGGGTGGAGTGGGGTAGTTTGGAGTGGAGCAAGGTAGAGTGGAGTTGGATAGATTGCAGTGAAGTGGAGATTGGAGTGGAGTGGAGTGGAGTGGGGTGGAGTGGGGTGGATTGGTGTAGATTGGGGTTGAGAGTGGTAGATGGGAGTGGACGAGGGTAGATTAGGGTGAAGTGAGGTAGATTGAAGTGGAGGGGGATACATTGGAAGGGTTAGATTCGGTGGATTAGAGTAGGGCAGATTGAAATGGGGTGAGGTAAATTGGACTGGAATGGGGTAGATTGGGGTAAATTGGAGTAGGATAGATTGGAGTGGGGTAGTTTGGAGTGGGGTAGATTGGGACAGATTGGAGTGGGGTATATTGGGGTACACTGGAGTGGGAGTGGGGTAGAGTGGGGTGGGGTAGATTGGGATGGGGAGGGGTAGAATGGGGTGGTGTAGATTGGGGTTGTGTGGCATGGGGTAGATTGGGTTGGAATGAGGGAGATTGGTGGGGTAGATTTAGTAGAGTGGGGTAGAGAGGAGTAGATTGTGTGGAGTGAAGTGGGGTAGATTGGGTGGAGTGGAGTGGGATAGGTTGTAGTGGATTAGATTGTAGTTAATTGAAGCGTGATAGATTGAAGTGGAGTGGATTGGGGTAGATTGGAATGGAGTGGGGTAAGTGTTGTGGAGTGGCATAGAGTGGAATGGCATGGAGTGGAGTTGCGTAGAGTGGAGTATCATGTAATAGAGTGGAGTGACATGGCGTAGAATGAAGTGACATGGCATAGAGTGGAAGGGTATAGAGTTGGGTGATGTAGAGTACAGTGTTGTAGAGTGGAGTAGTGTAAAGTGGAGTGGCTTAGGGTACAGTATGCATGGCGTGGTAGCATAGTACCAGTACAGACAACACATTTCCAATTGAAATGACCATTTCGTTTGCACAGACATACAGTTTTACTGCGCACAAACGACAATTTGTGGAAATATCCTCACCTAGTATATTGATGTGTTTTGATCGTATTAAAATATTTGTTTCCACCACACTTCAGAATTGCAACAATTGTGCTTCATTTCTACTTTCCTAAATCTGATGTATTCTGAAATATCAACACTCTTCATTTTTAGTGTGTGCTAGAAAAAATAACATCCTATAGCCTTTTGTCTCACATGGGTACTCAGCAGGATGGATTGTCACATACATTCTCTCACTTTGAAGTCAGCAAAAGAAAAGTAAACACCAAGCTCCCTCAGAAGACACAGCCTGACATTTGACCTCTGTATTTGAATGCACAGTAAATTTGACAAGATAAGAACAAGATTTACAGCCTGATTACAGAAATCGAGCACTCAGAAGGATACAGTAAACAAGGGATGCTCTACCAGATGGACAAACTCAAGCTAGACAGCCTAAAACAAATAAAGCCAGCAAATAGAAAGTAATCAAATGGGAGTTACAAACCACAAAGCCAATGGTAAGCAATGGACGGAATGCTTTCGCAGTAAAGCTTTCAGAATGCACACAAGAAGACATAAGAACAGCTGTCTGGTAGGCTTTGATCCAGCGATCTGGGACTAACAAATTTCCATTACCTGGGCCCAATTCATTACCCAATAAGCCCCTTCGCGCTGGGTGATTGAAGTACCAAACTTACCAATTTCCAAAATAGTATATCATACTTGGCGATGCGATCTTTATTTATGTAATCAGGGTTTGGCAAACTAATACCTGGAACTAGTAATACTCATTATAAACTAAATTCCATAACTCTAATAATGACAAACTCACTTGTATATTTATAATGCTTTTTCTAAAATAATGTGATTTCTCATCAAAATACAATACAGCTCGAATCATCGATTACCACACAAAAATCAATAAATGAGAAATAACAGAAGTACATCTCAACATCAATGCAATGAGTGAGTGGATAGACGTAGAGACAAAAGATTAGAGACATAAGCCATTTGCAAAATGATTATGCAAATTCAGAATATTATACTAACCCACAAGAAATTTAGGAATACTACTCCCTGGCCATGAGAGCAGCAAGGCCCCTCAAGAAGAATATGAAGAGCAAAGACTAAGTCAGGATTTAGCAAACAGGAAACAGCCAGCCCAAATAGGACACGGCAATACAGCCCTCTCCTCTCGCGCAGAAAGAAAACACGCAACAACTAAACCCCTACCACCGAGTACCTAATATTATACCCTAAAACCCAAAAAGACCAACCCACATTGTATCATAACACACAATTTCTCTTCATTCTATTGGTTAAGGAAGGGGGTGTACTGTCACACCACTCGCGTCATGATGCTTCTGTAAAACTGTCCATTGTCCTCTTTACACATTTTATCAACTTCCAGCCCAGGAAATACTAATTCGAGCTGCTGTCATAGTACACATTTCCTTCATCATGGTCATGTAACAACTTTTGTGCCTCGATTGTTCAAATGCGCCGCTCTCTAAGGAAGTGTTCCGCTTCCGAAGATTATTTTGTTTCTCCACGCAAACTTTGGCAGGCACACAGGACTCGTGAAGGACGAACAGTTTTCCACCTTCCCTTTCTCGCTCAGATTAAACCCGCATTTATTTTCTAAAATGACTCTCGGGCCTTTTCTGCAGAGCAGAAAACCATATTTCTACGGAAAACAAACCCATTCATTATTAATCACTTTTAATGTTCTACCATAGCATATCCACCCTGCGTGTTGCATTTGCCCATGCACATTCCAGGTTAAGGTTATTTCCATCACATATTAGTATAGAACAATTAAGCAGCATTTGTCCTTTTATTTTCCATTAGTCACAAGCATTTGCGGCCTACTCCAGCATTTTAGTTTTCACATGCGCAGTTTTTACTTTCCCTTATGTTAGCCCTTTTCGCATTTAGTTTGCGCATCACACGATTAATGATTTCACACTTTGGGAGTTCAATCCCATCCGGTTTTATTTTGCGAAATCCCTGCTCCATCAGCTTCAACCTAAAAAGGACCTGTTAGATTTAGACCTTTCTAAGTAACTAGAGACTGCTGTTTTCACATCCAGTAAATGCCACAATTACTCATCCGTAGAAGAAAGACTATAAAATAATGTAGGTAACATGATCTCTTGTTGTGCATGAAATCTAGTAGACTTTCGAAAGTAAAACAGGACTAGGCTTCAGTATAAAACCCTCTTCCACCATCTTAAAAAAGGGAAATTTGCACAGCAACGCATGAAGTTCTCCAGTCCTTTTGGTAGCTGTGATTGTCACTAAGAATATTACCTTCATAGTTAAAAATTTCAAGTCCACTAAACTTGGAGGTTCAAGTAGAACACCCTGCAACGTTTTTTGAACTAAAGAAATGACCATCTTTTGCGTGGTGTACTCCCAAATCTTTTGTCTTAACTGTTATTGCTGGATGTAGAACTCTGTTAACTTTAGTCCTGCTTACCAGTGGTAAAGTGTCTGTGCTCCTCTTTTCAACATGATGAAATTGGTATATCCTTAATTAGTATATTTAACTCACCGCTTACTCACTAGTATATACTACAAATTGTACCCAGGCCTGTAAGTTAAATGGGATTGAATGAATGAAGCATTTTTATAGCGCGCGGCAACTCAAAGAGTGTCCCGGTGCTTTTAGGTATTCCACAGGTAGATAGCCACGGAGTCAATGCCCATACTCCCCCTTACAGTCTAAATAGGAATGTTTTCTCAGCTCCTTTTTGAATCTCACTTCTTCCGGGATCTGTCTGAGATAGTCCGGTAGGTTATTCCACATATTCGCAGCTTTGTCGGAGAAGGAAGAACCACCCCTCCGTTGTTTCTGAAATTGGGGGAGTTGCAATGAGACCCGATCAGCTAGAACGCAGCCGCCTGCCAGGGCACTATGCCTTAACACAGTCATTGAGATACTTGGGTCCCCTATTGTAGAGGGCTTGGTGTGTTAGGTCAGTGCTCTATACTTAATCCGCTGATGGACTGGAAACCAATGGAGCTTACTCCGGAAACTTGACACTGAAGTAAATTTCGGAATTTTGTGTATTAAGCGGACTGCCATGTCCTGCATGACCTGCAACCGCTGTATCAGATATTTCAGGAGACCAAGGTACAGAACATTAGCGTAGTCCAATCTGGATAAAATCAAAGCTCTAACCACTGTGATTTGGGCCTCGTGAGGAAGTAAATGAAGAAACTTCCTTAACATGCGAAAAATCCAAAAGCAAGACTTCACCACTGCTGACACCTGTGCTCCAAATGAGAACTGGGAGTCGAACAACACCCCCAGGTTTCTGACCACCGTTGATGGAGGATGCGGTGGGGGGACATTGTCAGGCCAAGCCCTGACCAAACCAGGGAGGGGATCTCATCCAAATAATAAGACTTCTGTTTTATCTGGGTTGCACTGTAATCTATTTGTCTTCAGCCAATCTAACAGAGCCACCATACAGTTAGCAAAGGCTACCCTTGCCCTCTCAGGCTTCACATCGTACGCGAGCAGGAGTTGGGTATCATCAGCATACGAGATGATCTTGATATTATGGGATACCACCAAATGTGCCAGAGGAGACATATAAATGTTGAAGAGCGTAGGACTAAGAGACGAGCCCTGACGCACCCCCCATTTCTGTTCTTTACTTCCCAAAGCATATGGTTTTATCCAGACTGCCTGCTCGCGACCTTCAAGGAAGGAGCACAGCCATTTCAATGCTGAGCCCGTAATACCAAGGTGTTTTAGCCTGTACAGCAGGATGTTATGATTCACCGTATCAAATGCTGCTGACAGTTCCAGCAGTACCAATGCCACATTGAGGCCTGTGTACAGATTAAACTTGATCTACTCAGAGACTTCTAACAGTGGATTGCAGCACCCATTGTGCCATTAGTGTAAACCATAGCTTCAGGCTTACGATTGTAGCCAGACAAATGCAGCTTTTAACCTCCAATTCAACCTGTCAAAATAAGTCTGACAGGTCTAAATCGTCTTTTAAATTTAATGTCACAGCTAAGTAGGCATGATATTTAAAAGTAGGGCATGCAAAAATTTGATGTAACACATGGCCTTACAGTAAAAAGTCCCAACAAAGTTATTTTTACTGTAGCAAGGCTAGCTGTTCCATAGGAAAACATTGGGCTGCACTATTACATTTACCAATACTATTTCTGTCTAGGAAACACAGAGAAATGTAATTGGTTGACACTGTGATATTTATTTAAAGCCCAATTCATGCGGGGACAGGTCGGGGCCAGTTTTGGTGTTGGGGTTTGGTTTTCACCACCAGCATAGGCATTCAGGCTGCAGGAAACTGGGACATGGCCTTTTCAATACTGCCCATGCTGGTCTTGCTCGACAGTTTGCTGGCTGGTACACGTTTTAGGTCTTGGCCTTGGTTAAAAGAGGCCCGCCTGTCAATGCCTGGAGGATGGAGCAAAGCTGCAGTGGTCGATGCATATGGCTGTGACTGTGACTGCTGGTGTACTATGTTTCTTCCTGCTGTGATTTAAAAACAAATGGCTTAAAAGTCTGGTAACATGCATTTTAAAACCATGTGTTTTTGAAGTTTCCTCTGACTCATGCCTGCCAGGAGCAGCACTGGCCTCTGGTCTGTGGGCCAGGAGGGGGCAGTCAGGGTCTGTTGCTACTGAAGTGACCTGGCCTGTGCAGCATGCCATCATAGGCAGGGCCACTGAAATTATGCTGAAAGGAAGGACCAAATTATTTAAAAGGTTAGATTAAATTATGCAACAAGGAAAGGCAAATTATGACGTATAATGTGCCACATTTTGTGATAGTATTATTTCATTATTTTGTCCTTTTTAAGTCTCTGCTAGACAGCGCATGCACTGTTTCGAAGAGACTTGTTGTGTTCTATCTGTGGTCTTACAGGCCGCACATCTCCTACTATTGGTAAACTTCAGAGTCGCTCTCATTTTCTTTAATGCCATTCGTCATGTGTTGCCCTCTTCTTGTGCTTGGCCCTCCCATAGTGCATGGACCAATTACATGTCTCCTTACACTGCTCTTAATTTGCGGTGCTATTTTGTTTTTTGTTTTCAAGTACTCAATAGGAGTACTTGTGTTATCAGGCCGTCTCCCTTGTACACATACAACTAAAATACATGCGCATATTCATAAACAAATGCATTTCTTAACCCCTTCGCTGCTAGGCCTTTTTCGGGTAGTTCGCGTTTAGCCTCTGTAACCTTTTGTCTCCACATAAGGTATCCTCATCAAATTTTCGTCCTTTTTTTCCAACATCCTGAGGATTCTAAAGGTACCCAGGGTTTGTGGATTCCCCTGGAGGAGACCCAGAAATTAGCCCAAATACAGCAAAAAAATAATTTGTGGGAAAAAGTGCTGCAGAAGAAAGCGTCTTTCCCTTCAAATGGTATCAAAAAAGGGTTTGTGGTGATAAAATCACCATCATTCCATCTTTCAGGAACAGGCAGACTTTTGTCAGAAAACCAAACATTTCCACACAGTTTTGGCATTTTACTGGGACTTAGCCTTTTTTTCCTATTTTTTGTGCTTCTAGCCTCCTTCCAGCTAGTGGTAGAAATGGGTGTAAAAGCAATAATGGATCCCGGAAAGCTATACATTTCTGAAAGTAGACAAAATTCTGAATTTAGCAAGCGGTCATTTGTGTAGATCCTTCAAGGTTTTCCTATAGAAACTTAAAAAATGCAATTGAGTTGAAAAAACAGCCATTTGTGCCAACGTTTTCACCTGTAACTTTTTCTAAGTATGGGAGACTTTTTAAAGCAATATACTGTTACGCCCGCTGGACCACTCTGG
This sequence comes from Calotriton arnoldi, assembly GCA_963921515.1. NCBI lineage: Eukaryota > Metazoa > Chordata > Amphibia > Caudata > Salamandridae > Calotriton > Calotriton arnoldi. Next base: position 1,432,028 of record CAWUFW010003329.1, read on the forward strand.
TTGTGGTGATATATAGGACTTGTAGGTTCATCAAGAACCCAAGATCCCCAGAGCTAATAACAGAGCTGCGCCTTGCAATGGTTTTTCATTGTGTACTGGGTCAATAGCAAATCATTTGGCAAAATATAAAGAGTGAAAAATAGGTATCAAGGACACCTATGTATTTCCGAAATGAGAACGAAATATAGAGTTTAGAAGCAGTAGTTATTTGCACATCTCCAAAACTGTGAGTACCCATACTCGTAAGTGAATTAGAGGACATTTTTCAAAATGACTTATTTTTTACACATTGTCTTACATTTGGAAAGCAGAAATGCATAGAAAGTCAGTTGTTAATAACACTTGTTCTACAATTCTGTGTTCCCCTAAGTCTCCTGAGAAAAATGGTTCTTCACTTGTGTGGGTAGGCCTAGTCCTGCGACAGGGAACAGCCCAAAACGCAATGTGGACACATCACATTTTTCCAGTGAAAACGGACGCTTTTTTCGCAATGTGCAACTGTGGATTTTGGACCTTAACTCAGCCAGCATCTAGGGAAACCTACCAAACCTGTACATTTTTTAAAACTAGACACCCAGGGAAATCCAGGATGGGGTGACATGTGTGGCTCTCACCAGGTTCTTTTACCCAGGATCCCTTGCAAACCCCAAACTTTGTCAAAACAACCACATTTTCCTCACATTTCTGTGATGGAAAGTTCTGGAATCTGCAGGGAGCCTCAAAACTTCCACCCGCTCGCATTTCCCCAAGTCTCCTGATAAAAATGGTACCTCACTTGTGTGGGTAGGCCTAGTGCCCTTGACAGGAAACGGCCCAAAATGCAACGTGGGCTCATCACATTTATCCAGTGAAAACGGACCCTTTTTTCACAATGTGCCTAGCTGTGGATTTTGGACCCTAGCTTAGCTGGCAGCTAGGGGAACCTAGCAAACCTGTACATTTTTGAAAACTAGACATTCAGGGAAATCCAAGATGGGGTGACTTGTGTGGCTCTCACCAGGTTCTGTTACCCAAAATCCCTTGCAAACCTCAAACTTTGTAAAAAAAAAAAACACATTTTCCCCACGTTTCTGTGATGGAAAATTCTGGAATCTGTGGGGAGCCACAAACTTCCACCCACCCAGCATTCCCCCAAGTCTCCTGATAAAAATGGTACCTCACTTGTGTGGGTAGGTCTAGTGCCCGCGACAGGAAACGGCCCAAAAAGCAACGTGGGCACATCACATTTGTCCAATGAAAACTGACCCTTTTTTTGCAATGTGCCTAGCTGTGGATTTTGGCCCTAGCTCAGCCGGCAGCTAGGGGAACCTCGCAAACCTGTACATTTTTTAAAACTAGACATTCAGGGGAATCCATGATGGGGTGACTTCTGTGGCTCTCACCAGGTTCTGTTACCCAGAATTCCTTGCAAACCTCAAACTTTGTAAAAAAAAAAACAAATTTTAATCACATTTCTGTGATGGAAAGATTTGGAATCTGCGGGGAGCCACAAACCTCCACCCACCCAGCATTTCCCCAAGTCTCCCGATAAAAATGGTACCTCACTTGTGTGGGTGGGCCAAGTACCCGCGGCAGGGAATGGCCCATAATGTATTGTGGAGACATCAAAATTATCTATCACAAAACAACCTGGTTTTGCAAGGGGGTCACCTGCGTTTTTGGTCCCGGGCTCAGTGTTCATCAAGGGAAACCTACCTAACCCAGACCTTTCTGAAAACTAGACACCTGGGGGAGTCCAGGGAGGTATGACTTGCGTGGATCCTTCAATAGTTTCCTACCCAGAATCCCCTGCAAACCTCAGATTTAGCAGAAAAAATCTAATTTTTCTCACATTTCTGTGTGGGCAAGTTGTGGGATCACCGGGCTGACACACATTTCCTACCACTCAGTGTTCCCTCTGGTCTTCTGATAATAATGGTATCTCACTTGTGTGGGTGGGCCAAGTACCCGCGGCAGGGAAGGGCCCAAAATGTATTGTGGAGACATCAAAATTACCTATCACAGAACAACCTGGTTTTGCAAAGGGGGCACCAGCGTTGTTGGTCCCGGGCTCGGCAGCCATCTAGGGAAACCTACCTAACCCAGACATTTCTGAAAACTAGACACCCGGGGAAGTCCAAGGAGGTATGGCTTGCGTGGATCCTCCAATGTTTTCCTACCCAGAATCCCCGGCAAACCTCAAATTTTGCTAAATAAAATGTATTTTCCTTACATTTCTGTGTGGGATCACCATGCCGGCACAAATGTCCTACCACCCACCTACCCCCTTGGTCTCCCGATAAAAATGATACCTCAGATGTGTGGGTGTCCATTGCAGAGTAAGCCTAAAAATGCATATATAAAAAAAAAATAACTTTAAAGCTTGCTGTGCTATCCCCTCAATCCCTATGTTTTTGCCCCTTCCCACTCGCAGGCCCTTGGCCCACCCAAACAAGTGAGGTATCATTTTACTCGGGAGACTGAGGGGAACTCTGGGTGGCAGGACCTTTGTGCCGGCGCTGTGATACTAGACATAAATGTGGGGGATCCACTCACGCCATTCCTCCCTGGTTTCCCCCGGGTATCTAGTTTTCAGAAATGTCTGGGTTTGGTAGGTTTCCCTAGATGGCTACCGAGCCCGGGACCTAAAACTCAGTTGACTCTCTCGCAAAACCAAGTCTTTTTGTGGTCGATAATTTTGAAGTCTCCAAAGTGCGTTTTGGACCATTTCCTGTTGCGGGCACTACGCCTACCCACACAAGTGAGGTACCATTTTTATTGGGAGACTTGGGGTAATGCTGGGTGGGTGTAAGTTTGTGGCTCCCCACAGATTCCAGAGCTTTCCATCACAGATATGTGAGGAAAATGTGTTTTTTGATAAAGTGTGAGGTTTGCAAGGGATTCTGGGTAACAGAACCTGGCGAAAGCCACACAAATCAGCCCATCCCGGATTTCCTTAGGTGTCTAGTTTTCAAAAATGTACAAGTTTGCTAGGTTTCCCAAGGTGCTGGCTGAGCTGGTGTGCAAAATCCACAGCTAGTCACATTGCTAGTCGCGGGCACTAGGCCCACCCACAAAAGTGAGGTACCATTTTTATCAGGAGACCTGGGGGAATGCTGGGTGGTAGGAAATTTGTGGTTTCTTTCTGAATCTGAAAAATTATGGCACAGTAAGGCAAGGAAAATATGTAACTTTAGTCACATTTTGAGGTTTGCAGGACATTGTGGGTAAGATAACTTGTTGAGATCCACGAGAGAGACACCACCGTGTAGTCCCATGGGTGTTTAGTTTATAAAAATATCTAGAGTTGGTAGATTTTCACTGGAGGGAATGTACACCTTGGCAGAGAAAGCCAGAAAAGATAATTATTACTGCACAACCATCTTTTCCTCAAGCACACACACTCATACGTTTTGGATTTGGCATGAGCGTGAGTGATGGTTCAATATATAAAATTTCGTTAACAAGAGATTTTACAAAAATGATATGCACTCTTAATAATTAAAAGGACAAAAAACTGAACCAGTGACTCACAGCTCGTGAGCTGTAAAGCCACGTCAAGGCCCCAACCGCTTTACAGGCCATTCACGCATCTTTCGTATGTGATACAAACAAGACCATTCACACCGCCAGCAGTGGAACCAACACATTACAACATTCACAAAAAGAGACAATATACACCCTGCCAGAGAAAGACAGAAAAGACAAATATTATTGCACAATCATCTATTCCTCAAGTACACACATATGCTGGTTGGATTTTGCACGAGGGTGAGTGATAGTTCAATATATAACATTTTATTAACAAGAGATTTCACAAAAATTAAATGCACTGTTAATAATTGAAAGGACAAAAAACGTAACCAGTGACTCACAGTTCGAGAGCTGTAAAGCCACAACAAGGCACCAACCGCTTTACAGGCCATCCTTACACCTTTCATACGTGTGACACACACAAAACCATTCACACCGCCAGCCGCGGGCCCAGCACATTACAACACTCACATCAACAGACAGCGCCATAAAAGGGCCCATCACTTTCATATGCCCACAGACCTGGCAGAGCAACCACACTGGCTGACGGATTGTGTGGACTGGCTTTTGGCTACCAGTGTGTGTATAGACCAGCACCAAGTCACTACTCACACGCCGTCAGCCAAACACCAGTCCACACACGCGCCAGGCAAGCGCCAGTCCACACACACCACCAGCCAAGCACCAGTCCACACACACCACCAGCCAAGACCCAGTCCATGTACACCACCAGCCAAGCGCCATTCCACACACACCACCAGCCAAGTGCCAGTCCACACACACTGCCAGTCCACACACACCACCAGTAAAGCACCAGTCCACACACATCACATTTTATTTTTGTTATACAAAAAAGAAAACACAAACTAATTGTAAGTAGATAAAAACAGCAAACACAAAAGCTGAAACTAAATACATCACACTAATGCCAACCTTGAAACTGAACAAAAAATATAAAACAATGCAGACCAGGCAGTTCACTTTAACACTCATGGATGCTTCCAAAAAACTCTTTTGCATGTGGTACATTCTAAAACAAGCAGGCACACACAGCGCAGCTTTAGAAGGACACTCGGGGCAGTACATACGAGTCTCCTTCCGCGTACCTCTTCGCCAACAGACTCTACATCTCCTACTGGGAAAGTATTTTGTGGGCGCGGGAGGGATGTGATCAGCAAAGTGGCGATATTTTAATCTAGCCACATCCTCCACCACTCCAACTCTAGGAACACTTGCCTGTTCCACTTCAACAAGGCTGCCTATCACAGACTCCTGAAACTTAACAAAAGTCATCCATGACTCAGGAGAACAATTCTTGAACACAGCAAAAGCATTAAAAGTTGCTAAGTGGAAAAGGTGGATAGCCAACTTCTTATACCAAATGTAAGCCTAACGAAGAGTAGTGTAAGGTTCCAACCTCTGATCTACTCTATCAACACCACCCATATGCCTATTATTGTCTAAAATGCTCACAGGTTTGCGCACTTCAGCATCTTGATCCCAAACAGTCACAGGAAAATACTTTCATCATGGATGGTAGTCAGCATGTAGACATCTCTCCTGTCTGCAAACTTCACAGCTAGAAGTTCCTCACTAGCAACGCACTGCACTGTCCCCGCTCAAGCTTTTGACAAACAAGTTCTATTGGGAAACCTTTACGGTTAGAGCGTATTGTGCCCCAAACAACAGTGTCCACTTTGACCAATTCCATGAACAACTGCACACCAGTGTAGAAGTTATCTACATATAAATGGTGACCTTTGTTAAAAAGTCCTCTACCAAGTTTCCACACAATATTCTCACTCGCTTCGAAAGTGGACGGACAACCAAGGTGGTCAATGCTGGAATCCCTACCGGTGTACACCCTGACATTAGAGACATATCCAGTCCTACTCTCACACAGCAGATACATCTTAATTCCATAGCGTGCCCTCTTGCTAGGAATGTACTGTCTAAAAACCAAGTGGCCCTTGAACAAGGCCAAAGACTCATCCACATATATTTCTTTCCCTGGAGCATAGATCTCAGAAAATCAGTCTACAAAGTGATCAAGAACAGGCAGAATCTTAAAAAAGACTGTCACAATCAGGGTGATCTAGTGGCAATGCTAAACCATTATCGACAAAATGCAGCATCCGAAGCAGAAGCAAATACCGATCACGACTCATGATTGCCTGAAATATAGCCGTTGCCATAAAGGGACTAGTAGACCAATATGAAGACATCAATGGCTTCCTTATCAAGCCCATCAAAAAAGTTAAACCTAAGAACTTCTTCAACTCATTCCACCAGGTAGCTCTAGAGTGGGGCCTAAGTCTGTCTCAGTCACTGTTTGCGATTCCCAATGGGGTCGCAAATTGCATGCCTCATCAATATTCATGAGGCTGTCGCAATTTGCGACCCCATTGGGAATGGCTAGCACTCCCAGGGATGGTGGCCTTCTGGGGTCAGCAGACCACCATGTCTGGGACTGCTTTTAAATAAAGCATTTTTTTTTAAATGTAGCCAGTTTTTCACCAACATTGGGTCTCTCTGGTGTGGTCTTCGACACAGTTGGGAACGTGATTTCTAGGGGTTTTGTGAGGGTGACATGTTTGATCGCGACCCCAGTCCGGGAAGCAGGGTCTTCCCATTTCTTTAGTAGGTTGATGTGGTAAATTTGGTCGTCACTCCCTTTATGGGGGATGGATACCCTATATGTGACAGGGGTCGCTATTTCTTTTATGACATAGGGCCCTTGCCAAGTCGCCAACAGTTTTTTTTCACAGGACGGTTGGAGAATCAACACCCTGTCTCCTACATTTAGGTGTCTTGTCTTGGTCCCTTTATCGTAATAGGTCTTTTGCTTTAGCTGAGCCTGCTCCATGTTAAAGTGTACCTGTTCCCAAAGGGTGGACAGGGTGTCTTTTAGGGACGCTGCGTACCCAAGAAGAGGCTTACCCTCGTCCTCTTCTTCGGTCCATTGTTCAGCGGCCATTTCAAGAAGTGTGCGGGGTTGTCGGCCAAACAGGAGTTCGAAAGGGCTAAACCCGGTTGATGCTTGTTCATGGGTTCTAATAGCAAAGAGGACGAGGGGAAGTTTCCGGTCCCAGTCCTTCCTGGTCTCACTGATGCTTTTTTTCAGAATGGTCTTTATGGTCCTGTTATATCGCTCAACCAGACCATCTGTTTGTGGATGGTAGACGGCTGTTCTAATCTGGCGGACACCCAGCAGTTTGCATATTTCTTTCATGAGATGGGACATAAACGGTGTTCCTTGATCGGTCAGCAGTTCACAGGGAAAACCCACCTGAGAAAAGAAGGAGACCATAGCTTGGGCTACTGAAAGGGTGGTGATACTGGTGAGGGGAATGGCCTTGGGGTATCTGGTGGCATAATCCACCAGAACTAAGATGTATTGGTGGCCTCGTGCGGAGCGAGGAAGGGGGCCTACCAGGTCCATACCTACTCTTTTAAAAGGTACATCAACAATAGGCAGTGGGTAAAGAGGGGCTTTTCTTTCGGTTGACGGATTTACCAATTGACATCTGGGACAGGAGGCACAGAACCTCGCCACCTCCCTATAAACCCCTGGCCAGTAAAACCTCTCCAACAGGTATTTGAGGGTGTGTTCTTGCCCATAGTGCCCACCCCCGGCCTGGCTATGAGCGAGGTGCATGACTTGTTCCCTGAAGGCTACGGGGACAACTAATTGTTCTACGTGTTTGTCAGAGGACTCGCAAATCCTGTAGAGAAGCCCCCTTTTAATACAAAAACAAGGGCCTACCTTTTTGTGGTCTTCTTTTTCTTCTGCTTGTTTCCAGGCATACACTAATGTACTGTCTTCTCTCTGGTCTGCCCTGAAACTCCGGGTTGGCATATGTTCGCTCTCTGGGGAGGAAAGAAAACACGTGACAGGGGGCTCGGAAGACCGTCTATACAGTTCTCTTTCTCTCCTTTTCTCCACCCTGGTTTTATTGGTTTTTGTTGGGGTGCTTTGTATATCTGCTGTACAGAAAGGGGCCTCTCTCAGCCACTCTCGGTCAGATGCTTCCTTTGCTAGTTTGGCCACATATTCATCAAAGTTCGGGAGGTCAGTGCCTAGAAGAACTTTTTCTACTAATACCGGAACTACTCCTACCTTCCAGACCTGAGGATCTCCATTAATTTCTATTATGACTTCCGCTAAGGGGTATGAACATACGTCCCCATGGATGCAAGTAACCTGTATCTCTTCTTCGCCCAAAATCTGATTAAGAGGGATCAGCTCCCTACAGACTATGCTATGATGACAGCCTGTATCCAATAAGGCCTCCACTGGCTTTCCGTTCAGGCGGATGGGCATTTTATATCGCCCTTGAGTCCCTCCTGTGGTTAGAACCCGACTTCGTGACACCCCTATATACATGGGTTCTGTTCCTTCTGTTTTTAGGGGGCAGTTCCAGGCAATGTGGCCCCACTCTGCACAACGGAAGAACTGGGGTCCAGTTTGTGGTTGTGGTGTTGGTGCCAGGGCCCTGGGTATGGGTTTAGACACCCCAGATGTCTTGGCATCCCCTCCTATTCTCATAGCCGGTTTTTGGGGAGTAAAAGGGCTTTTTGTCGGTTGGGGCTTGAACTCTGGGGATCTATGATAGGCGCATGCTAGCTCCATAGCAGTTTGTACTGACAGGTGGGGATGTTGTTTTACCCACGTCCTGGTGTTTGGTGGAAGGGTGTCTAGGTACTGTTCGAGGTATATTTTTTCGGGGACCTCCTTTACCGTTGTGGCATCGGGTTGCAACCACCTATTCCCGAGGTCCCTGATCCTATAATAAAGGGCTCTAGGAATATCCCCTGCTACCCACCGTTCCTTACGGAACCTAGTCCGCTAGTACTCCTGGTCGTGGCCTAACCTTTCAAGGATTGCCATCTTAATGTCAGGGTAGGGGGTAGTGCCATCAGGGTTGGCAGCTTGATAGGCCGCCTGCAATTCCCCAGACAGTAGGGATGCTATATATTGGCCCCACCTCTCTGGGGGCCACGCTGCAGTTGTCGCCACCCTCTCGAAAGTAACAAAAAAATAGTCGGGGTCATCACCCTCTTGGAATTGCTGTAAGACCGAACTAGGAACGTTTGGGAGTACCCTTGCGGCAGAGATAGCGTCTGTCAGGCGTAGTATGGCAGAATCTTGTGTTTGTTGATTAGAGACCATTAACGCAGCTTGTTCCCTTAGGGCCGTTTGGAAAGCCTCCCTTTCTTTTTGAGCTGCCTGGTTTTGCTGTTCCAATACTAACTGGAGGTGCCGCTGACCCTCAGCCAACTGAGTGATTATGGCCTCCATAGTGACGGGTTGGGTCATGATGAAGCAATGACGCTATCCCACTTCTGACACCACTGTAATCACTCAGTGGTCTAAAAAAGGGGCACACATATAAAAAGGAGGGATTCCATCGTACTGCTAGTGCTTCTTTATTGGTAAGTTTTACCCAAAAAACAGTCAAAAGAACCAAGAAAAAAAAGAAAAACAAAAGGAATTTGAGGCGCTATAGAACAGTCCACAGACAAGGGAAGTAGTCTTCCTCTGTATGCTTCCTTTCCCTCTCAGAACATAACAGGGCTTGCTTTCTTCTCTTTCACCCAGTGGACGGTTGTGATAGAGCGCTGATAGCACTCAATTTTGTATGAGTGCACTATACTCATGGTTTAAACGCACTCTCATGTATTCGTATTGTTTGCAGTGTTTTATGACTATTAAGAAACATTTATTTGAATAATTTGATGTTGAAACTAGTGAACGCAATTAAGTAGAACTTTGTATGTATTATGATTCCTTCATGTATAATGTGCAGGACGATATTATTCCTATATATTGCAATTGTGATTAGTTTAAGTTGCCTGAAATATAGGCCCAAAGTTAGTGTTTTAATTCTCCTTGCTCTCGAGAAATAAATAATTAAATGATTGTTGTGTTCGAAGTTAGAATGTTCTCATCCTGCTGCAGGTGCAAGAATACACCGTTATTTTCAGAGTTAAGGAGAAACCCGGAATGTCTTTGAAGATGGCTGGGAAGCGAGAAGGGAGGATGCCTTGCGTATCTGGTCTGTCTGGAAGCCAAGGCCACTGGAAGAAGATATCATTAATTAAATTTGTTTCATGAAAGAAAAAGCTACTGCCTAGAGGTGCGATGGAAAATTTTAAGACGAATGACGTATTGTGGGTTGAATCCCATCTTTTTGTATGATGCGCAGGGACAGCGAGACCAGACTTCTGCTAGCTTTCGGAGGAGAAGGAGCATCTTAGAGCAAGCTCCAAAGCCATAAGCTAAACGACCCATTTGACGTGAGTACTTCTTAGGAAGTCAACACGTGCTGACACCATTGGGGAACGATAGCAGAGAGACAGGAAGGGCCCTCATGTAGAGCAGTGTAGGGAAAGATTTTGATTTCTTTCAATGAACCGAGAACCGAATATTGCATCTATTCTGTGTTGCATTGTGATTTTGGAATTTATAATCATCTGTCTTTTGGGCCGCATTACTTATATTCGTAAAATCGGCTCTGTATTAATTTTTCTGTACCTCTATACTTTGCTATTGAGATGTATTTACATCCAATTGTTTTTGGCCTTATACTAAATATTCAAACTGCACTTTAGAGTCGGTGATCTTTTCAGGCATGACGACTTTGTTAATATCTGTCTGAGTTGTTTCCTCTCCTCAACCACTTTAGGTAAATAAAAGATCGATCGCTTACGCTATATTTAGTAGGGAACTTAGGTGTGCAATTTAGCGTAATCAAATGGTAGCAGAGGATGGTTTACCTTTAAAGTGGTTTATCTCTAAGGTGAGGGGAGTAATCAGGAGTAGGGTTGAAGGTTGAAGAGCCCTGAAGTGGAGCGGAAGACGGCGGAGACTGGCGGACGTTGATGGTGCGGCGGAAACAGTGGTGGCGTGAGTATGAAAGTAATTGTGGTGTTAGATGGGGGGCTATGAGTAAGTGGGTGATGTCTTGCGGAGTTGGGATGTATGTAGAGAGAATGTGGTTTTTGGTTTACTGGTCCGGACACGTGCGGAGCAGGAAGTTTTGGTGAGCGGACTCAAGAGAAGTCCAAGATCCCGGGATAGTTTTGTATTTTAATTGTCTGATCAAATGTGGGTGTTGTGAAGCGCTATCAACGATCCACTTGTGTTAGGGACCTTTGTATGAATGAGGAATAGGTCGCTGTAGAAAGCCTCAGGTACCGGGGTGGACTATGGCAATTGAGTGACCAACGCAGGTCGGGGGTCACAACGGCTGAATGTTCTTGTGAGAGTGTTCTATCGATCTTTAGTGTCAGACAATTATTTGTTTTATGTGACTGTAAGTTATTGTAATTGTGTAGGAACAGTTACTTGGTTTAATAACTTTGGTTATACAGTTACTTGTAGTACGAATGTGTGTATGAGAGTTTGCGGTGAAATTGTAAAGGCGGATGAGCCGCTGCAAGAAGTGAGAAGTGACGTCAGGATGCGCCGCGCTGTGATAGGTTGGTTGGTGTAACGCCGCGCTGGGATTGGTGGAAGTTCGTTTGCAGGGGAACAGCGTAATTTGGGCTTGCAATTGATCGATTTTACAATGAGATGCTTTAGGGTGTTGCGAGATTTGTGTAGAGGCGACACAGGGGTAGTGACTCGGGTAGGAGAAGAAGCTCCGCCAGAAGACACACCGGCACATTACATGGCAACGAATGTAGGACTTCATACGAAAGAGTGGCTTCAGAATTGGCATAAAATTACAGAGAAAGAGGGTGAATTGGCTGTCCCTCGTTATGGGTCTTTTCGTATGGAGGTACTGACCCAGCTGAGGGGGGTGATGAATGCACTGAAACCTCCCCCTAGACTCACACAATTTGAGGCATTAGATGCATGGATGAGAGCTGCCCTAGTAAAAAGGAGAGAGGCTTCACAAGGAAGAATGAGGAAAGCAATGAAGGGATATCATGATGCTAGATGGGATGCCCAGTTGAAAAAATGGAGAGTAGACACCATAGAGGGAGAACGCTTGAACCCATTTCTAACGTTAGGAGAGGGGGCTGAAGGGAAAAAGATGACAGAGGAGGACAGTGATACAGATGACAGCTTCCTTGATAGATTGCTAGCGGAGCGTCCTTCACCGTGCGACTCTAGATCAGAGACAGAGAGGTTGCGCCCATCAGAAGAGCTTGTAGGTGTGGGACAACCGGGTTCAGAGGAACAATCAGCAGGAGTAAGAGGCAAAATTACAATTGTACGTATTCCGGGAGGGTCTGGAGGAAGGAGGTATTCCAACTCTGAGCCAGTATAACCTGCAGGAAACATGCAGTTACCAGATGCTTTATCAGTATCAGTCACAATAGGGCCGGTGGTTCCGATATATACTCCTAGAGAAAGAACCGATGACAGTCAACAGCAAAGAAGTGAAGGGGAAGAGACCATGTCTGGAGGGAGTCTTGCAATGAGTGGGACAGGTTTTAGTCGGATACCAGTGGAATCTAGTACTCCACTGCCAGCTACAGCTGATCCATCAAGAATGGATAGTGGGGCAGAACGAGTACGGACAGGAGCTCTAGCGAATTCTCGGTCTGATCTTCGAATGTGGGTTCAACCAGTGAGAGAGTCAATGATGCCGAGGGAAGAGACAAACAAGAGACAAGAAGCGCCTAGAGTACTGTTTGGGCCACAGGTTATTTGTGCAGGTGACCATTGGAGAAGTCGAAGCTGGGAAAGAGATAGACGCTCAGCGTCGGAGAGGGAAGAGGGTGCAGTTCCTAGGAGAACTCAAAGCTGTGACAGGGAAGATACAAAGAATGAGGAAATTCAGAAAGTGTTAAAAGGTGCAATAAAAGCGCCAATGCTGGATGTGGTACGTTTAAAGGCAGAACTAGACGAGGTGATTGAATCTGCCCCTGATCAAAATTGATACATATGACTCAAGCAAACTATTGCTCGTAGCAAAGAACATGACAAGAAAGGCCAAACGAGCTTATGATGCCTTGTTGCTGTTGGCACAAAGATATGAGGTTGATTTATCAAAGACCAAGCTGACACAGGGTTCTTGTAGATTAAATTACACAGATAAGGATTTGGAAGAGAAGCGAACGATTGGATTAAAAGCACAAATTAGAGAACTAGTGATAGGGATACGAATATGGAAAGAACTAGACAAATGGAAAGAAAGATGGGCCAAAAAGAAAAGCTTTCAGACTGGAATAGGAAATACTCCGCCTCCGGGTGGAGGGACGGGAGCTGCAGGCAATTTTTCCCTCAGGGCGGTACAGAATGGAGGGTATGTACATGTGCCATGGAGCAGGGGTGATTTAGCAGCATTTATGAATGATTTTCCTCGGCTGAGGGAAAAACCTGCTGAGTGGTACAAGTAAATAGATCGGTTTGTAAAGATTTCGAAAGTATTGTGGATTGGTTTGAACACCTTGTTTGATATAGTAGTGCCGGCGGATTTGTGGGCGGCATGTAAGATTGCCATTGAGTGGCCTACTGCAGAGCCACCTAGATATTCAGTGACTCATGGTCCTTCACCTGATGTAATGAGAAAATACGAGCAAGTGATTACATGGTTGCAGTCGAAGGTAGCTCCTCAGACTGTTGATTGGTTGAAGATTGATCGCACCACTCAAGACTCTAAAGAATCAGTACATGATTATTACGAAAGATTGTTGTTAGCTTTTAAGCAGCATAGTGCATTGGATACAATTGAACAGAAAGATATGGGACAGTTTGTCTCGAAGTTTGTGTTGGGACTGAAATCTGATATTAGTTTGATGATACAGCAGCACTTGATATGTTGGCAGAATAAGTCGGTGGATGAGATTTTGCGTTATGCTAAATATTGCAGTGATCAAGTGGAATCGACACAGAAGAAATTGAAGGACAAGTTGATGTTGGTGCAGTTGCGAAGCGCTGATACGACTCAAGGGTTTGGAGGAGGTCAAGGTAGAGGTAGAGGAAGTGGAAGAGGAATGGGACAACAGATGGTGACCCAATCTGGTCAGGGTAGAGGAAGAGGAATGGATCCAGGTGCCAGTGACTGGGTGGCCCAAAAGAAAAGGGTCACTGCCTGTCACTATTGTCACAAAATCGGGCATTGGAAGCGCGAGTGTAGATCGAATCCAGCAAATGAGATACAGATAGAAGGAGAGGGACAGCTGTCCGAGACTGTAAATACTGTGACAAGCCCCAGGTCTATGTATGGAGGAGGATATGAGCCGCAAGTGCAAGTACCTCAACCTCCTAGGATACCCATGCATAATCAGTTATACCATCAGATGCCTTATTTTGAAATAAAAGATAGATTTGATCAAAATCAAGATTTACAAGAGTGTCAGAGGGGGGTGCACGAGGAATGCACCTTAGATGCGATCCTAGAAGTAGATCAGAGTGGGCCGTTTGTAGATGCAGATGTGAATGGATATCCTGTTACCTTCTTATTTGATACTGGAGGTGCTCCCTCCCCGTTTAAGTGATCAAGTGCTCACCTGTTCGACTGTTTAACTGTGTGGTGGCAGTAATAAACCAGGCAAACTCGAAACCCAGAGCGTGATGGCTTCTAGGAAGTTGCGCTCAGGGCGTGTGCTCTCCTCCTCACCAAGTCACAAACTGAAAAGATCGTTTAGCGGCACTAGACAACTACAGCATCTCTGCTATAAATCCCACCCTGTTATAACTGGCTTCTTCCGTAAATTGCCCCGGATTCTCCCTGAGGTGGCAGCTGTAGTCCAAGAAGGCCAGACTTTTAATTTTCATTCTGTAAAGCCTTCAACTTCCTCAACCTCCTCTTCATTGCCTCTCGCGGACTCGCTGGAACTCCTAGGGAGCTATGCGGGGTGTCAGGTGCAGTCTAGCAGAGGGCCCCGACCTCTGGACCAGATTACCGAAAGAGTGGAGGATGGCTCCAGTGAGCAACCGTTTGTCGTACCCCCCGGTGCTCCTCTGGACTCTGACCTTCTTGCTAGCCAGCAGAGTCAGTCAGTCATTTTATCAAACAGGACAAAGCAGTCAAGGAATGACAGCATGATCGAGATTATACCGGTTGTTTCTCTAGCCCAAGCGGACCTCCATAAGGGATCAGGCAGGGTCAGCGAATCGGATGCTCGGCTTGGCGCTCCTATGGTGGAGAAGGCAAATCTATGTGAAGAGTCACCGCAAGGGGAAGATTTTACACTCCCGGACATTGACATTGAAGCTCAAAAAAGGGGCTGGGGTGACCATTTTGACTGTAGGTATAAGGACAATCAGTTAATGAATGGTTACAGGGGAGAAAACACTCCAATCGTAAGCTCCTCTCCTAGGCGTCTCTCTTTGCCTCTCTTATACTGTAGTACAAGTCACCTGATTGGCACCTCTATGGAGTCTGCACATGATGTATTCTTGCCTGATCCTCAACAGAAATGGGGAAATGAGAGAGAGGGTGCGCCCTCAGAATATCTTGTTTGTATTGAAAAATTTTAAACTCCATATTGTCCTTATTAGAAAAGTCTGTACTGAGTTCTGATCACATACTGGAAATGATTTCCGTAATGTTATTTGAAGTGCATAAGATAAATAAGTCGGTCACCACTTTACCCTTCCCCACGATTCCCTCCCAGATGGGAGAATGGCCGAGTGATAGGCCTGCACGACATTCTCCATCGGTTGAGGCGAGAGACGCCTCTGTACAGGCAGGAACCCCCCCTTTTCCTAGTGCCCCCCATGGCTCCTGTATGTAATCTCGAAAAGGAAGAGTTATGTTTAAATATATTATTTGAGGAGGTTGAACTGAGTCCCCCTTTGGAGAAGCCCAACTTGAAAATCTTCCCTCTGTTTATGAAGGGTAGAAGGGGGGGCGCTGGAGAAATCGGGAAAATCGGGGGCCATGCCAAGCAAACTAAGCAGGTGGGGAAGGTGGAGGGGGAGGTGCAAATCTCTCCAACTACCTCCCGGGTGTACTCCCCTACTCCGCTAGGGAAGAGGGGACAGAAAGTAGGTAAGAGGGATAGCCTAGTAATAAAACATAAGGGGGAAAATATGAAAAAGAAACATAAAAAAATGAGACGATTTTCTAAACGGAAAGCGTCTAAATTGCACTTTTCTCGAATTCTGGAAAACCAGAGTGATATCCACTTAATAAAGGAAAAGGGAGGCCCTGAAACATCACTAGCAGATGGCAACTCGAGAGAACTCATTAGAGCCTCCACGACATTAATTGGGAGCCTGGGAGACTCTGGACCGGGAGTACCTCCTCCAACTCAGTTGTCACAGTCCCTCCAAGTAATCCATCCTTCCTACAATGAGTTTGCGGTTCCACTGGGAGGGGAAATACAAATGGGTTATGGGGTCCCCCCACTGCAGACAGGGACTGGGGCCATAGACTCCAATGATCCCAGGGTGGGCGGAAACACAGAGGGAGGGCCCCAAGCTCTAATTAGCCCGCAGTTTGGGCTGAATAGAACCCATAGAGGGACATAATTTCCATCTGATAGAAATATTGAGGCCCAAACTCTTAATATGGCTTCATATTCGAAAACCCAACACGACGTGGGACACAAGTTGCCAGATTCACGGATAGGGTTCCTTTATGGATTCCCTGGAGAGATGCCCCAAAGAAAACCAGTGGGGTACAGACCGGCTTATCTCCCATGGTGGATTTTACCTGGCTATTTGACAATGAATCCACACCAGTAAACAGAGGTTATATTCTCAGTTTATTCTCGGAACTAGAGGCATTAAAGTTGATAGCAAGCAAGGATATTTTAAATGTGATGATTAATGTACATGATACTGTTCCATATTCTAGGGTCACCTTTCGCTCCCTGATAGTGGCGAATCTGGTCTTGAAAAATTGTGAACATTTTTTAAAACGAGGGCTCGATATAACATCTGTTAATGAATATGAGGAATACCAAAATGCGGGCCCAAAAACCCATTATTTGAAAGTTTCTAGGGCTACCAATTCAGTGATGCTGAATGCATTGGGCCCCGATACCGAGTATCCTGTGGGCAATTCCAAAGATATAGTGGTTTCCATGGACAGGAGGGGGTGCTCAATAAATGTCGTGCCCAATGTGCCAGTTGTCCCTCAGGCCTTAGACATAGAATATGAATCTGCCCAATGGAGTTGGGTTGCAAGAGCCCTGAATAACACTCATCCGGAAGCAGTAAGGAGTGATTCGCTGAGGTAGCCTGGGTGGGCTACTCTTGTCCTGGAATATGGCCGGTTTAGGTCCCAATGAAACAAAATTGAATTCTTTGAAAATTATGAACCCTTTAATTACATGCCTTCAAGAAACATGGTCTTGCAAAGATTTTGAATGTGATGGATATTTTGTTTACTCTTGCTATGCTAGGCGTTCAGATAGGGGTCATGCCAGTGGGGGGGGTTTCGATTTTACTTAAAAATTCTATTAACTGGAACCAGAAGGTTTTTTTCCACCCCTCAAATCTATGTATATGTGCGAAGTTGGCATGTCTGGGAGAATCGGGCAGGTCCACCTCTTTCCTCGCGGCGAATATGTATATCCCCCCTGGGAAAAATTCCGATCAGTTTTTGCGTGCATTTTTCTCTTTTATTCATGATATAGTTATCAGGGAAGAATGCCCCCTAGTGACATTAGTGGGGGATTTAAATGCCAAAATTTCGAACTCTGCATCGGGGATTTATGCAAATACAGACAAAGAGGAAATTTGGCACATTCCCGAGATTTCATTACCAAAACAAAGTAAAAACAGATAAGCGGGGGTTTGTTTTGCTTGATTGTATTAGAAGCTTAGATCTTGTTATTTTAAATGGGAGAGTGCCCGCTGACAAAACTGCACATTTTACCTTTCACTCACAACACACTCAGAGCCTTTTAGACTATGTGATTGTGTCCTACCAAATGTTTGGGGCTTGTGATAACTTCTTTGGCTGCCCGTCGATATGGAGTGACCATAGCATTGTAGGCATGGCAGTGGCTTTTGATCTACCCACATTGGATCTGGGGAATGCTGGTCAGGGCAGGGCCTCCTTTAATAAAGCAAACGGCCGGTCTTTTTGGACGCAAAAAAACATCCTTGAAGTAGGTTCAATTGTGAAGATGGCCCAAGTAGAACAGCAGGGTTTAACTCACTTTAATATTATACCCTTCTTTGAGGCTCAAATGGAGAAGATTTGTAATTTAAGTTCTACATCTTCGGTACCTCGCCTGTGTAAACAGGAAACGTCTCATATGATTTCCTTAAAACAAGCAATTAATCATCTTGTCCGAAAACAGCATATACTTTTTCTCACTGACCGGCAGTGGGAAATCGATCGCCTTAAGCGATTGAAAAGACGTATTATGCTTTGTGAAAAAAGAAGGGAGCTTGATGACAAGTGGATTGGGCTGAGGGAAGCCGCAAGGGCCAAAGACACAAGAAAGTATTGGCGCTTGATCGCGGAATACTGCGATTCAAGGCAGAGGGCACTACCCATACCAATTCCAGAAAAGGACTGGGTGGATTACATCTCCCTATTATATGGAAACAACAGCCCAGTTTCATCTGTGATCACAGATGGGGTTAAACCCGCGTCTATTGAATTTACTGAATTTGGCCCCCCATCAGGAAAGGATGTGGTAGGTTATATAAAGAATGCAAGAACATCCGGCGCACAAGGGGCGGATGGAATCCCGATTGCACTAATTTAAAAGGAACCAGAAGCGTGGGGTGATTTTTTAGAGCCACTTTTTAAACATTGCTTTTTATGAATACAATCCCCCCCTCTTGGAAGGGGACCATTATAGTCCCCCTGTATAAAAAAGGACCGAAAACGGTACCGACTAGTTTTAGACAGATTGCCCTTCTGGATGCCTCAGGCAAATTATTTACAAAAAGCATATTAAGCCATCTTCAACAATGGGTTTATGATCAGAACATCCTTCCCCCGGAACAAGCTGGTTTTAGAAAGAACCATGGCACCTTGGATAATATAGCGGTTGTTCAGACAATTGTAGAGAAATATGTTTTTGTCCGAGGAATGCCAATATACACAGCTTTTATTGATTTTTCCACGGCGTTTGACAAAGTGGACCGTCAAACGCTGTGGAGAAAACTTGTTCTCCTTGGCATACCATATCATCTTTTGGGTCTGATTATGGAATTGCATACAGACACGTGGTGCCTGGTTCTGATGGGAGGTTCGCAGGGGCTATCATGTAAAATTAGAACGCACAATGGGCTCAAACAGGGTTGCCTATTGGCACCACTTTTATTTTCCCTGTATATTGCTGATCTCCCCGGCACTCTGAACACGGTAAGGGGGGATGCCCCAAAAATTGGTACAATGTCCGTTGGCTCTCTATTATACGCAGACGATGTTGCAATATTCGATCTAACCCCTATCGGCCTGCAACGCCGGCTAGATGCCTTAAGTAAATATGCAGAGGCTCACTTCTTGAAGATTAATACCGCAAAAAGCAAGATTTTGGTATTTCGTAAGAAGGGGCTTAGAATAAGGAGCAGTTTAAGATGGATGCTCGGTTACGAAAAATTGGAACTGGTTGACTCGTATCTATATTTGGGGAAGGTTTTTTCCAAAACTGGCCGAGATTTGGAGCATATTAAACATTGTGTCAGTAAAGCTGTCTCCCAGGCAAGTGCACTAAACAGATTTTATAAAACTTGCGGGAGACGCCACTTTGGCCATGTTTTATCTGTTTTTAAGGTCAAAATCCCTCCCTCGTTAATATATGCTTCCGAGGTGCTGGACATGAATTATTGGCTTTCTTTCGATAAGGCGGAAGGGCGAATCCTGCGGCAAATTTGTAATTTAAACACCTTGGCAGCCCCACATGCACTGCGCCTCGAATTTGGATTAGTTTGGTCCTTTACCCTATCCTTGGCTGCAGTTCTTAGGTGGGGTAATTCCCTCCTTTTGGGGGAGGAGGGCACACTCAGGGCCGCCCTGAGAATACAAATTTTTGACACGCAAAAAGAACAATCAACGTTTTTTAGGTCCTTTGTACGTGCAAATGATACATTTGGCCTTAGTTTGAATTCTGCTTCTCCTATGTCCAAATCTGTACTGAAACAACTTCTAAAGAAGTTTAGATCCCCTATTAGTTTGGCGAGAGACGTGGCCTCCAGCCAGTCCAGGTCCAGTAATGAGGTGGTCATAGGGAGTGCTTTGGGGAATAAACCACAGCCTTATCTAACTTGGAATATCCCTCACGGGATTAGAAGGCTGATACCCCTACTGAGATTTAATTTGCTGCCGCTAAGAGATGTTACTGGTATCTGGGATAAAACACCTAGAGAGAAGAGAATTTGTGAATTATGCCAGCTGCAAATCGAAGATCTTAATCATGTGCTTTTTGTATGCCCAAAGCTGCAAAGTGCTAGGCGATTGTTTTTAAAGCCAGTTTTCATTAAATATAATATCCACTCTGCCCAAGAGGCACGATCTTTGGTTCTGTCACCTCCGAATGAAATGGTTTGTTTTAAGATATATCAATTTTTTAGAATATTTTTGCCTATTTATTAGGAATTCCTTTCATTGTCTTATGTATTTATAGCACTATTTGCACATTTTTATTATGTCGATAAATGAAATCTACCGGTTGGTTACTTGTCTGTATCATGTAATTTAGCACTACTTGCACTCCTCTCAGTATGTTTGATATAAGAACTTCCATAGCAATGAATAAGGAAGAATTTTGTATTGTACATAAAGTTTGTCTCTTTTTTTATCCGATGATGTGTTTTGTGGACCTCCGTAGGAGTTCCATAACAAAATAAAATAAAAAATTGAATTGGAGCTGCTCGCTCCACGGTGACAACTGAAGTAGTCCCAAATTTAACTCTTTCGGGACGATCGATTCAAGTATTGGGGGTTAGCAATCAGAAAATGACTAATCCGTTGACAACCGAATTACCCGTGAGAATAGGACCATTTCGAGATAAACACCAATTTGTAGTGTGCAATTCAAGTCCGGTCTGTCTTTTGGGACGAGACCTTCTGTGCAAGCTCAATTGTACTATATCATGCCCTCCGAGAGGTGTGGAATTGCAAACCTGTGATGGCGATGCTGATTTTAAAATGGCTAACATGAGTCTGTGTGCAGAAATGTTTGTGGTGCTCACCATAGCAGAATTGCCACATGACTTGAGAGATTCAGTTGATCCGAAAGTGTGGGATTTTACGGGCAAGGATGTAGGTCTGATGAGAGGGGTTGAGCCAGTTAAGATACAGGTCAAACCCAATGCTGAATTTCCACGAACACCCCAATATAAATTGACTCCAGAAACCGTGGCTGGGATAAGACCTGTGATTGAGACTATGATTGCCCAAGGTATTCTTAAGGAGATAAGAGGAAGTCCCTGCAACTCACCTATCATGGGACTGCAAAAGCCAAGTGGCAAGTACAGAATAGTGCAAGATCTGCGCCGAGTTATTGAAATTGTGATCCCATGTTGTCCTGTGGTACCGAATCCAGCCGTTATTTTATTCCAGGTACCATGCAAAGCAGAATGGTTTACAGTGAGAGATTTGTGTCATACATTTTTCTCCATACCATTGCATGAAGAAAGTCAGTTTTTATTTGCGTTTAGGATGGACGATTGTGTATTAACATGGAAAAGAATTCCTCAGGGGTATACAGAAAGCCCCTCCATTTTTAGTCAATGTCTGAAAAAGAACCTTGGAGGACTGGTGATGGCCCACAACTCAGTTTTAGTGCAATATATAGACGACCTTTTGGTCGCCTCAGAGACTGAGGATGCTTGCAGGATTGACACAGTGGCGTTGCTGAATCATTTAGCAGAGAATGGACACAAAGGGCCCGATTCTGATGCGGTTAGGAAATCTTCCCGATCAAATCGGTTTGGAAATGGTTTCCGACCGACTCGGATCGGGAGAGTCCTACCGACCGAGTATGATGCATCCGGATGCTTCCAGATACGATTTGGTTGGACTCCCATTGACTTCTATGGGAAGCCTATGTTCCTAACCGCATCGTACTCTGGCCCTCGGTTGGGAAGACACGTTCCCGATCCAATTGGGAAGGAGCAAATGCCATTAGGAGGCCATCCTAACCGCATCGGAATCGGGCCCTAGGTGGGAATGCTTTCCTAACCGCATCGGAATCAGGCCCAAAGTGTCTCCAAACAAATTGCAGTATTGTTTGTCTGAAGTTCAGAACCTAGGTCACCGGATTGAGAAAGGAAAGCGAAGGGTGTCACCAGATCGCATAGAGGCGATTTTGCAAATGGGAACTCCGAAAACACAAAAAGAAGTCCGCATGTTCTTGGGAATGGTCGGCTATTGTCGACAGTGGATCCCAAATTTTTCCTTGCAAGCAAAGCCTCTGTTGAAACTGACTCGAAAAGATGTTAGCGATCCGGTACCATGGGATGACGAGTGCTTGAAAGCCTTCCGTGAGCTGAAGGAAAGTATCTGTCGAGCGCCAGCTCTCGGAATGCCGGATTATAGCAAAGCGTTTTCGCTCTTTTGCTGTGAAAAGGAGGGATGTGCGTTAGCAGTCCTAGTGCAGACACATGGGGGTGCCCGTAGACCAGTAGCCTATTTCTCAGCTACATTAGATCCTGTAGCTTCTGCGTTGCCCGGATGTCTGAAATCCGTTGCTGCAACCGGTGTCAGCATTGAAAGATGTGAAAGCATAGTGATGGGTTACCAGCTCATTGTTTATGTACCCAACTCAGTAGAATTATTGATGACTCGGACGAAAACACAGTATCTGACTAACAACAGACTTACCAAGTATGAGCAGGTTATCTTGGCCGCTGATAATGTTACCCTGAGACGTTGTAGCACTCTGAACCCTGCTACATTGTTACCTGTTCCAGCAGAGGAAGGAGATGAGGATTGTGAAGAGCATGACTGCCTAGATGTTACTGACCTATCTACCAAACCCAGACCTGACATTGTCGATGAACCTTTGACCCAATCTGATTTGATCCTTTTTGTTGATGGTTCATGCTTAAGAGACAATGAAGGGTATTTGAGAGCAGCGTTTGCTGTGTGCACCATCATGGGAGTGGTGGAAGCTGCCTGTTTAAATAGAGTGTTCTCTGCTCAGGTGGCTGAAATTGTCGCTTTGACACGTGCCTGTATCATTGCAGCTGATATTCGAGTGACTGTGTATACAGACAGTCAATACAGATTTGGTGTAGTTCATGACTTTGGGCAGTTATGGTCACAGAGGGGGTTTCTAACGTCCTCAGGGTCACCTATACCTAATGGCGAGTATGTGCGCCAACTATTGGAAGCTTTGCAGAAACCTAAAGAGATAGCAGTCGTTAAATGTGCAGCTCATGGAAAGGGAGAAGATTTTGTCACTAAGGGCAACAATTATGCAGATGAAGTAGCACGATTTTGCGCTGAACATGCTTGTATTTTCAATGGAGAATATATAGGCGAGAGCACAGAAGAGACCGAGCTCAGCATGATGTTAGCTATAGCCGATACTTGGGATGAGGTGAAGCGGTTGCAGGATGAAGTTTCAGAAGAAGAAGCTGCTTCATGGGTCAGAGCAGGTTGCACAAAAAGAGAGGATGGCATTTGGGTATCCACAGATGAGAGAGCAGTATTACCCAATTGTCTACTGAGCCCAATGGCAAGGCAAATCCACGGAGCAGTCCATCTGGGAAGAGATGCTATGGTGCGAGTGTTTAGACAGACGTGGTTTAATCCACGCTTTCGTGTGTGGGCTGAAGCGGTATGTCACAGATGTGTTACTTGTCAACAAATGAATGTTGGAAAGAGAACTGTGGTTGGAATGAGTCACATTGGAAGATCTGGGGGTCCCTTCAATAGGATGCAATTAGATTTCATTGAGATGCCAAGGTGGAATAGGTTGAGATATGTTTTGGTGGTAGTATGTATCTTTTCGCGTTGGGTGGAAGTATATCCAACTCGACGATGTGACAGTCTCACAGTAGCCAAGTTGTTGTTAAGAGAATTGATCCCGAGATACGGATTTCCGACATCAGTGGAGACAGATAGAGGAACTCATTTCCACAGTGAAATCATGAAGTTGTTGTGCTCTGCTTTAAACATTGATCAAAGACTACATTGTAGCTACAGGCCGGAGGCTTCAGGTCTTGTAGAGCAGGTTAATGGCATCATCAAGTCAAGAGTGGCAAAAGTGTGTTCGTCAACTTCATTGAAATGGCCAGATGCATTGCCCTTGGTGCTTATGAGTCTGCGTAGCACTCCTGATAGAACAGGGCTTTCTCCCCACAAAATTTTGGCCGGAAGAGCTATGCGTTTGCCTATGGTGCCAGCTACAGCATTGATAAACATCACTGATGATTTAGTGTTGGATTATTGTAAGGGACTGGCTGATGTGGTTACTTCTGTATCCCACCAGGTCGAGGCTGCAACTGCATCCACCTCGAGAGACCTGCTGCATGATCTTATTCCAGGTGATTGGGTACTAGTTCGCAAGCACGTGAGGAAGAGTTGTCTTGATGCTCGCTGGCGAGGACCATATCAGGTGATATTGGTCACAAGTACCGCTGTGAAGTGTGGAGGATTGCCGAATTGGATCCACGCTTCCCACACTCGCCGAGTTCAAGTGCCTGCGGAGGAAGAGAGTCCCCTGGTTCCGAGAAGCGTGTGTGGACCTGACATAGACAACGACGAAGGCACAGATCCAGCTGTAAGAGTTTCGGATGAAACAGAACAGCCAAGTGAGCACGAAAGACGAGAGCTGAGTGCTCCTGAACTGAGCCCAGATCCTGAAATAAAGGATATTGCAGAAGTGAACTGTGCACCAGATCAAGGTGAGCAGTCTATTGCAGAAGGATCAGATCAAGAGGAAGAGAGGAGAGCAGATGCCAGAGCGGAAAAGTGGCCAGCAAGAAAAGAAAGGCTGAATATAAAGCTCGCATCCGAGAAAGATCTTGCTCTGATTCCTGAAACATCTGAATCAGAACAAAGTGACGTTGAAGAAAGACCGGATGGTCTGAGACGTTCCAGAAGAGAAAGAATAGCGTCTCGAAGATACGCATCTCCTGAGTGGACGTACCTGGCTGTAGATGCAGAGCCCAGCGAAGTCCGGGAGGTTGGGAGCTGGTACGGTGAGCTACGGAGGGGACACCCTCTCGATTGAAATACAGTTGCTGGTCCCAGGCGTAGAAGTGTTTGGAAAGCTAACTCTGCAAGTTCCAAATCCTCCAAAGCTAAGTGGATTGCGTTTCCTGATCCTCAATCAGGTTATCTTCCCTTCATTTGGCCGACAGCTCACCGCGCAAGAATTGGGTGTACTTCGTGCGGAGATTTTGCAATTTGTTCTCGAAATACTTGGATCGAATATCATTAACGATGAAGCTTGAATTATAACCAAAGAAAGCATTGGGCCTTAGAAAGAAGATAACTTAGACCCCAGTTTAAGAAGATTTAAAATTAGGGACTTTCTAGTAGATGATGGAGTGAGGAGTAGGGCTGACTACATCTCTTCAATAGGTTTAGTATCAATCAAAGGAACTTTGACATTAATTGCATGGGAGAAGAGAAGTGAGAAAGACATTGTTAAACAAAGTAAACAGAAAGAGACTGTGTTTTCCCTTTTGTGCTTTGGAACGGATCAGGAGAAACCATGGTGTCCGAAAAATCAACACGTAAACAGAAGTGCATCATTGGCACCCTCATTGTAGTGGTGCTTATTGTTATAACTGTGGTGATTGTTGTATCTCTAGTTGGATATCAGGATGTCGGACAAAATAGGGTACAGGCAACACTCACTACACCAATCTCCGAGATAGATGAGGATGCATCCACAAGGGATCTAGAAATGATTAAGGAAACCAGTCGTAGATTACATGTTGATTTGTCAAAGGGTGATTTCACTTTGAATGCGTATGCTCGATTATTGTAGGAGTATGTGGATACCATGGAAGCAAAGGATTGCTATGTGTGTATGCAATTACCAGCCTCAGTAGAAGAAGGCATTCAATACCATCATTTGCCTGTGACCTATGGCATTACATGTAGTGGGTTGTTGAGCATGTTTTACGGCAAGGCACACTTCGAGTATTATTTCTCTAATTATGATGTGGTACTCTCGGAAGTCCCATTTCTTAAATACATGAATAAATATGATTATTATAAGGAAGTTGAGCGAATGTCAAAGTATTTCGTGCCTACTATTACTTTAGACACGTCCTATGCCCATAGAAATAATTTGACCTGCATGTTAACTGACATTGAAAAGAAATTTATAGATCAGATAGAAGATCGGCATAGACAGACTCTATTTAGACCAGATCCGAAGCACAAGGTTACCCCCTGGACTAAAGAAGAATTAGATCATAAAGCAAAAGGGAGTTTTGGACCCATGGCATTAGATTTCCAGCAGAAGGGGAAGTTGTGCATTAGACACCCGACCACATATTACGATAAGATATTTGTGGGTGAGAGTGATTGTGAGCATGTCTTTTTGATCGAAGAATCAATTAGAAAAGCATTATTGGACAAAATAACAGTAGTGCCCAATGTGTATTTTGTGTGTGGAAAGAATGCCTATGTGAAGTTGCCCAAAAATTGGTATGGCTCTTGTTATTTGGCTGTGGTATTTCCTAAGATTTTTCATGTGGATGATTTATGGTCTCTAGAAAGAAAAAGACCTCAAAGAGGAAAACGTGGTGTGAGTGCGGGAGAAGTGATTGGAGACATATTTGGAGCTATGATACCGAGTATGGGTGTGATTCTGAATGATTTGAAAATCAGAAAGCTGGCAACACTAGTGGATAAGCTCTCAATAAATACAGCTCAGATACTACTACTTGTAGATGGGGAGATGGTTTCGATAAGGGCTATGGTTTTGCAAAACCGTCTTGCCCTAGATGTGCTGCTAGCAAAAGCCGGAGGAGTCTGCAAATTATTGAAAGTTCAACAGTGCTGCACTTATATTCCTGACAACAGTCGGGATATAAGGAAATACATCAACAATATTTCAGATATACACCAAGAGTTACGTGAGATGGCTGCTGAAGGACTCTGGGAACAAGTGGGGAAAGGATTTGGCAAGATAGGCAGTTGGTTTGGAAGTTTGGGACAAGGAATAATGGGATATATCTTGAAGCCTATTATAATAGCTGGCATTTGTATAATTGTCCTACTAGGAGCCATCAAGGCTTACAAATGGCAAAGGGCATGACATCAGGATACTGTTTCGAGAAAGCGAGAGCGCCAACTTGAACGATTGCAGGACAGTCATTACCAGCACCTTAAGGGGTTAGAACGATTCAGACAGGGACGGCAAGCTACAGCTTCTGTTTAGGTTGGTCTCTTCTACAAGGAGAAAATACAGGAGAATAGAAAAGTGGTGTTATGACACTAGTCATAAGAGGGGGGAACTGATAGAGCGCTGATAGCACTCAATTTTGTATGAGTGCACTATACTCATGGTTTAAACGCACTCTCATGTATTCGTGTTGTTTGCAGTGTTTTATGACTATTAAGAAACATTTATTTGAATCATTTGATGTTGAAACTAGTGAACGCAATTAAGTAGAACTTTGTATGTTTTATGATTCCTTCATGTATAATGTGCAGGACGATATTATTCCTATATATCGTAATTGTGATTAGTTTAAGTTGCCTGAAATATAGGCCCAAAGTTAGTGTTTTAATTCTCCTTGCTCTCGAGAAATAAATAATTGAATGATTGTTGTGTACGAAGTTAGAATGTTCTCATCCTGCTGCAGGTGCAAGAATACACATCGTTATTTTCAGAGTTAAGGAGAAACCCGGAATGTCTTTGAAGATGGCTGGGAAGCGAGAAGGGAGGATGCCTTGCGTATCTGGTCTGTCTGGAAGCCAAGGCCACTGGAAGAAGATATCATTAATTAAATTTGTTTCATGAAAGAAAAAGCTACTGCCTAGAGGTGCGATGGAAAATTTTAAGACGAATGACGTATTGTGGGTTGAATCCCATCTTTTTGTATGATGCGCAGGGACAGCGAGACCAGACTTCTGCTAGCTTTCGGAGGAGAAGGAGCATCTTAGAGCAAGCTCCAAAGCCATAAGCTAAACGACCCATTTGACGTGAGTACTTCTTAGGAAGTCAACACGTGCTGACACCATTGGGGAACGATAGCAGAGAGACAGGAAGGGCCCTCATGTAGAGCAGTGTAGGGAAAGATTTTGATTTCTTTCAATGAGTCGAGAACCGAATATTGCATCTATTCTGTGTTGCATTGTGATTTTGGAATTTATAATCATCTGTCTTTTGGGCCGCATTACTTATATTCGTAAAATCGGCTCTGTATTAATTTTTCTGTACCTCTATACGTTGCTATTGAGATGTATTTACATCCAATTGTTTTTGGCCTTATAATAAATATTCAAACTGCACTTTAGAGTCGGTGATCTTTTCAGGCATGACAACTTTGTTAATATCTGTCTGAGTTGTTTCCTCCCCTCAACCACTTTAGGTAAATAAAAGATCGATCGCTTACGCTATATTTAGTAGGGAACTTAGGTGTGCAATTTAGCGTAATCAGTTGCAGGGGCTGAAGGTATGTTTTGTTTTCCCTCAAAACGAACAAAAAGAAAACAACATGATATTAGGAGAAGGGCTTAGGGGTTCCTGTGTAGACCTCCACCGAAACACCCAGGTGGTTGTGTTATCTGTTTTCAACAGGTGCTTCAGGACATGCAGTGCTCTGGTGCAGGTTTACAGCCCCCACCACCTCCCCATGGCAAAATAACAGAGGAGTGGTACTTGCCTCTGGCCACAGCCCTCCTGGGTCGTGCAGAAGGAGTCCAGACGTCCTCTTCCCTCTCAGGACGGTCGGACCGGTAGGTGTTGCCTCTGGTCTGTTCCCCGTAGTCTGCTCCTGCCTCCTTCTCCTGGCTCCTCCTTGCGAGCTTCTCATTCTTGGGCCCCTCGCTCTCAGCCTCCTCACTCTCGGGCTCCTTGCTTTCTGCCTCCTCGCTCTTGGTGTTCTTTTCTTGTGTCCCCGTCTCTCCCGACGTAGAGTCTCTTCCTCCCTCGGCGTTCTGCACTCCCGGCGTTTCTAGCGAAGCAGCGGTCACGTGATCGACGTCCCGCTCCGCTGGGAAGGTAACCGACTTGCCTTCCAGGTGCGTCACCGCAGCCATCTTGGGTGTCCCGGTCGAGGTCGTAGGATTACACCACCCTTTTGAAAAGGGTGGTAAACTGCGAGTGTTTTGCGACCGCGAATGCAGTCGCAAAGCAATCATATATAGGTGTGAGACCCGCTATTAGGAAGGGACGCCTTTGGCACCCCCCTTCCTAATAGCAAGTCGCAAACCATATTTTGCGAGTCGCTAATAGGTTAGCGACTCTCAAAATATGGTTTGTACATGGGGCTGACCTATTTTGCAGTCGCAAACGGGCCAAATTCCCATTTGCGACCGCAAAAAACGGTCGTACATCTGCCCCAAAGTGTGGCTTTATCACAAAGATCTATATACTCAAAAACTATATGACTCACTTGCCAGAGACAGCTAGACTCACCAGCACCTACTCTGCAGAGACACAGCAAAAACCAACGATGTCCCACTAGAAAGAAAAAACTAAACAAATTACTCACAAGACAACAAAATACACATCGAGCTCAAATGCAAAAAGATTTTCACTCACAGTAAAACAGAAGCTAAACATGCTGCTATTATTACACTATTTACAAAAAACACATTCATGCAGGGAAATGATACTCATTTAAAGTAAATAATACAAAAAACTTTTCTTATCAAACACATGCAACTACACAAACTGCAGAACTACCAGTGATGAAGCTGCAACTGGAACATCAGTCAAAAGAGCAAAAACCTTGAACTAGAATAAAAAGGAGAAATAAAACATTACAATCGCATTAACATTATAACACACTATGTCACTACCTAAATGGCCAATCTGCCACCAAGGAGGACTGAAAAACAGCCAAAAGTAAATAATAACCAATGTCCCATCCCATTGGGGCAACCCTAACCCAAGGGGCCCCCCTGAAACATAAATATATACATATCCCTAGTGCTAGTGGGTTTTCTCCCCCCTCCCCCCTGGGGGCAGATGGGCCTTCAAATAGGGCCGATCCACCCCCTGGGGGGTGAGGGGGGGCAGACAATGGCCACAAGTATCAGAAAACAACTGATGGGCGATCCTTGGCCAAGGGATCACTCCCATGCACAAATATTTAAATTTCCTGGTGTTTTCTGTCCCTCCTGGGGGGCAGAGGTGGCTCAAAATCGCCCAATCTGTCCCCAGGAGGCAACCCTTACCCAAGGGGCCACCCCGACACATAAATATATACATATCTCTGGTGCTAGTGGGTTTTCTACCCCCCCAGGGGCAGATGGGCCTTCAAATGAGGGCCAACCTGCTTCCTAGGGGGGGCAGAAAACGGTCACAAGTATCAGAAAAAAATTGGGAGGGGCGATCCCTGCCCAAGGGTTCGCCCCCATGCACAAAGATTTTAATTCCCTTGTGCTAATGGTGTTTTCTACCCCCCCGGGGAAGTGGGGCCTCACAATCGGCCCGATCTGTCCCCAAGGGGGGGAAGAAAACGGCCAACACAAAATGCCCCCCTTTGGAAGCGACCCTTGCCCAAGGGGTTGCTTCCATTTACTAAAAAAAAATCCCTGGTGCTAGTGGGTTTTCTGCCCCCCCCCCCGGATGCAGATGGGCCTTCAAATAGGGCCGATCCACCCCGGGGGCTGGGGGGAGAAAACGGGCACAAGTATAAAAAAAAATGGGGTGGCAATCCTTGCCCAAGGGATCGCCTCCATGCACGAACATTTTAAATCCCTGGTGCTAGTGGGGTTTTCAGGCCTCAAAATCGGCCCGATCTGTCCCTAGGGGGGCAAAAAACAGCCAACAGAAAATGGCCCCCATAGGAAGCAACCCTTGCCCAAGGGGTCGCTTCCATTCCCTAAAAGAAAATCTGTGGTGCTAGTTTGGCATTCCTGCTGCACAATCGAGACCCCATGCGCGATCGTGCAGCAGGAATGCCCTGCAAAGAGACATCGGGGGAAAGGAAAAACTCTTTCCGCTCCCCCGATTCCTCTGTGCATGCAGAAACCTCCTTCCCGAGCAGGAAAAACCCACCTGCTTCTCCGACGCCTGGAAGCAAATGGCTTTCAGCACGTCTGGCGGCTCCGGATGACGTCAGCATTTGCAGTGCGTGCTGACATCATGGGATTGCCGAGGGGGAGTCAGGGTGGCAGCTGCCATCCCTGTTTGGGGGGGCTAGATGGGCAGCTCATGGGGGAGCAATAGCGCTTCCACCATGGGCGGGTGCTATGACAGACCGGTTCCGTCATCAGCACACGCCCACTGGCGCTCATGACGGAGCCGTTCCGTCATGAGCACCGAAGAGGTTACAAAGTTGTTAAATTACAAACAGCACTTGTATATTTTTTTTTGGAAGGACCGGATGGTATTGGAGCACTCGCTCTGTTGTCCTTGCCATAGCGCTAACACAAGCCAATGGTATTGAAGCGCTTTAAGTGCTCACCAGTTACATTACACAGTGACACATTCATTTTTGTTGCTGATCCTGTTTCAGTGAAGGTTTTTTCCCATTGTTGCTTGCTCATCTCCCCAACCCCCCTGCTTCCCTGCTTGACCCGTCCCCCCACTACCTCCCTTTCCCCTGCTGCTTTTTTTTTGTTTTTTGCACGATCTGAAGGTATTGGAACGTTTGTTCCATCCTCCATCTTGCCATAGTGCTAACACCAGCTGATGGCATTGGAGCACTTTATGTGCTCACCAGTTACATTACACAATGACACATTCATTGTCATAGGCAGGGGGAAGTGTTAGTGATTGGCCCAGAATCACAAATTGTTCAGCCAACCCCGAGATTCGAACCTGGTTCCCCAGTTCCCCTGTCGGCAGCTCTGGCCGTTATGCCACATTCTCGCTTCACCTTAAAGCTCCTCAACTGTTTCTCACTATCACTTCCACATTTGTTCAGCAAGACACCGAACAAGCATTGGCAAAGCCAATAGATCTCGGCAATGTTGTTGGACCTATTGACCGCATTCGATACTTTGGGCCATGACATATTGGTCAAACGCCTCAAGGACATGAATATAAAGGGGCCAGCTCTCATGCTGATTGAATCATTCTTATCTGACAGAGAGCAATTAGTGACCTGGGGCGACTACTCCTCCCCTTTCAATCTCCCATGTGGGATCCCTCAGGGATCCTCACTAAGACCCACACTGTTTAATGCACATCTCCCCTCTCATCCATTTGATCATATCCTGTGGTTTTTCAGTGTGTTCCTACACCAATGACACACAACTAGTGGTGTCTGTCTCATCTGACCCAGAGCAGGTAGCTCTTTAATTTAGATCATGCATGAACAACATTGCACATTGGATGCAAGCCAACTATCTACAGCTTAACTCAGATAAAACTGAGGTGTTGCATTTCGTTCAGAACACCTCTTTCTGGAATCAGTCCTGGTGACCATCGAATCTTTGCCCACTCTCAATCCCTGTTCAGAAAGAAAGAAATTTGGGGGTTATAATGGACTTGAAACTGACCTTCCTTGAACATTCTAAAAAGATCACATCATCCTGTTTTCTAATGTCTCCCTTTTCTCCCTTTGAAGCCAAAGAAATCGGTGATATTAGCACTTGTCATCACCAAAATTGATTACTGCAACTCTTTGTTTGTTGGCGCTCAAGAATGTCTCTTGAATAAGCTTCAGACGATCCAAAATGCTGCAGCTAGGGTACTTCTAAATCTTCCCAAGTTCTGCTTAGTTTCTGCCACCATTAAAAAGCTTCAATGGCTTCCAATCAGAGCTAGGATACAATTCAAGGCATTCTGCTGGGCACATAAAGGACTTTATCAAGAAGTTCCTAGCTTCTTTCAAGAAACCTTCAAATGGTACTTCCTCAGCCATGCCCTACAATCCAGCTCAGCAAAAAAGCAATGATCCCCAAAATAAAAAACAACTAATTGGTGAGGAAGAAGCTTTTTTCTTTCCAATTCCAAGTGGTGGAATGTCTTACCTTTTCATTTGAGAAATCAACCCAATCTGTTACAATTCAGAAAAGACCTTAAAACCTGGCTTTTCTCAAATCTTTAGTATCCTGTTTGGACGCTTGCAGAGTCTTCTCTCCTGAGATACTAACTAGTAGCTGCAATATCATGCTTCATTACACTAGCACCAAGACGCCGTTAGGTATTAGCGCGCTTTACAAGCCATTTAACATAGCATAACAATGCCCCATCTATTGGCCTTGTCAATGTGAATGTCTTTTAGCCATGCTGTTTAGCAGCAAATCTGTTGTTCAGCATGGCAGAATGTCACTGAAAAAAGCGCTATGATGCGGCCAGCGCAGGCCACGTCATAACGCTTTTTTTATGTTAGGAGGGGCAGGACAATAACTCAACATGGGGGGGGGTTAAGAGACTCGGCATTGGCTCAACATCCTGTGATTATGAGCTTTCAGTTACTTTTAGCCACGCTGAACAGCAGACGTGATGCTAGACAACATGGCTAAAAGACATTCACATCGACAAGGCCAATAGCTCAGGCAATGCCGAGACCTATTGGATTTGGCAATGCTTATTACACAGGTTAACACTGTTTGGGTAACAGTTTCAGATAATTAGTACCAGTTTAACACCTAAATACATCAATAACCAACAGAAAGAGGACCATTCAACCTTGTCAAAGGCTCTTCCACTGCACAACAACACATGTCACCATACATTTAGTTATTTATGTTCCTTTTGAGATAGAAACAATTGTTTTTGTTAAAATCTGCAGATTGTGCCGAAGATGGTGGATTAGGTGGCAAATGCAGCAAATATATAATTATGTGGTAAGTGCAGTAGCTGCAGAATTGAATAATTCCTGAGGCCCAGATCATAGATCATAATCTTCAATCAGAATCAAAAGGAGATTTGGAGAAGATTCGGCTAAGCCAGTACATTCTCCCAATTAGTAAAAACACACACTTTAGTACTCACTGTCTAAAGGTAAAGGAAAGGGTGATAGTCCAAGTTACACTCCAGTTCAGGATGAAAGGTCCTCATCCATCTGGTCGGTGGCATGCTTCAAACTCGGGCCCTTCCTGGCACCGATCTGCACTATCAGGGTGTGAGCTACAGCCCCCAGTGTTGTCGGGGAGCTCCAGGGGTTTTATAAAATGGAAGAGTTTGGAGATGAGCCACTGTTAATTGTTAGTTTGGTGTGAGGGCTGGAATGCAGAGGTGAACAGAAATGTAAAGCTATCTCATTGGTAGATGTTATGTATTTTATTGAGTCCTCAGTGAAGGGATTAAAACTGCATGGTGGTTAATTTGGCCCACTTGCAGAGGTCAACAATTTTCTGCCATTGTAGAACCCTCAAACGAGGTGTAAATTGCATTCATCTGATCAAATACTACAGCCGCTAATATACCTCCGTAAAAAAATTGTTGTCCAGAGATTTTCATTTTTGATTTGTGTTTTTGGATCATTAGAGAAGTAAGTTAGTTTGGGTAGAGATTGCTTATCCGGGCCGAATTTTAATGGACAACATTTTTAAAAATGGCGGATGTGTTGCAGTGATGATGTTGTTGCAGTAATGATGATGTTGCAGTGATGTTGCAGTGATGATACTTTGTGAAAGCAAATACCTTAAAACTTGATAAAATAGGCTTTCAAAATCAGTAATAGTCACCTCCAATAGTATTTAGCAAAATAATACAATTATAAAAGAATACTTTAAAATTCGACACTCATCTTGAAAGGAAGAATTATTGTCAAGTAGAACATCCAACTCATTTCAGAGCCTTCATCCTACTATGCCATATTGAGGACAAATAGCAAGAAATAGAATGTACAATACAATCATGCTTGTTTGACCTGCATATTCTTAATGTTGAATGTCTCTCGGTAATACCTAACCCAGGACAAGGGGAAATAATCCTGCAAGGATGCTGATTTGTGTAGGCTTTGCAAAAAAATAGAACAAGCTCATCGTTCTCAATTGATGAAGAGCCCATAGGGCAGGTATTAGAGATAGATAGTTTTTTGCTCAAGGAGGAAGTAAAGCCAGCCAACGGTAGGATTCTCAAATGGAATTTGATATAAAGTGCTCGTGCAGCAGGATTGATTAATAGGTCTAAAAAGGCTCAAATTCAGGTGCACTTTTAAACCTCAAATAGGAATTTACCAGACTACCTGTGCTAGGCATAGAGATCTTTTCTCCTAGCACAAGATTCC
The DNA here is from genome assembly GCA_963921515.1 of Calotriton arnoldi. Classification (NCBI taxonomy): domain Eukaryota; kingdom Metazoa; phylum Chordata; class Amphibia; order Caudata; family Salamandridae; genus Calotriton; species Calotriton arnoldi. The sequence continues at coordinate 1,466,697 of CAWUFW010003329.1, forward strand.
ATTAAACTATTTTCACCTTTTCTCTGGTATCACAAGTTAAAAAAGTAAGATGGAACCAGTAATCCTTCAACCCCAACTTGATAAGGCATGTTTTTATATGCTGAAACCAGGGGACAATGCTCACTGAGTGGCCCTCATTTAGAACTCTTATACAATCCCTTTAGGGAACCAGCTCTTCATTGGTCCACAACCTTACCCAGTATAAAATCGGTTTTGGAGCAGCCACATCGAAATAGAGCGAAGATTAAGGTCTAGTCTTATTGGCAGCGTCGGGCGCTAGTAGGAAGTCTCAAGAAAGACTTTACATAGGCATTTTCTACTTTTTCAAGGGGAGAATTTTTGCAGTATCCCCACAATTCTGCATTATATAAAACTGCACCGCAGACTTGGCTCTTGTATATCTCAATTGGGGGTAATGGCATAGGTGGAGGTCCTATTAGCAAATCTTAAGATAGACCTGGCCCTTTGTTTCAAGGATAATGCACTCTTTTTTATCTGGGGATGCCAACTGTGAGAATCACTTATTCTCACTCCCACACACTCAAATTCCTATACTCTGTCCAGTGTCTCACCCTCAAGGAATACCTTCCCCTTTATTTTCCTCTGGTGACTAAACACCATGTATTGAGTTTTATTACTATTAATCTCTAGGCAATGTATTTTGCAGAACAGATTACATTTCATCATAGACTAGATATCCCCTTTGCAGTTTTGGAGAGGAGTTGGGTATCATCTGCGAAGAGGAGACCTGTTATTTTGTGTCCTCCCATTTTGGGCGAATCATTTTCGCAATCAAATAGATAAGAGATACATTGATTTACAAATATAAGAAAAGGTGTGGCTGACAGGATACATCCTTGCCTAACTCGTCTTCTAATGGGAGTAGCTTCAGTTAATTCTCCTTCTAGACCCCACCTCACCCTTGCGTAGTTCTCTGAATACAATGCGTGTATTAGGGACAGCAAGCACACGGGGACCCCTACTTCTTGCAGGACCTCCCACAAATTTGTTCTTTGTACAAGGAAGGTGAAAAGCGGCACGGAGGTCGACAAAGGCCACATATAGTGACCCCTGGTCAACATCTACATTTTTCCATTTTATGGATGAAAACTACATTATCTGGTCAATAGTGCTAGTGTTTTGCCAAAAACCTGCCTGCAGAGGGGACAACACTTGGCTCGTATCAATCCATTCCAATGGCCTATTCAAGATCTGCCTACTGTAGACTTTCTGGATATTATCAATTAGGCTTATAGGCCTATAGTTCCCTGGGAATGATTTAGCTCCCTTTTTGTATATAGGGATTATTACAGCCCTTTTCCAGGAGCTCGGAACTGGGGCCCCTTCCAATAAGGCATACGGTGTCCACATCTCTGGTTCTGAACACAGTACATGAACCGGGACTCTATCCAATTCAGACACCTTCTGTACTTTTTGGGTTTATATGGCAACATTAGTTTCCTCTAGAGAAAAAGGCCTCGCCGCATCCTCCAGGAGATCATTGGATCTTTCTTTCCTCTTTCACTTGTCCTTGTTGCTGTGCTTCATTTTTACTCTTCACATTGTACGGTCTAAAGGAGCATGAACACCAGTAGTTTAGTGTGCCATTATTATCAATTTTTATGATTTACCTGTAAACCTGTTATAGACCTAGGAAGGATAAAGGGCAGTGCAGGGAGTCATGCGTACAACCATACACATACTTCTGTTCTGGGTGCTTTAGTCTGCCTTTCTGAGCTATCCTAGTGGCTATAATGTACCTGCTGCACAGCGACCATTTGTTTTTATAACTTTTAATCAAAAGAAACATGTACTGATGCCATTCCTCCACCGCTGGATTGCATGGTGAGTGTGAGTGGATGAGAGCAGAGGGCCACCCCTTCATCTACATTTACAACTGCGCCTGGAATGTGAAAGGAGAGCTGTCTGTGGCTAAGATGCAGGGTGGTGATGGGTACTGGTCCTGTGCCCCCTTTCTAAAGGCCAGGTGAGAGACAGGGCTGGCAGAAATTAATGATGCTGGCTGCCCCCCTGCCTGCTTACTCTGAAGTGTTGTTCTCGCAGAGTAAGGGGACACAATGTGATGATAGGAACCAATGGAGGACCACCTGATCTGTCATAAGCACAGTCGTGGTGCAGACCTCACTTGTTTCCCAGGTACAAGTTTGAGTACCTCATTCAGTACAGGTTTTTTTCTTTTGTATTCTAGAATTGTAATTCTTATTGTTATTGGGATAAACAGGATTGCAAATCCCAAAACACAAAACACAAACCTGGACTGGACTGGACGGAATACTCATGCATGCACTTGAGAAACTTGAGAGGTCTGTGAGGCGAGAAGACATGAAATGTGAAGCCCCAGATGGAATTGAGATTTACAATCTCAGTACTAATATCACACATAAGTGAAGGGAAATTGGTTGCGACCTACAGGCACTCTTTGTTTTTCCCACAATGACTGAATATTGTTGTGCACTGTAGGGTCATCATTCATTGTGCTTAAATAATGATAGCATTAATTTGTATATAATGAAAATGTTTTGGAAAGTGCATAATCTTCTAATTTTTCTTTCTAAATTTCTTGGGGAGAGAAGGCTCCCCCCAACCTTGCACTGCCCGGGCTTGTTTTGTGGTTTTGTTTGCTATTTGCAGTACGTGAACTGGTCTGCCAAAATTTGTTAGGGATGCTTTTACTTCCCAGTCTAGCCCTGTTCATGGATTTCACCAGAGGAAATCATGACTTGCAATGCCAAAAAGGGTCTCACCACATTCACCTTGGCTTCTTCCTGCGGAATGTTTAAAAGCAACAAGAATCATAGGCAAATCAAAGAGCGGATGACAGGGTCTATGTATAAATTCAATATCCGCTCCCCAAGACTCCCCACAAGTGGGAAACTAAGAGACACATCTGGGAACCTCTCGGTTCTCCTGGGAGGCAAATAGATCCAGGTACAGAGTTCCAAATTTGCAAACACATCTTCCCGAATATCCTTGGTTATTAGGCGAGATCCTGAGAGGACAGAAATATTCTTCTCAGATGATTTTCTTTCTTATTTTCCTTCCCCTTGATGCATATTGCTTTCTGAGATAGAAGATAATGCTCTGCCAAAGAACCAAATCTCTAAGCAATCAAATTTAGAGCCATTAATGTTGTCCTTCCTTGTTTGTTGAGATATGAAAAGGCCATCATATTGTCTGTTCTCGCTATCAAATGTTAATGAAGAATTTGCACCTGAATATGTAATATAGCATGTCGTAGTACGGATAACTCCCTCTAATCTGACAACTTGCTCTGCTCCTGTACCAACCATCTGCCTCGAAGTGAGAGATCCAAAAAGGTTGCGCACCATCCCGTTAAGGTTGGCATCCGTTGTTCTAGTCTTTACTGGACTTGGCTGTAATGGAAATCCTTTCGAAAGAGAAATTGGGTTCAACTACATTGAAGTTCATATTTAATTGAAAGATAATAGGAACTTCTCTAAGCTTATGGATGAAGGCTTCCAGTTGTTTAGCAGAGGCATCAGTAAAGGTCTCAGAGGCAGACATAACCAAGGAACAAGGAACACACATAGATATATTTCCCTGTACTTTCATCCAGCGGCATGCAAAACAATTGCTGATGTTCCTGTAATTGCAGAATTGTCTCTCTAAGTGTCTTCACTCTTTCTACTGGAAGAAAGATAATTTACTAAGTCCTTTCTGAAATGGACACTGATAACTATACTGTCCTGTGTTGGTTCTATTTTGCACTTCTGAAGGTTAATCAACAGACCGTGCTCCTGAAGATAACTCTGAACAGCTTTCTATCCCAAATGTGTGTTTTCCTTTGTCTGAGCATGGAGGAGCCAATTGTCCAGCTACGTATATAATTTCTAACCCTTGAGATATATATATATATAGTAGGAAAGCCAGTGGGGCCATCATCATGGTGAAAACTCTCCACACTGACTTTATGCTGAAGGGTAACTGTGAGGAAAAATATATATCTATATGTTTGCATCAGCCAAATAAGTGAATCAATCTCAAATTCTCCCCCACACTATCTCAGACCCACTGAGCTAACTATGTCTGTCTCTGACCAAACTGCTTGCTCTGTGCTCCTAAAATCACCCCTCCTTTACAAATCTTTTCCAGCCTGACCCAAGGACCTTTATTGCCCTCTCTGACCCGTCCTGGGTTAACAGCTGTCAAAAGCCTCCGATTCTTGCAGGTTTCGCTTAAACTTGCTTTCTGTTCCCTTGTGTCCTTATTTTGCTCTATGTCTTGTGCTTGCATGACACTTCTATTTGTATATATATATAACCGTATTTGGCCTTGTCCACATCTAAGGATTCTACTGATGGCAGCACTTTCTGCCCTATATATGCTCCCCTGAATATCTATGTGGGGCAGAAGAAGCTTGTTCCAAGAAGTGACACTGCGTCTGCCTTCTGCCTTGGCATGCCAATAAAAGGAGAAAGGTGCAAATACATTTCCTGTGTTTTGTGGCTGCTGGAGTCTGTTTGCTTTGCGTCGCTCTGAGGAGGGTTGGAAGATTTATTACCCAACAGAATGGTGTCAGAAGTGGGATGTATTGAAGGACTTTAATGTCACCAGTTGGTAAGTAGGCTGTAAAACGCTAAATACCTTGCTGGAGTGACCTTTCAGTGTTTCAAATGCTCAGTTAGAACATAGTATTATAAAAAAATAAAAAAAGGGGGAAGTAACTGGTATTTAATCCAAATAGGGGACTGTTGAGAAAGATTCATTGAAAATTGAGACTTTGTCTCTATATCAATACCTTTGAATTGATATGTGGCAGTGGTCTACGGGACCGCATAATCCACAACAGAGGAGCCTAGCTAGAGAATAATTTATGACCCCAAAGGTAGGGGTAACGAAGAAATACAAACAACCCTCCCGGAGTGTAGCGTGGGAAGCATTGACTATTGGCTGGCAGCAAGACACAAGGAAATGATTTTCGAATTTGCACTGTTCTGTCATTGATCAATGACTGTATTTAATTATGTTTATGTGTTGATCTTTAAAAGTATTGTCCTGCTATGTTTCTTTGAAATGCTTCTTTGAGTGATATAAAAAATAGTGCATTAATGCATCAGAGAAGTCAAATTGTTTTGTGTAGTGTCTGAGTGGTCCACAACTGTTGATTTTTTTCTCTCAAATCTCTCTATCCAAATCTTAACAAGTTTTTCCTTCCAGGAGACAAATCTGTTTATCTTTCAGGGTTTAAAATTGAGTGAAGGGCACAATGGGCACCGGCAATTCTAAAGGAACCATGGAGGTGGTAAGGCCTCGCATGATGAAAAAGACAAAACAATTGTTTAAACAAATGTCATTAGAGAAGGATTTTAAATTACCAGCAGATAGCCCTGCAGCTCAGGTTGTAACAGATACAAATTGTTTAGAATATGTAACACCTTTTTGCGCGCTAGTATGGACGTGGAAAGGGAATGATGGGCTGTGGCCTAGATTTGGTTCTCTTGAGATAGATGATATTGAACGCTTGACAGAAAGTATACACTTAAAGGGTGACCCATCATGGGATTCACACTATGTAAAAGATTGTTTACAGCAGTGGCTTTCAATTGCAAAAATAAAGCTCTCCTTTCAAAAAGAAAGGCCAGGGGAATGCCTCCACTGAATAGAGAGACTGCTCTGCAATAGCAATGATAAACAGTGAGTGCAAGAAGCCTACTAAAAAAGAGCTAGAACTAGCAAAAGATTGGCCCACATCTTATAGCCAGTGTTTATTGGAATTAAGTAACTATGTGCAAACAGAACAGCATTTGTTGTCACTATGGCAAAAGTGTGGGTTTTCAACAATTGAAGCACTCCGGGTTAAAGCAATACCAAATGCCACTGCTTCTAGAAGGGCTGCTGCTCTGCTATGTATTTGGACGCACCGCCAAGTAAATATTGACATAAATAAGTTAAAGAAACTGTTTATTGCCTCCAAGCCTCAAGGCCTTTTTCTCAAACTGGGGGAAGGAATAGACAGTGAGCAAATAACTAGTAGCGCATTGACTGAGGAGGAGATTTTGTTATTTACTGAGGAAGAAAGGAAAATACAGAGAGTAGATGCAAATAGTGAATTTAATTCCTGGGTCTCAGATAGAGCCAGCAATGAGAACAGCCACCCAACATTGGGACAAAACATCCAGTCTGCAGGGCCTGTTCCTCCTGCACCTCAATTCGCAGCCCCTCCTCCAGCAACTTCAATTTACCCATCACTTTCAGGCCCCTACATACAGTGTGAAAGACATAACACACCTGAGCAAGCACTGGCTTCATAACCAAGCTTATCACGTGTCCCTTATTTCCACATATCCCTGGAAGGTGATTTAACTAGGGTATCTGACATGCCAACTAGCCCCAGAGAGGACAGTTTTAGAACACCAGTCCCGAATGGGCACTTATCCTTAGGAGGGGACATGCTACATGCTTTTGAATCCCCAGCCCAAACTTCCACTTTTGGTCTGAGGGAAGATTTAGGGCTGAGTGCAAAAGAGAGAAACGATGAGGAGGAACACGAGCAGTTGACACACCTGAGGAAAGAGGCAGATGAGTTCCAAGAAGAAGTGAACACTGATAGGGAGGAAATACAACGCTCCATTAATAAACTACAGGATAAGCTAGAGAGGAGGGAACGGCTGATACATACACGGTCACGCACACGGACCCTAAAGGGAAAGGGTGAGAACTCATATACTGATGACATACTATTGTACACTAAAATAACTGCACCAAAAATAGTGTTGGGGGGACAGCCATGCTAAAGCCATGGACCCCTTGGAGGCAACTCAAATGACTAAGGACGCGCCTGACCCACTCACTGCCAGTGTAAAATATTATGAGTGGCTTCATAAAATATGTATTGCCTATACCCCCTCCCTCGAGATGTAGAAATGTTATTAAAAATAGGATATGGGAGCAGATGGTCTTTAGTAAAAGTGCGTTCCAAATTCCACAGGAAAGAGATTGGACCATACTGACTAATAATATGGATGTCACAGAAAATAGATTGATTAACTGGTTAGAGTCTATCAGGGACACAATTAATGGCCTAGCAGTTAAACATGGTGATTTTTCTCAAGTCACTGCCACGTTGCAGAAGCCAGGTGAGTCAGTGGCTGATTACATCTTAAGGTACAATGAAGCATGGGATAACAGTGCAGGGGTACCGCGCACCACAGAGACCTATAAGGTATTGGCTACGCAAACCCTTATGAATGGCTTGCTAGCTTCTGTGGCCCACAGTTGTAAACTGCGCCACCCTGATTGGTCCACTAAAGGATATCATGAGTTGTGCACGCTTCACATAACCATGGAAAGAGATGGTATTTTTAGGGTAAGGAAGGACATCGCTAAAAATGACAAAGGGATGATGTTGCAGCAAGTACAAAGAGAGGAGGAGCCAGAGGGAATGTACTATCAGGGGGCACAGCATAGACAGGATAATGGACAAGGATACCAGAGAAGAGACAAGAGTAGGGATCAGTGTTATATTTGCCGGAGGTATGGGCACTGGGAACGTAATTGTAAAAATTATAGAGGTAGAAGGCACTGGAATGAGAGAAGTGACCAGTATAATAGAAATGATAGAAACAACAGTAATGAAAGGTTTGACAGAAATGAGATCCAGCCATCAGCACCACCCATGCCCAGAGACCTAAAGCAGACCCAGCACTCCCTGAGGAATCCTTTCCAGGAGTAACATGGATCAGCATAGGACCACGCGGAGAGAGAGATGGGACAAACTGCAGCAACCAGAGCCCAGTGCTTTATGATGAAGGTATCAGACACACCTGAGGAGAATCCCATGTTTCAAATTAAGGTAGGAGATAAAGAGATCGATTTCCTAATAGACAGTGGTGCAACCCTATCGGCAGAAAGAAACAAGTTGGGTCCTAGTAGTGGTGAAACAGTCACTACTATAGCAGTAAATGGAATGATGATGCGTGAAGAATTGTCAGAACCCCTACCAGTTTCTGTTGATGACTTCACACTGACCCATCAGTTTCTATTGTCACCAGATGCACCCATCAATTTGCTGGGGAGAGACCTCCTCTGGAAATTGCATGCAACATTATATTTTTCACAAAATGGGATTTACTTACAAGTACCTGAGGACAGGTTAGAACTGGCTAATAGAGCACTTACTGCTTGCAAATTAAGTGAGGACTCTGTGTTATGTGCACCCCCCGTCTTGTCTCTCTCTCCAACACGTTACCAATGGACTCCATTACATGGAGATTTTTATGAAAACATGTTTCAAGAACTGTTTAAATACAGCCCTGACACTGAGAGTGAATTGGTCACTCATTTAGCGCAGTTGACATTAGTACCTGGGCTCATACACTGTACTGCAGCATTTTTCACAGGAGCAGTGCCTGAATGGTACGCCTACAGGGCAGACAAACATTTGTACTGGACAATGGAGTTGCTCGAGCACACATTATATGTAGGAAAAGAAGGGTGTACAGTGAGCATTGAACTAGGACCACAGGAAATGAGGTTATTTCAAGTGCCAGATTCTGAACCACATGTATCCATAGCTGTAGCACCAGGTTACTACACTAAGGATTTGGGCCCCATGGTCAAACGCCTTCAGGACTTACCTAGAACTAAGGATTTTACATTTCCTTTAGGAATTGTGTCTGTGTTAGGAGATGGAGAAGGGTGGTGTTGGACGTTGTGTATAAACAGAAAGTTATTACCCAACAGTAACACCTAAAACTGGTAATGCCACTCCAAAGACAAAATTTCAGGAATTTCTGATGATCTAGTGTTATGGGTACATGAAAGTAGACGTCTCTCTAATGTACTATAATAATGAAACCTCCTCTCTTCCGGAATAATGTTTTGTAGAGTCTCCATCTTGAAAGGTAACCTTTTGATCTACTTGTTCACTTTCCAGAAGTTGATAATTAGTCTGATTTCCCCAAAAGGCTTGGGGACCAGAAAGATCATTGAATAGCATCCTGTTCCTTGTCTCTTTCCTGGGTACTGAAATGATCGCCTTCTCCACCAGCTATGTATGAACAGCTGCTACCATTGTTTCTTACTTGTCTGGATTTGTAGGATAAGCAACAATTATGTTTCCAAAGTCAGGAGGAATTGATGCAAAATCAATGTGGCACAGTTCCATAATTATCCTCAGTACCCATGTTTTATAAGTGGACCTTTCCGTAGACCGTTTTGAACTGCTTTAAATAGCCCCCAAAAGCAAGAGAAAACTCGTTGGCATAGTCAGGATCATTGGTTTTTGGCAGGTGATAAAAGGATTGATTTCTGATTCGTTTGATTTTTATAACTTTTGTTTGGCTACTTTCTGAAATATCCAGACTGTTGTCGCTGTGATCTTTTTTATGAACATTTTGTTGTTTGCGTTGAGAATCCTGCCATTTATTTAAAAGATAGAGTGTTTCTTCTCCTTAAAAAGTCAATGCATCTTCTCCAAATCTGACCCAAATAATCACACTCTTTCAATAGGCATGCCCAATATTGCTCGCTTTTATGAAGAATCATTACGCCATTCCTTCAAGGACACGTTCCGTCTTGTGATATTAGCCCTTCAGCCAATATGGAGGTGCATATTACATTGAATGTCTGAAAGAAACTTCGCTTATTTCTCAATCACCTCCAGATTACTTCTGTCACTGCTAAATGACAGCACCAACATAACTCTTCTTCATAGCAGAATACGTTTTTTATCAGTCTGGCACTTAAGAATGCTTTCCTCAGTAATGGAAGCGCCTCTTCTAAGTTAGCGACCAATTAAACTACAGACACGGATTCAGGGATCTTTCTTTCCAAGTCTTCCGGCAGGTATAACTTTGAACACTTATTGCATCAGCATCCTTCCATTCCCGCATTATGACATCCACATGATGTTGAGGAATGGGTAAACCAGGAGAAGGTGCTCTTAACAATTTTCTCAGAGCATTTTCTGAAAACATTGAGAGGACTTTTTCCACTGGAATCCCTATGTTTTGGTGCACTCTTTATAATATTTCAGACAGACGTTCTTTGTCTATATATTTTTCCCTTTGATCAGGAGTAGGAACATCTAATTCTAAACAGCATCAGACCCAGATGTAGATTTATCTTGCAGTCTTTGAAGATTAGTAGGAGATTGTATATTTTCCATAGTCTTTAATACAATTCTCCTGATCCGTGACTCAAAATCCTCCTGAACAGAATACTTCTGTCTCCTACTTATCTCCTTTGGAGGTGAAGATGAGCTGGAGGAATGGGCATTCTAAACAAAAAGTCTCTCTTTCACATTCTTCCTGATTACAGCAAAAGGAAACAGTTTGCGATTGATGGAGCAGGGTAAAAGAAAAAAAATTTAACCTCCTAATAATTTACGTAAAATGATTAACAAACAAGTTCGTTTAAGTAAATAACCAACAATGTATGTTACATGTGAAGGGTTAAAGGTAACACGCTATTTTGTGTGCAAACTAATTTACTTATAATTGTTGACGTGGCTAACATAACCTAATATTTGCAGAATAATAAAATGCATGATTTGTGCTTTGAAAACGAAACGTGTAGTGGCAAAATAAAGCAATGGTAAGTAAGGGACGGCTTTATATGTTGCTTTTGCTAGGTAATACCTAATTGGGGTACGTAGAAAGACGGGAGGAAACGAAAGGGTTTATATTCTTTATTCTTAACTATATTTTGTTTATCTTTGTAAATAGTGCGCTTAGGCCTGTTGAGCAGCGATATAAAATGGCCGCCATGAGCTAGAATACGCGTGCGCGAGGAGAAATGTAGACAAGGAGAAAGGCCGTGAACAAGAATGACCACGTGATCGTTCCAAGAGCCTAGGATGAAAGCATGGTCAAGGCTATTGTGACCTTACTGAATAAATGTGTGCCAAGATGGGTCAGCGAGAAGCGTGAGAAGTCAAAAAGAATAAATGGACAAAAGGAACTGTTGAACCTAAAAAGTATCGGAAAGTGATACAAGTTGGACTGATCGAAGCGGATGAGTAATGTCACGAACTGTGGGAAACGATGCAAGTATGGACATTCCACAAAGAACTGGTTAGAACAAGGAAGTTTGATAAAAGATGTATATGGACTCAAATGGACCAATTAGAGAGAATCTCGCCATAAAGATGCAACATTTTTATTTAGTAAGCTAGAATTAGGGTATAAGAAGACCTACTCTTGGTGGGGAGGGTTGGTTATGATTATGAGAGATGCTGCTGGTTGCTGGGAGCTGCTTTTTGCCGTTTTGACTGCTGTTAGTTGCGTATGGAGTTGCTGCTGCTGATGCTGACGAGCTGAGGCTGCTGCTGCTATTTTATGTTTTAATTGAGCATAAGATGCTGCTTTTTGAAGAACTTTTATTCTTGATAGATTTTTCCATTCAGAACTATTAGACTTTTCCAGAACAGATAGATAGAGATTTTGGGAGTTCTTGCCGTGACGAACTTTATTCTTCCATCTAATAGGTATGCATTGCAATTTCAATTTATTCGTATAATGATAACAAATGTAATAATCTGAATAATAAACCTAAAACTTATTTCATGCTTCTAAACTTTATATAAACTTTATTATCTTTAAACAAATGAATCAGTGGTTCTTTAGCTCAATGATTAATGTAAAATGTTAGAAGGTTTATTGTGATTGAGCTGGTCTTAATCACCATCAACTGATTCCTACTAGTTGGTCCATCGACCAATGAGCGGAATACCTTAAAACAATGAGAAATATTATGTCGCGTTAAAAGAGGTATCCCGTCTCCTTCCAGCGAATCGTTTTACAGTTTTTCTCCTAGGTTACTGACGGAGGAAATCCAGGGAATAAATGAGTGAGTGAATGCATGTGCGGTGTTATGGGCCCCACCGTCATATGGATATAGTCTGTGTATTGGAGGGATAGTTGTACCTGGATGACCGAAGCATATAGGAGGAGAATTTTTATTGTTAGCGCTGGATCAGATTTCTTGGTAGCAGAGGATGGTTACTATAGATTAGTTTGGTGATTATTGATTATTGATTATTGATTATTTCATGTCTAACACTTTATGTTGCGTCGCGTTATGTTATATGTAAGTCGAAGTTTTCACGCTTCCGGGAAGTAGGAAATGGAACACGTGTGGCAAGAGAAGTCACATGGAATAGTGCATTGTCTGAGTTCATATTGGTGATAACACAGGTTGTGTTATGATAGGGACATTTTCCGTATAAAAGGTGTGAGTGAAATAGCGACTGGTTTTCTTGTGAAACTCTGGCCTTAATTCTCAGGAGCAGTATAGTCTCCACATGTGTTTTATCCCCAGAGAAACGGGTTTACCGCTTGCTTGAAAGAAGGGTAAGGTAGAGGAAGTGCTACTTTATCGGCGAAACAGAAAAATTCTGTGGTAGGGTAGAGGTAAGTGCTGCCTACTGGAAAATACAGAATTCTTGTGTAAATGGACAAAGCTATTTCTTTGGTTTAGCGAATCAGACAATGGAAATATGTTTTAAATATTGTAACTAACGAAGAATTGTTGAAAAAGAAATTGCCGATAAATTTTGTAAAGGAGGGGTCAGGAGCAGAACTGACGTAGACAAAAGCCGCGCTGGGATTGGACAGTGCGCTAGTCATACAGAAACAGGAGCAGAGCTGACGTAAAGAAAAAGCCGCGCTGGGATTGGACAGTGCGCTATAGACAGAAACCGCTCTGATTGGAGTGTTGGTGTGAGTCGCGCTAGGATTGGACGGATAGAATAGTGACGTGGAAGTTTATGATTGGAGTGTTGGTGTGAGTCGCGCTAGGATTGGTTGGAATAACGCATAGAGAACAGTGTTGAATTGCGGAACTTTTTGAGGAGAAAAGAGATTGTGAATCATGTCGTATTATGAATATGGTAGAGAGAAAACGTCGTGGATGTCGAAAGTTAAGAACTTCTTTAAGAAAGACAAAAGGTAGTGACTAGAGAGGGACAAGTAATTCCTCCGCCGAAATCACCATCTTCGCATATGATGCTGAAGTACGGATATCATACATGCATATGGTTAGAAAATTGGACAAAATATACTAAGAATGATGGAGCATTGGCTTTTCCTGAGAATGGTTCATTTAGTGTAGCTGTACTTCGAATTTGAGAGAGAAAATGATAAAACTAGAACCTAGACCTAGACCGACACAGTTTGAAGCTTTAAGTGAATGGGAAGATGAAATGTATGAACGAGAGAGATTTAGAGGACTGAAAAATCATGAATTTGTGCCTGGAAGGTTATGGGGGTTGAATCATGAGGACAGACTAAAGCGTTGGAGATGTGCTAATATGACAGGAGGTTTGTTTCCAGCTTTTACAGTGGAGGAAGAAGCAAAGAGAAAGTGTACAGAGAAAAAGAAACATGTGGTTACGGAAAAATATGGATATGGTGGTAGTGAAACGGAAGATGAATTGCTGGAAGATATTTTAAACAGAAACCCACCTCCATACCAACAGACTTCTGCGGTGGTGACACCTAATGCACCGCCAATGGAAACTGGGAGGAATAAAAATCCCGAACGAGGATATGAGATAAATAGGTCACAAGATCAATTAAAAACTTCACAAAATGAGGAGATAGAAAGTGACAATACAACTGAATTAGCAAAAACCACAAGAGAATGAACTGAAAAGATAAGAGAATTAACAAAGAATATGGAAGCTGTAACTGTACCAGTAACGATAGGTCCAGTAATGCCAATTTTTGAGAATCAGAAAATTGATGAACGTTCTTTAGTGATTCCTATGAATTCACATTTGCAAAGAAGGAGAGAAGGGATGGAACTGGACAATGAAGGTGCACACCATTTGGTTAGTACCTATAGACCAAGCCCACCTACTAATTTGACAATAAATGAGAATGAGTTCAGGAGAATACCTATGGTAACGGAGTCTGCATCAGAGACACCAGAAAAGAGTAACAATTGGATAGAATTAAATAGTACGCCTGTAGGTCCAACTCCAGATGAATTAAATGAATGGATGAAAACGCTAAAAACAAAAGAGACAGAAGTAAAACCACTAGATGTAATTAGGTTAAAAATAGACATGGAAGAATTGATTTTAGGAACGATTGGTACAAAAAATTGAAAAGTTATCAGGATGACGAGATTATGTTTTTGTGCAAGAGTATTACATGGAAAGCTAGAAATTTACATGACAAATTAGAAGAGACAGCGATTGAACTAGGAGTAGAATTTGCAAAAGTGAGAACGTTGCAGAAACCATATAGAGTAGATTTTTGTGAGAAAGATATAGATAATCTGAACACATCAGGACGATTGACCCAAATAAAAGAATTAATTGTTTTGTTGAGAAAATGGGGTGATGTGGATAGATGGAGAAGTAGATGGACGAAAAAGAATGAGAAAATAACAGATAAAGCATCTTTAGCTTTTGCAGTAACAGATAAGGAACCAGTTGTAAGGAGTACCCGATGAGAGAGACTCCAGGAGGTAGTTATGTGTATGTTCCGTGGTCTAGACAGGATATACTGTCATTTACAAATGATTTCCCAAAGTTGAGAGAGAAGCCAGTAGAATGGTACAGACAAGTGGAGAGATTTGTTAAAGTTTCAAAGGTGTTGTGGATAGATTTGGATGGATTGTTTGATATAGTAGTACCAGCTGATTTGTGAACAGAATGTAAGATTACTATTGATTGGCCAACTGTAGAATATCCAAGGGATGCTAAAACAGGAGCGCCAGGACCAGAAGTAATGAGGAAGTATGACCAAGTAATTACCTTTTTGAAGAATAAGATTCCACCTAAAGAAACGGATTGGGTAAAGATAGACAGAACCACGCAGGAAAGTAAAGAATCAGTGCATGCTTACTATGAGAGGCTATTGTTAGTTTTTAAACAGTATAGTGGCTATGAGACACTAAATGAGAAGGATATGAGTCATTTTGTATATAGATTTGTGTATGGATTGAAACCGGAGATAAGTGAAATGATTAAGCAGCATATGATTTGTTGGCAGAATAGCACAGTTGACGAGGTTTTGAGATATGCTAAGTATTGCAGTGATGATATTGAGAGTAGACAGCGTAAATTGAAAGAGAAAGCCATGTGGGCACAGGTGAAAGTTGCAGAGAAGCAAGAAGCTCAATTGAACAATACAGTTAATGAAGCAGGACAGGCTAGCTTTAGACCAAATATAGGCAAAGGAAAAGGACAAACGAGCATAGATGAGGCAAAGAAAAAGTGGCCATGCCACAACTGCGGAAAGCTAGGGCATTGGAGAAACGAGTGTAAATTTCCTCCAAAACTTAATGCGGAAAATCAATCATTAAATCCACAAGTGCAGAGTGAGATAGTTACTCCACAGAGTCAGGTGCCACAACCACCACTTCCCAAGAGTGTTAACCAACAGAAATTCAGTGCAGAAACAGGATTCTACGGAGGAGAGCAGGTAACACAGTTGCCGCGTGCAGCTGCCATTTCTCAATATTGGTTACGACAGGATGATGATGAGACGGATGAAAGCTTCTGACGGTGCCTAGGAGAGGGGGAAGAGTGCATGCTTGGCACAACTCTAGAGGTAAATCAAGCAGGTCCATTTGTGGATGGAGAAGTGAATGGTGCAAATGTAACATTCCTTGTGGACACTGGAGCTACCCGTTCTACTGTTAGGTCAGTGGAAATTCCAAACCTTCCTCTCTCAGGTGAACATATCCAAGTAGTTGGAGTATCGAATCAGCAAATTAAGACGTCTCTTACTAAACTAGTGGAGGTAAAGATTGGTCCATTTAGTGAAATGCACCGATTTGTGGTGTGTGATTGCAGTCCTGTGAACCTATTAGGACGCGATCTATTGTGCAAAATGAATTGCACTATCTATTATACTCCAGATGGAATTGCATTTCAGACC
Organism: Calotriton arnoldi; assembly: GCA_963921515.1. Lineage (NCBI taxonomy): Eukaryota > Metazoa > Chordata > Amphibia > Caudata > Salamandridae > Calotriton > Calotriton arnoldi. The sequence goes on from CAWUFW010003329.1 coordinate 1,482,575, forward strand.
CCAGATGAAGATGTACTGTATAAAATGACAATGGTAAATTTGGAACCAGAAGTAAATGATTTGTTTCCTGTATTTGATGCAGAAAAAATCCCAATTGAACTAAAAGAGACAGTGGAAGAGAAAGTGTGGGATTTTACAGGAGAAGATATAGGGTTAATGAAAGGAGTAGACCCTGTTAAAATATCCGTAAAAGAGGGAACAGAGTTACCCAAATACGCCCCAGTATAAATTGACACCAGAAATAATTGAAGGAATAACGCCAGTAATAAATAAAATGATTGAACAAGGGATTCTAAAAGAAATCATGAGCAGTCCATGTAATTCGCCAATAATGGGACTGAAAAAGCCAAACGGAACATATAGGATTGTACAGGATTTGAGGAAGGTAAACAAAATTGTTGTGCCTTGTTGCCCAATAGTACCGAACCCTGCTGTGATTCTATACCAGATTTCACGCGAAGCAGAATGGTACACAGTAATTGATTTATGCCATGCATTTTCTCTATTCCATTGCATCCAGATAGCCAGCCATTATTTGCGTTCAGGTTCAGAGAGCGTATTTTGGCATGGTGCCGAATTCCTCAAGGGTACACAGAAAGCCCCTCGATCTTTAATCAGATTTTAAAGAAATCCTTGGAAGATTTAAAAATGCCAGAAAAGTCAGTAATGGTTCAGTATATTGATGACCTACTGGTGGCATCAAAAACGAAGGAAGCATGTGTATATGATACAATTGCTTTGCTGAATCATTTAGCCAAAAGAGGACATAAAGTGTCCCCATCAAAATTGCAGTTTTGTCAACAAGTCCAATATTTAGGGCATAAAATTGAGAAAGGAGTACGAAAGGTAACGACCGAGAGAATAAAAATGATTCAAGGAATGAGAGCTCCAATGACGCAAAGAGAGGTAAGAATGTTTTTGGGAATGGTTGGATATTGTCGACAATGGATAAGTGGTTTTTCTTTGATTGCAAAACCTTTGCAAAAACTGACAAAGAAGGATGTTAAAGATCCTTTTGAAATGAATGATGAGAAAATGAAAGCATTCAGAGAGTTGAAAAAGAAATTGTGTGAAGCTCCAGCATTGGGAATGCCTGACTATGAGAAAGACTTTGAGTTGTATTGCAGTGAAAGAGATGGATGTGCGTTTTCAGTCTTGGTACAGAGACATGGAACTATGAAAAGACCTATTGCATATTTTTCAGCTGTTTTAGACCCTGTAGCAAAGCGTTGCCTGGATGTTTGAAAGCAGTTGCTGCTACTTGTGTGAGTCTGGAACAGAGTGAAGGCATAGTGATGGGATATTCACTGAGAGTATATGTCCCACATTCTGTGGAAATTCTCTTGACACGAACGAAAACCCAATACATGACACATAGTCGGCTGACTAGGTATGAAAAGGTAATTTTGAGTGCAGATAATGTGACCATTGACAGATGCATGAATGTGAATCCTCGACATCATTGCCAGATGAAGAGAGTGTGATTGAAATGGATGAAGTGGATCATGACTGTCTGAATGTGCTTGAATATTGTACAAAACCGAGACCAGATATAAGAGATGAGCCCTTAAAGGAATCAGATTATATTCTGTTCGTGGATGGCTCATGTTTGAGAACAAATGATGGAGTTCTAAGTGCAGCATATGCAGTTTGCACAGTAGCAACTGTAATAGAAGCATCCTGTCTGAAAGGGATACGGTCTGCCCAGGTAGCAGAACTAATAGCTCTGATTCAAGCCTGCAAATTGGGAAGAAATGTACGGGTTACAATTGTGACGGATAGCCAATACGGTTTTGGAGTGGTGCATGACTTTGGTCAGATTTGGTCACAAAGAGGTTTCTTGACGTCTGCAGGAACGCCAATTAGAAATGGAGATTTTGTGAAAAAACTGCTTGAGGCGAAACAGCTGCCTAAACAGATTGCTGTCGTGAAGTGCAATGCACATAAAAATGGGGAAGACTACATAACTGTCGGCAATAAGTATGCTGATGAGATTGCACAGTACTGTGCAAAGAATGTGGTCTCTTTGAACAGGAACCGAGAAAGAGAGCATATTTCATGTCCTTTGCTTTTACTAACCCTGTTGAGACATGGGATGAGGTGAGACAATTACAGGAAGCAGCAGATGAAGAGGAGAAAGATACTTGGATAAAAGCAGGATGTAGAAAACATGAGGAAAATGATGTTTGGGTTTACAGAGATGAAAGACCAGTTATGCCTGATAGCATGATTTCTGACATGGCACGGATGTACCATGGACAAGCCCATATTGGGAGAGATTCAATGATCAGACTTTTCAGACAAACATGGTATAATCCAAAATTCAGAGCCATAGCTGAGAGTCTTTGTCAAAGATGACTTGTTTGTCAACAGTTAAATCCAGGAAGGAAGACCGTAGTGAGTCTAGGAACAATAGGACGAGAAGGAGGTCCGTTCACTAGAATGCAAATGGATTTCATAGAAATGCCACCGAGCAATAGACTAAGGTATGTCCTTGTAGTCGTCTGTTTGTTTTCCCGTTGGGTCGAGGCATACCCGACCAGAAGGAATGATGGAATCACGGTAGCAAAACTTATGCTGCGAGAATTCATTCCAAGTAATGGTTTTCCAGTCACGATTGAAACAGATAGAGGAACACATTTCCAAAACGAATTAATTCAACTAATTTGTGAAGCACTTAGTATTAAACAGAAACTGCATTGTGCATACAGACCAGAGGCTTCTGGAATAGTAGAGCAAGTGAATGGAACAATTAAGAACAGGCTAGGAAAAATGTGTCAAGCCACAGGACTCAAATGGCCAGATGCCTTGCCATTAGTTTTAATGACAATCAGAAGTATTCCTGAAAGGAAAACTGGACTCAGTCCCCATGAGATAATTATGGGACGAGCAATGAGACAAGCACATGTACCTGACAACAAACTACTGACTATAACTGATGATCTGGTGCTGGATTATTGCAAAGGATTGGCTGATGTGGTGCGTTCTGTGTTTTATCAGGTAGGACCGGATGCGACCACTCTTGAAAGAAAACCAGCTCACGACTTGAATCCAGGAGATTGGGTCCGCATAAAAGTCCATAGAAGAAGAAACTGTTTGGTTCCTCGCTGGGACGAACCGCGACAGGTGATACTGGTGACAACCACTGCAGTCAAATGTGCGGGAGTGAAACACTGGGTGCATGCCAGCCACACCATCAGAGTTCCAGAACCTGAAGATCGACATGTGAGTCGACATCTGGAAGAGTTGAATAACAGTTCAGCATCGGAAGAGGAAGAAGAAACGAACAGGGTGCCAGAACCTGAAGATCGACCTGTAAGTCGACATCTGGATGACCCAACTACGAGTGCAACGACAGAAGGAGTGGAGGAAATAGCTGAAGTTCCAGAATTTGAAGATCGACATGTGAGTCGACATCTGGAAATATCAGACACCAGTTCAGAATCTGATCCAGATCATTCGGATTGTGGTGAAAATCTGAAGAGAAATTGGAAATTTGAAAGCATAAGAGAAGAGACTGAGCATAAAGATAGTGACGGTGAGCAACCAAGTACAAGTTGTGGTAAAAATCCTTCGGAGATAGTATTAATAGATGAAGAAGGGAGAGTTTCAAACAAAAAGTTAGAAAAATCAGAAGATCCCGAGGAGCAATACGGACAGATAGCCAAACAAAAGAACAGGGAAATTTAGAAGCAGATAGAGAAATTAACACAAATTCGGAAGAACACCGAGGAGGGACAGAAGTAGGTGAACGAAGGAAAATAAGAAAAGAACCACAAGTAAAGGGAGAAAATGAAATTATAAAATTCAAAATAAGAGACAATAAAGAAAGAACTGAAACAGAGTCTGAAGAAAGTGGAGAAGAAAGAAAACAAAAACTAAAGTCAAGAAAGAGAACCTGGAAAGCAGAAAGAGAGGAAAAAGAAAGTGAGACGAAAAGGCCAAGAAAAGGAGACAATTGGCCCAACGAAGTAAGAAAACTAAGATACAGGATCATAAGGCTTGATGGAAAAAGTGCTGAACAAGTGAATGAAATAACAAGTCAAAAGAGCAAGACCAACAAAGTGGAAAACACTTGCAGAAAACGAAAAGAGTAAAGAAAGTAAATCTGAAGTATAGATCACCTGAGTGGTTGTACCTTGCTTTAACTGATATCAAAGAAGAAGAGAACACTCACGAGATCCCAGAACAAAGAAACCTAATGGGTAAAGGTGAAGTGCAACAAACTTGAAGAAATTTAAACGAATTTCTACCGGAGTTGACAAAATACTGGATTTGACAAAGAAAGAATTCTGAAAAGAATCAAAAGAAAGTACCAAACGAAGACAAAATTAGAGTGCAGGGTGGCTAAGAAGCCATTTCTGAGGTGTGGTGACACATTTTCCCTTTACATAATATAAATAGGTTATAGAACAAAAATGGAAGATACTAAAGATAGAAAATGTAGATGTGAGTTTTTAAGAAGATGGTGTAAGATGTGCTTCTTTTGTACAGGATTATTAATGACAGTGTGGGTGGTTTTAGCAATCACTATTCCAATTAGTTTAGCTGTAGAAGAAACGTCTAATCACACAGAGAAAGAAAAAGGAGCTAACATTCACGAAACAGCTATATTAAAAGGTAGTGCAGAATTACATAAAGACAAATCAATAACAGATTTTTCAAAAAATGTATTTACAAAATTATTATATGAGTATGTAGAAACAATGGATGTAAGAGATTGTTATGTTTGTATGCAATTGCCTGCGTCTGTAGCAGAGGGTGTGACTTATCATCACCTTCCTTTGACGTATGGAATAACATGTAGTGTTTTAGCAAGTTTATTTTATAAGACAGGAAGATTAGAATATTATTACACTGATATAGATAAGATTTTTGCGAAAATCTCTGTAGTTCCTGAACTAAACAAAGTGAAAGAGGGAAAAACGTTTGGTGAATTTTTCATAGAAGATAAGATTTTAACCTTAGATAATATAGTTAAAAACAACCTTACCTGTGCGTTAAAGAAAGAAGAAAAGGTATTTTTAGAAATGGTAGAGGATAGAAGAGCGAAATTTCAAAGAAAAGTGATAGAAGAGACAAAAACACCTCTTTGGGTGTTTGAGGAAGACAATCATGACAAGAAAAAGACAAATGCAGCTATGACTCTGGATTGGCCCCAACAGGGAAGGTTGTGCATTAGAAGAAATAGAACAAGATATGACAATTATTTCGTGGGTTCCAGTGATTGCCATGACAATTATCAAATTTTAGGCGGATGGGGATTCAAAGGGGAAAAGATCCAATATTTCCAGGGATCTATTATGTTTGCGGTAATAGGGCTTATTACAGGTTGCCAGACCATTGGTATGGGTCATGTTATTTAGGCCTGGTCTTTCCAAAGATTTTTCATATGGATAGAACAGAAAAGGAACACACAAAATGATAAATACCTTTACACGTAGAAAAAGGGAAAGTTTTTCAGAAATAGTAGGTGATATTTTTGGTGCATTGATACCAGCAGTGGGAATATCTTTGAATGCATTTAAAATTCGGAAATTATCCACAGTGGTAGATCGTTTATCTACAGATACTGCTGGAGGGTTCTTGATGGTAAATACCGAGATGGTTGCCATGAGAGCTATGGTAATGCAAAATCGACTTGCCCTTGACATTCTTTTGGCAAAAGAGGGTGGAGTCTGTGGAATGCTGAAAGTCCAACATTGTTGCACTTACATTCCAGATAAAAGTGAAATTATACAAAAGTATATAAAGAATATTACAAGTTTGCACAAAGAACTTGTTCCACTGGAGGAGTTGAAAGTGCGTTTGGAAAACTTGGTAAAGGGTTTTCTTCAGTAATAAATTGGTTTACTAGAATGAGTGGATTAATAATAGGGAAAGTCATAATAATAGCAACCATGATAATAATAATAATTTTAGTACTGAAGCTTGCAATTACATGTATAAAGAAAAGAAGAAAACAGAATAAAATAGAAAAAGAAAACAAGCTAAACAAGGATAGAGAGAGAGAAATGGGTGAAATAGAGCTAGAAGAAATAAAAGAGAATATGTACAAGAAGACCAAGAGACAAGTTGAAAGGGATACAGTTGTGTAAACTAACAAAAAACAAACGGATCAAGAAATATGCTGTCTGATAGAATTGTGTAACTTGGGTTTTGTGGTGATATTAAAAATCACCAAAGGGGGAGTTGATGGAGCAGGGTAAAAGAAAAAAATTTAACCTCCTAATAATTTACGTAAAATGATTAACAAACAAGTTCGTTTAAGTAAATAACCAACAATGTATGTTACATGTGAAGGGTTAAAGGTAACACGCTATTTTGTGTGCAAACTAATTTACTTATAATTGTTGACGTGGCTAACATAACCTAATATTTGCAGAATAATAAAATGCATGATTTGTGCTTTGAAAACAAAACGTGTAGTGGCAAAATAAAGCAATGATAAGTAAGGGACGGCTTTATATGTTGCTTTTTGCTAGGTAATGCCTAATTGGGGTACGTAGAAAGACGGGAGGGAAACGAAAGGGTTTATATTCTTTATTCTTAACTATATTTTGTTTATCTTTGTAAATAGTGCGCTTAGGCCTGTTGAGCAGCGATATAAAATGGCCGCCATGAGCTAGAATACGCGTGCGCGAGGAGAAATGTAGACAAGGAGAAAGGCCGTGAACAAGAATGACCACGTGATCGTTCCAAGAGCCTAGGATGAAAGTATGGTCAAGGCTATTGTGACCTTACTGAATAAATGTGTGCCAAGATGGGTCAGCGAGAAGCGTGAGAAGTCAAAAAGAATAAATGGACAAAAGGAACTGTTGAACCTAAAAAAGTATCGGAAAGTGATACAAGTTGGACTGATCGAAGCGGATGAGTAATGTCACGAACTGTGGGAAACGATGCAAGTATGGACATTCCACAAAGAACTGGTTAGAACAAGGAAGTTTGATAAAAGATGTATATGGACTCAAATGGACCAACTAGAGAGAATCTCGCCATAAAGATGCAACATTTTTATTTAGTAAGCTAGAATTAGGGTATAAGAAGACCTACTCTTGGTGGGGAGGGTTGGTTATGATTATGAAAGATGCTGCTGGTTGCTGGGAGCTGCATTTTGCCGTTTTTGACTGCTGTTAGTTGCGTATGGAGTTGCTGCTGCTGATGCTGACGAGCTGAGGCTGCTGCTGCTATTTTATATTTTAATTGAGCATAAGATGCTGCTTTTTGAAGAACTTTTATTCTTGATAGATTTTTCCATTCAGAACTATTAGACTTTTCCAGAACAGATAGATAGAGATTTTGGGAGTTCTTGCCGTGACGAACTTTATTCTTCCATCTAATCGGTATGCATTGCAATTTCAATTTATTCGTATAATGATAACAAATGTAATAATCTGAATAATAAACCTAAAACTTATTTCATGCTTCTAAACTTTATATAAACTTTATTATCTTTAAACAAATGACTCAGTGGTTCTTTAGCTCAATGATTAATGTAAAATGTTAGAAGGTTTATTGTGATTGAGCTGGTCTTAATCACCATCAACTGATTCCTACTAGTTGGTCCATCGACCAATGAGCGGAATACCTTAAAACAATGATAAATATTATGTCGCGTTAAAAAGAGGTATCCCGTCTCCTTCCAGCGAATCGTTTTACTGTTTTTCTCCTAGGTTACTGACGGAGGAAATCCAGGGAATAAATGAGTGAGTGAATGCATGTGCGGTGTTATGGGCCCCACTGTCATATGGATACAGTCTGTGTATTGGAGGGATAGTTGTACCTGGATGACCGAAGCATATAGGAGAAGAATTTTTATTGTTAGCGCTGGATCACTATGACAGGCAACAACTTCCCACTGTCTGGCAACAATGTATCTAAGCTCTGCCAGGACACATCAGTTTAAATCGGCAAAAGACCCTCACTCTACAGGACGCTGTGGGGCCGATTCCGATTCGGGCCGGAAATCTCTCCGACCGAGCCGGACTCGGAGAGATTTCCGACCGAAGCAGCCGGACCCTAGCAGCCCGACCGAACGAGTACGAAGCGCACGTATGCCATCGGACTCGATTCGGTCGGACTCCCATTGAAGTCAATGGGAGCCTGTCGTACAATGCGTACGCGGGCTCCCATTGACTCAATGGGTGCGAGGCGAACAGGGGCGCCTCCTACAGCGTGTACGCGGCGAAGCGACTCACGCCGTACACGCACAGGTAGGGGGGACCCATGGGTCCCCCTGTGTGCGACTCGCGCGGCTACGCGTACAGGGGGTCCGACACGGACCCCCAAAGTACGGCTCCGACTGCTCCTTCAAGCCGGACGGCGCGAGTCGGTCGGACTGCTTGAGGCACGCATCGTACTTGCCCGGCCGGGGAACGTCTACATTGCGCGGTGCGAGGCGTGTCCGAGCGAGTCGGTCGGAGCGGTCGGCTTTCGCGTACGAGTCGGTCGGTGCGGTTGGGTCTCGCGAATGAGTCGGTCGGAGTTTTCGCATCGTACTCGCTCGCCCGGATGCACGTACGAATCGGTCGGGAAACAGGGCTCCGAATCGGATCCGGTAAAGCCGAATCCGATTCGGAGCCCTACCGGCCGAGATCGGAATCGGCCCCTGTGTGTTTATGGCAATAAGAGAAAAAAATGTCGTCCCTTGATGAAAATAAAACTGTTACCGTATTTGTAGCGCATAAGGAGAGGTGGCACCTCCACCTCTTGCACGCTTATCGATAAGGAGAGTCCACTACTCAGCTCAGTTTTATTACACAACAGCCATATCTTCCATTGTAATGATAAGTTCATTGAAAACCGCAATACAGTTTACTGCTGTTTCCAAAAATTCACAAAGCACAACCCACTGTTTCTGTGCCTGGCACAGAAAGATTCTGGCATTACCATTGGAAATCCAAGACCAACAGGGATCCCTACTTCCTATTCTAGTCATGAGACATGAGGAAAAAACAGGAATCTATGGGTATATTGGTAGGCTTACTACATAGCACCTGTTGGTTTGGTGGAGTTTCACATTTTACTTCCTGTTCTTTCTCATGTCTGATGTGGGTTCACCTCAAAAGTAATGACTGGGATGAGGACGAGGGGCATATGGATAATGTTATGTTAACAGAGATGTTTATAGCACATTATTGCCATTAGTATAGCCTTGCATCGTTGTGGGATTCGAGTAAGTTCATGCCTTCGTATTTGTATTTTCTGTTTGCGTGTAAAGATCTCCCAGTTTTTCTCAGTCTCCATCTTAGGTGTCTAAGCATGCATAAAATGAGACAATGTTCTTTCATTAATACGTTTCATTGGAATGCAAGAAACTTTATGTGAGAAAAAGTTAAAATATCATTGTAGGTGGGTGATCCTGAGAAAGAAAGAGCCAGTAGTCACAAGCAAGTTAAGGGGGTTTTAATTAAGAAGGCATGACATACAACAACCCTGACATCGAATTAAAGAAATAACTGCCTCACAGGATGACCAGTACCTACAGCCATGCATGCCATCTCTCCTGATTTATACAACAAGGTGATAGATGGAATGCTTGTATTAATCTCAGCCACTGGAAATTATTTGGGCTGCATACCAGTGTATTGTTATTTTGCCGACCATGCCACCTCAGTTTGGACCCAGCCATAAACAAATCAGTCTTGACCCTGCTCCAGTTGCAACAGTCCGACCCGAGTTGCCAGGCCAGTTCCTCCTTGAAACAGGACACCAGCAATCCGAGACCGGTTTCGCTTTTATTAGGTGTAGCTTGGTTGCTGTGGCACAGCGTGCACGGGTCCCATGTCTGGGCATACCTGTCTTACTTAGGGTGTTGCACTGAACTGTGATGGATGGAATGATTCTTAAATTAATCTCAACCACCGGTCATTACTTGGGCCGTATCTTAGTCCATCATTATTTTGCATATCGTGTCACGTCAGTTTGGATCCAGCCATGTGCAAATCAGTCTTCACCGTGTTCCAGTGCTGGAACAGTCCAGCCTGACTGGCTAGGTCGTCCTTGAACAGGAACACAAGCAACCTAAGACCAGTTTCACCTTTATTAGGGCTCATCATGAGTATCATAGCAGCTACCAAAACTATTGGTACTATTATTTTTCCTACTAAGGAACTACCTATAGAAGAAAACCAATTGCTTATAGTAGAGATACTCTTACTTAGTCTCGCCCAGACACCGTCAACCTCTAGTTGGGTTACCTTTTTATGCAAATCATTGATATTCTGAATGTATCCTTCCAAATTCTTACTTTTATCTGGAATGTAAGTGCAACAATGTTGAACTTTCAGCATTCCACAGACTCCACCCTCTTTTGCCAACAATATATCAAGGGCAAGCCGATTTTGCATAACCATGGATCTCATGGCAATCATTTCAGTGTCAATCATCAAGAATCCTCCAGCAGTATCCGTTGATAAACGATCAACCACTGTAGACAATTGTCGAATTTTGTATGCATTCAGTGTAACCCCAACTCCAGGTATCAATGCTCCAAATATATCGCCTATAATTTCTGAAAAACTTTCTCTCTTTACACGGTTTAGTCCTTGCCTTACTTCATCGATTCCATTTGTACTTTTGTCTACATGGTAGACTTTTGGAAAGACAATACCAAGATAACAAGTTCCATACCAGTGATCTCGCAGCCGATAATAGGCTTTCCTCCCACAGACATAATATATGCCTGGCAAGACAGGGACAGTTCCTCCCTTTAATCCCCAACCCCCAATAATTTTATAGGTATCTTCACATTCACTGGAACCGATGAAATAATTGTTGTAGTTAGTCTTCTCCCTACGTAAGCATAATTTTCCCTTCTGCGACCAACCCAGGGCCATTGCAGCATAAGTCTCGCTTTTATCATAGTTGCCTTCTCTGAAAACCCAAGGTGGTGTTTTCAATTTCTCTTCAACAGCTTTTCTCTGAAACTTAGCCCTTCTTTCTTCTACCATCTCCAAAAAGATTTTCTCTTCCTTTTTCAATCTACATGTTAGGTTGTTTCTATTAGCGTATGCTATATCTAAAGGCTTTGTTGTCAGGAAAAAATCTCCCATGACATTTGCATGTGCTATTGTATTCAACTCAGGTACTACAGGGACTTTAGAAAATAGCGTCTACCTGTTTCAAGTGAGTAATAGGAATTTGCTTACTGTTAGTGTCTACCCTAGGACCTGTCAAGCTGTTAGGACGAGGTGTATCTTCTTTAATCAAATGTAAAGGTACTATAATTGTTAATATTATCCAAAATACTATCAATATACAAAATAAACATAAACAAGCTTTATAACACCTACGCATAAAACTACATCTAGATCTTGTTACTTGTGTATCTGCCATAGTAATATTAATCCTTATGAATTTCTAAATAGATTTTCTAAATCTACTTCAAATATATTCTATAAAAATAAACTAAAAAAAATGTAGTGTGCTCCCACACTTCAAAAGCTTTCTTCTTTTACCCCTTCTTTTATTTTAACTAATCCAAATTTCCAAGACGTCTTTAGAAACTTTTTCTTCAGCTGTTAACGTGACACCTTAATTAATGTACATTTTTTTTTTTTTTTACAGTCTCTTAAGGTGGATTTAGATCGCTCTTTTCTTCTTGCTTGTCGTCAGTGTTGTTTCTTTCTTTGTTTAAATCTTCTTCTTCAATCTCTTCCAACATTATGTAATTCCAGTCAGGTGACTTGAACTTTTTGTTTGGTTTTCTTACTCTCCTTGGTCGCAGCACTGATTCGTCATCCGACTCTCCTTGTTCTATTTCACCTGAAACTTCCTTTATCTGTTCTAGCTTGCTCTCTGGTCTTCCTTTTACCACTCTGTATTTCAGTCTTTTAACTCCACTTGGCCAATGGTCATCTGTCTTTGCCCTTTTTGGTTGTACTTCTTCTTCTTCCTTATTCAATTCGTACCTGCGTTTCTTTGCACCTACTTTAAGTTTGCTTTCTTCTTCTTTTTCTTCTTCTGTATTTCTTTCACCTATTTCTTTTCTATTCTTTCCCTCTTTATCGAGCAATTGTCTTTCTTCTTGTCCAACAGCAGTTTCTTCAGTCCCAGTAGCTGGTACCCACTTTACTTGTCTTGTGCTAAGCAACTCTTCATCAAGCCGCTCCTCAGAGTCCTTTGGTTTAGGTTCACCAGTTTCATAGTCTATTGCTCTAACCTCACCAATTTCTTGTGCTTCAGCCTCTGATTCAGAGCTTGTACTTGAGATCTCCAGATGCCGCTCTACTCGTGGTTCAAGTGGATTTGGGACTCGCTGAATGTGACTGGCAGGGATCCAATTTGGTAGGCCAGCACACTTTACTGCTGTAGTCGTCACCAATATGACCTGATATGGTCCTTCCCAGCGGGGCTCTAGGCAAGTTTTTCTTCTATGCCTTTTCACGTGAACCCACTCACCAGGGCTCAGATCATGCGCTTGAGTCTGTTGTGTTGTGGTCGCGTCAGCTCCAACCTGATGAAACACAGAACGTACTACATCAGCCAATCCTTTGCAATAGTCAAGGATGAGATCATCAGATATATTTATCAATTTGTTGGCAGGTACAAATGCTTGTCTCATTGCTCTTCCCATCAAGATCTCATGAGGACTCAATCCTGTCTTTTTGTCAGGAATGCTTCTGAGACTCATCAAAACTAGGGGTAAAGCATCAGGCCATTTCAGTGCTGTGGATCTACACTCTTTTCCTAACCTGCTCTTGATTGTGCCATTTATCTGCTCTACTATTCCAGAAGCCTCTGGACGATAAGCACAATTAAGTTTTGGTTGAATGCTCAATGCCTCACAAAAGAGTTTGATTGTTTCACTAGTGAAGTGTGTTCCTCTATCTGTTTCCATCGTGACCGGAAAACCATATCTAGGAATGTATTCCCTCAACAAACGTTTTGCCACCGTCAGGCTGTCATTCCTCCTTGTGGGATATGCTACTACCCATCGGGAAAACAAACGCACAATCACTAACACATATTTGAATTTGTTACATGGAGGCAACTCGATAAAATCGAGTTGTAGTCTGGTAAAAGGACCACCTGCCCTCCCTATTGTTCCCAGACTAACTATTGTTTTTCCGTGGGTTTTGCTGTTGGCACGTCAGGCATCTCTGACAAAGACTCTCTGCAATAGTCCTGAACTTAGTATTAAACCACGTCTGTTTGAATGATCTGACCATGGCGTCTCGACTAATATGTGTCATTCCATGGTACATCCTTGCCATATGAGAATGTAAACTATCTGGCATGACTGGTCTTCCATCAATGTATACCCATACATCATCATCTTCTCGTCTCCTACATCCTGCCTTTTCCCATTCCTGTCTCTCTTCATCACCTGCTTCTTCCTGCAATTGTCTCACTTCGTCCCATGTTTCAATGGTGTTAGTAAACATAAGTTGACAAATCGTATGTTCTTTTGCTTTTCCCCGATTTATGGAAGTCTCATTCTTTGCACAATATTGTGCTACTTGGTCAGCAAATCTGTTGCCTTGAGTCACATAATCATCTCCTGACTTATGTGCGGCACATTTGACCACTGCAATTCGTTTTGGCAATTGTAATGCTTCCAGCAATTCTTTTACAAATTGACTATTCCTGATGGGGACCCGAAGAGGTCAGGAATCCCCTCTGCATCCATAATTCTCCAAAATCATGCACAATGCCAAAGCCATATTGACTATCAGTAATTATAGTCACTTTCTGACTTTTCCCAATTTACAGGCTTGAATTAGAGCTATCAATTCAGCAACTTGTGCAGATTTGACCCCTTTTAGACAGGATGCTTCCATGATTTCCGCTACAGTACAGACAGCATAAGCAGAACTCAATACACCTGTTCCAGTTCGCAAACAAGAACCAACAACAAACATCACACGATCAGATTCCTCAAGAGGAACGTCTTTGATATCAGGACGGGGTTTGGTACTAAATTTAGTCACATCCAAACAATCATGTTCAGCTTCATCCTTTACTTCTTCCTCCCAAACATCTGGCAATAGAGTAGAAGGATTCACATTTGTACATCTAACTATTGTCACATTTTCTGCACCCAGAATCACCCTCTCATACCTAGTCAGCCGACTATAGGTGAGGTGCTGAGTCCGTGTTCTCGTTAAGAGGATCTCAACTGAATGTGGCACATACACTCTCACAGGATGACCCATTATGATCCCTTCACTCAGTTCCAGACTCACACAAGTAGCAGCTACTGCTTTCAAACATCCAGGTAATGCGGTAGCCACTGAATCTAGAGTAGCTGAAAAGTATGTCACAGGTCGTCTTGACATTCCATGCCTTTGAGTTAAAACTGCAAGTGCACACCCATCTCTTTCACTGCAATACAATGCAAAATCCTTTGAATAATCAGGCATTCCCAATGCCGGAGCCTTACACAGACTATCTTTCAGTTTAACAAAAGCATCCATACTTTCTTCATCTAATTTAACTGGGTCTTTCACATCATTCCTCGTCAACCTCTGTAGAGGTTTTGCCATCAGTGAAAATCCACTGATCCACTGCCTGCAATATCCAACCACTCCCAAAAACATTCGCACTTCCCTTTGTGTCGTTGGCGGTTTCATGTCCTTAATCACTCGAATATGCTCTGATGTTACTTTTCTGACTCCTTTCCTAATCTTGTGACCTAAGTATTGGACTTCTCGCTGGCAGAATTGTAATTTTGCAGGGGACACTTTATGTCCACCTTCTGCCAAATGGTTCAGTAAAGCAACTGTGTCTGCAACACAGGCTTCTCGAGTCTTTGATGCCACCAGTAGGTCATCAATGTACTGAACCAGAACAGACTCTTCAGACATTCTCAAATCTTCCAGACACTTTTTCAATATCTGATTAAAAATTGAAGGACTCTCAGTATAGCCTTGAGGAACTCGGCACCATGCCAAAGCACGATCTCCAAACCGGAAAGCAAATAAATACTGGCTATCTGGATGCAGGGGAATCGAAAAGAATGCATGACACAAATCTATCACTGTATACCACTCCGCATCATGTGGGATTTGGTATAGAATCACTGCTGGGTTTGGCACAACTGGACAACAAGGCACAACAATTTTGTTCACCTTTCTCAAATCTTGTACTAGTCTATAGGTTCCATTTGGCTTTTTCAATCCCATAATAGGTGAATTACAAGGGCTACTCATTATTTCTTTTAAAATTCCTTGTTCAATCATTTGATCAATTACAGGAGTTATTCCTGCTATGACTTCTGGCTTCATTTTATACTGTGGTGTATTTGGATAGTCAATACCATCTTTCACTGTGATTCTAATCGGATCCACTTTCTTCATCAACCCAATCTCCTGTCCTGTGAAATCCCATACCTCTGAATTCACTACCTTCATCAATTCTTCAGGCACACTTTTGTCTGTAAGAAGCGAAAATAACTCATTCACTTCTGTTCCTTGCTTTGCCAGCACCATTTTAAACGCGACATCCTCATCAGGTGTCTGAAATGCAATACCATCCGGTGTGCAGTAAATTGTGCAATTAATTTTGCACAGCAAATCTCTTCCTAACAAATTCACTGGACTTGAGTCACACACTACAAACCAATGCATGTCTTTAAAGGGACCAATATGCACTTCAATTGGTTTAGTAACTGGAGTATTTATCTGTTTATTTGAGACTCCTACTACCTGGATAGTTTCTCCCGAGAGTGGTAGGTTTGGAATTTCTGCTGCTCTCACAGTAGAACGGGTAGCACCAGTGTCCACAAGAAAGGTGATATCATTACCTTCCACTTTTCCATCAACAAATGGACCTGACTGATCTACCTCTAGAGTAGCGCCAAGCACGCACTCTTCCTCCCCCCTCAGGCACCGTCATTGATTCGACTCAACATCACTTCCATCACATTGCATCCAAAATTGGGGAATCACATTTGTGTTAGTATTTTTACCAACCTTGTCTCCTCCGTGGAACCCTGTATCCGCACTGTATCTTTGAGCATTTACACTATGTGGTAACAGTGGTTGCGGGACCATTGATATTGGGTAGTAACTACCTGCTGCTGCGGTGTCTGTTGCACAACTACCTCACTCTGCACCTGTGGGGTTAAAATTTGATTTCCTCCATTAGTCCTCTGTACTGATCTAGACTCATTCTTCCAATGTCCATACTTTCCGCACCCATGACAAGGAAATTTCTTTTTCGCCTCTTCTCTGCTCATTTGTCCTCTACCTCTACCTCCACTGGGTCTCTGAATATTCTGACTAACTCCTCCCATTTGATTTATAGCCTGAGAATTCAACTGAGTTTCTTGCTGCTCTGCTACCTTTACTTGTGCCCACATCATCTTTTCCTTTAATTTACGATGGCGGGACTCAATGTCATCACTACAATATTTCGCATACCTCAAAATCTTGTCGATCGTTTTAGCCTGCCAACATAACATATGCTGCTGTATCATCTGACTAATCTCAGGTCTTAATCCATACACAAATCTATACACAAAATGACCCATATCTTTGTCTCCAATATTCTCAAAACCACTATACTGCTTAAAAACTTGTAATAACCTCTCATAATAGGCATGCACAGATTCTTTCGGCTCTTGGGTCGTTCTATCAATTTTTACCCAATCAGTTTCCTTAGGGGAAATTTTGCTCTTCAAGAAAGTAATCACCTGATGGTACTTTTTCATTACCTCATCAGAAGGTGCTCCTGTTTTGGAATCCCTAGGATATTCATCTTCTGGCCAATCAACTGTAATCTTACATTCAGTCCATAAATCTGCAGGTACAACAATTTCAAATAATCCATCTAAATCTTTTAACAATACTTTTGAGACTTTCACGAACCTCTCAACTTGTTTGTACCATTCCACTGGCTTTTCTCTCAACCTGGGAAACTCATTGGTGAAAGACAATATATCCTGTCTAGACCACGGAACATGCACATAACCTCCTCCTGGAACTTCTCTCATAGGACATTCCAGAGCCACACTTTCTACTTCTCTTACTGGACACAAATGTATTTCTTTAGCAGCCATTTCTTCTTTCTTCCTCATCCATCTACCCTTCCATCTTTCCGCATCTCCCCATTTTCTCAAAACAACCATTAACTCCTTTATCTGCAATCGTCTACCAGACTTATTCATATTTTCTATGTCCTTTTCAGTAAAGTCCACTCTATATGTCTTCTGCAACACTTTTGATCTTCCCATTTCTATTCCTAGCTCATCTGCAGCTTCCACTAGCCTCTCATGTAGATTTTTCGCTTTCCAAGTAATACTCTTACACAGATACATCAATTCATCATCCTGATAAGTCTTTAGCCTGTCTGGACTTATGGTCCAGATGATCATTTCTTCCAAATCTACTCTCAATTTACATACATCTATAGGCTGTGGCTGTGTTTTTCTCCTTTGTAACCCTTTCACTCAATCATCTAATTCTTCGGTTGTTGGACCTATCGAAACTTCACTTCTGGGGATTTCATCCAACTCTATTCTTTTTGGCTGTAACTGCATTATCTCCCTAGGTGTTTCAATTATTTTTAAATTATTCGGAGGTGTTGACCTAGTAACTGTAGTGGGCTGTTCACTTTGGACACTTACGGCGTTAATTCTACTACTAACTGATGTTATAGCAGAATTTAATGGGACAGTCAAGGAAGGTTCATGGATAAGTCTACTTTCAAATACAGGTATTGCTGGACCTATAGTTACTGGTACAGTTATTGCATCTATTTTCATATTCATCTGATTCAATTTTTCAACTAATTCTTTGGTTTGTATGGCACATTCTGCTTCTCCTTCCTGCTCTACATCGCTTACAGTTGGAACTGGTGTCACTTGAGGTGTCATTGGTGTTTCCATCGACGGTGCATTTGGTGTCACCATCGCTGAATTCTCCTGATAAGGGGGTGGTCATTTAACTAATATATCATCCAGCAGCTCATCATCAGATTCATTCGGGTTATATCCATAACCAAATTGCTCTAAATGTCTCCTTTTCTCCTTACATTTGCTTCCTGCAGTCTCTCCTACCATTAAAACTGGATACAATCCTTCAGTTATCTCTCCATTTCTCCATCTCTTCATTCTGTCTTCATGTCTTTCATCATGAATTCTTCCAAACATAAATCTATTAACTCTACCACCTCTATGTCTTTCTCTTTCATACATTTCATCTTTCCATTCTACTAATGCTTCAAACTGTGTAGGTCTAGGTCTTGGGTCTAATGCCATCATCTTTTCTCTCAAATTATGCAATACTGCCAAATTAAAAGAACCATGCTCTGGAAAAGCTAGCACACCATCATTCTTTGTATATCCTACCCAATTTTCCAGCCAAACACATGTGTGATAACCATATTTTAACATCATATAAGACGCTGGTGTCTTTGGTGGAGGGATAGGAACTCCTTCTCTCGTTATTACTGGTTTGTCCTTTTTAAAGAATCTTTTAATTTTACCAAACAAAGTCAATTTCTCCTGTTTTGGTTGTTCGAAATACATTTTTGTTGCTAGTCAACAAACTTACTCGATACAAATCTTTTGTCAATGCAATCCACTATAATTCACCAATCGAACTCCTTTGCTTCCCTAAATACCTGACCAATGTCAGCGCGACACACTCTAACTCTTCCAATCAGAGCTTTCTACGTCTCCGCTATCCTGTCCAATACCAGCGCGGCTCACACCAACCAGCCAATCTGAGCTTACTCTGTCTTCACAGTATGACCAATGCCAGCGCAGCTTTTTGTGACGTCAGTCTCTCCTCCTGCTGCTGACCCTCCTTTTACAAAAATGATCGGCACTTTTCTAAGTCCTTTTTCTTTACAATAACTTATTAGTCACAACATAAAACAATACCACACTGTCTGTTTACTAACTAAAGAGATAGTTTTTCACTCCCAAGAACATTCCTTTCAATACGGGCAAGTATAACAATTCCGCTATCCTTCCCTTCACCCAAGCTAGGAGAGGACCTGTTACTTCTTTAGGGATAAGGCCAAAATTTCACAAGAGGACCTTTTATTGAAAAGGAGGTCTCACTACTCTTCCGGGGATAAGGCCAAAGTTTCTCAGGTGGACCCTTCGCTATCTCACTCTTCTCTTACATACACGCTAAATAGAATCACTAATTCAAACAGACAAGACACTTCTTCCCGTATGATTTCACTTCTCACACTTTTCTTCTGCCTTATTTCAGGCTAACTTTTACTTTGCCGGCTTCCCAGATACCCTTCTGTACCTGTGTTCCAAAGACTACATAAAAACACGATACTAATTCACTTTACATAGAATGTTAAACATTTAATCAATAATCAATAATCAATAAATCACCAAACTAATCAATAATAACCATCATTCTGCTACCAGAAAAACTGATCCAGCGCAACCCATAAATTCATGAGCCAGGGACCAAAGGAAATCTCATCACACATAAACTGCTTTATCAAACAACGGGGCCCATCACATATTACCCATAAATGATCCCTGAGGACAAGCGCTTGATTTGGGGGGTTTATTTTGTCAGTTTTATTAAGTACAATACTACACTAATTTTACATTAATACCATTTGTATATAATTCTAACTATTCGTAGTCTCAACTATCTTCTTCCTTTGGTCGATGGACCATTAGTTGAAGAGTTGATGGTGACTATGATTAACTAAACAGTTTAACATTTAACTAAATAACCACAGAGTCATTTATTCGGTTAATAATTTTATCTTATTATATGCTCAAAGTCTAGATTGTCAGTGCACACACAAGATCACATATAAGAGAACAAATTATCAAGCAATGTAATCAAAATGAATCAATTGTATCGACATCAAAGCGTGCATAGGAATGGGGAAGAGAAGGTACAGCATAAATACTTGCAGAAATATATTTGCAAAATTAAGCAATCAAGGAGGGTTATACCCACAAAAGAATCAGGAAAACCACTACCTTGGCCGAGGTTGTGGCAAGAGGTCCCCAGAGATAGGCTCAGAGGACAAAGTTAACAGGACAGATGCAGCTAAGTTTGCCATAAACTAACTACTAAAATTAATCTCCCAAACAATCTACCTTGCTCTAGTTCTCCTCGGACGCAGTCTCCTCCCAAGCACTCCCGCAACGTTCTTGTACCTAAAGTGTTCTCTGGCTTGGTGCTGGTCTGCTCTTTCTGTTCTGCCACTCCGGCCTGCACTGCTATACCGGACCGCACTGCCTCAGGTTCGTCTGATCTCTCTCCGACCCTTCTCTCTCCCTCTCATCTGATCTGCGTCTCGTCTGCGTCTCTTCTCTTCTGTTCTGTTCTGCGTCTGATCTGTTCTCTTCTGCGTCTCACACACCCCTAATTGGGATATCAATTATACCCTTCTGTTTAGCTTACTATCTTACCATGTTGCAGTATCGGTAGAAACTCGGTCTATGATTGGTTGTCATAAATCATACTAGGGTCGCCCCATCCTGTTCTCCTCACAAATCCATCCTATACTGGTTCTAACAAAGGAAGGATTTAAGACTAATACATTCGTATACCACTGACATCTACAATTATACATTTTGCAACAATTGTACACCATGATATCCGTTCACATTCAAATTGCACGTAGTGATGGCTGTTCCCACAGTCGCGTCTTGGCACACAAACAATAGGACACAGGTCAACATGGCCTTCACACGAATTACATCAGCTGGTACACTCTGTAGTCTGCAAGCAGGCAACCCATCCTGGCGCATGCGCGCTTCATATCGACCAAGACAACCGCATGCTGGTTTAGACAAGAGGCCATTTTCATGCAGGCCCAATCTCGTACTAAAGTAAATAAACACAAAAGAATATTAATTCATGAAATAAAACCCATTATGGTTACCTCCCTCTATACTAATACTCTGTGTTAATTAAATCCTAGCGAAAGCTATTAATTTAAAGCAACCTTTTCGTTATTTGTGCACAACATGCAAAATGTGCAATGTACAACATAGCATAAACATGCATTAGTACGGTTTTTCAAAGCGCAAACAGTTAATACGTACTCATGCCAAAATGGTTTAGTATATTATGTAAAATGCGATTGCCCCTTGTGTAAATGTGTGCATTCAGAGTTGATTAGTTCATGCAGTCAATACATTATTATGGGGTTACTTATTTTCATGAGGATGTATTTTACAAACCTCACACATCACATGTCTGCAGAGGTACTCGACTTAAGACCTCACAGTAGATGGTGAAATAACCCTGTGCTCATAGATTGTAAGGGCCTGGTCAGCTGTCGTTTTTGTAAACTCCCTCTTTATCCTCTAAATCAAGGAGTTAGTGAGAAGAGGGAGCAGCTAGATACCCACAGAAAGGTTAAAGCTCTAATAAACGTTCACTCCCTCCCAAAACACACCTTAGACATTTACAACATGATTAAGGAAGAACAATTAGACACTCTCCTCATGACCGAAACTTGGTTAAATGAAGATTCCTACCCTGACCTGCAACTCGCTCTCCCCCCACACTGTGCTTGCCTGCACCTAGACCAAGAAGGCAGGCGGGGAGGAGGGGCTGCCATAGCCTTTAGGAAAACATTAAAATGCACTACATTCCAGGTGTAAGACCTGGTTGGCACTGAGGCTGTAGGTTTTGTCATCTCACCCTCCGCACAATGCTTCTTTATGGGGGTCCTGCTGTACTGCTCCCCAGGTTATGCAGGAGAATTAATTAACTCCATGGCCCAGCAGTGGGTCACAAAATCATCAGCTATGCAAGTTTCACAATCTTGGGAGATTTCAACATTCAATTGAACAGTCCAGCATTAAAACTGCCCGACTCGCTTGCGGATGTTGCTCATTCTACGGCCCTCATGGGACCAACACATAGAGCAGGCCACACAATAAACGCAATACTCTCTAACACCCCACTAGATCTCGGCAGACCAATAGAGGTTCCTTGGTCGTTTGGTTTCATATTACCCTTCTCCTGGCTTTTGTCCCCTCCAAAAAGTAAAGGGAGAACGGGGCCCCTCTCTAAGAATCGTGCTTGGAGTATGGTGGATATATCCTTATTGAAGGATACCCTAGTACCCACCAAACCCACACTAACTGGTGACATAGTGCTAGACGAGGTCAAAGTGAATAACTGGCTCACCGAGGCCGCGTCTACAGCTGCCCCTGAAGTCAGTGAAAGGACCTCTAGACACCAACCGTCCACTCTCTAGTTCACATGTGAACTAGCGGAAGAAAGAAAGCACTGTAAAACATTGGAACGTTTATGGAGAAAACAATATGATGAATCCAACAAAAGCTGGTACAAAGCAGCTCTGAGCACCTACCATACTGATCTGAAACTTGCACCTCACACTTTTTACCCCAACATAATTGGGAAAGCAAACAATAATGCAAAATACATTTTTAAAATTGTGTCAGGTTTCACAGACCCGAAAGGCACTGCACTCCGCCATGAAACAAATGTCTCCCTATGTACTCAATTGAGCACATTCTTGAGGAGATAAAAATGTAAAAATCCAGAACAATCTCTCAAACCTGCAATACAACAAGCCCACGAGCGATGTTTTAAGTAAATGAATGCCCCTGGCTCAAGATAAACTATTGCAGTTTAACCCTCTGACGGTCGAAGAACTGGAAAGTTTCTTCGCCAAAAGTGAATCTGGCTCTCCCTTTGATCCTTTCCGCCCCCAGATTATGAGGTTTATAGGAGTAGGCTAAGCCCTATTTACCAGGATCTCTTCACAACCTCCCTGCACTCGGGATAGTACCCTTCTCTTGGAAAAAGGCAAACGTCATTCCCCTCCTAAAAAAACCTGTTTCGTACTCAGACCCATTTCTATGATCCCTGGGGTCTCCAAGATTATCGAAGAAGTCATAAATACCCAGTTAATGTTATTCTTGGAAAGCTTTAACTCCTCCACCCATCTCAATCAGGGTTCAGGGCCCTCCACAGCAGGGAGACAGCGTTCATGGAAACTACCGACTCCATCAAATTCACGCTGGACGCGAGCTACAATACTGCATTAATTTTGTTAGACATCTCAGCGGCATTTGACACAATCTCACATGTGATCTTGCTACACCCACGTGTCTTTATTGGGATGGAGGGAAAGCTCTAGCCTGGATGGGTTCCTTTCTAGAGCACAGGGAACAGGCAAGTGTGGCTCAAGCTCTTTTCCTCAGAAGATAAAATCCTCAAGAATGGAGTGCCTCAAGGCTCAGCCCTGAGCCCCACACTTTTTAATTTATTTATGACACCGCTGGCATACCTCATCGAATCCTTTGGTATCCAGGTGGTCTCTTACGTAGATGATGACCAACTTCTGCTGACCTTTAACAACGAGACAGAGGCCAAGGCTAAATTTGTGGCCTGTATGGTAGCAGTGATGGGATGGTTCAAATCCAACTCTTTACAATGCAGCCCAGAAAAAACATAGATTCTGCAGTTTGGTGTCAATCCCCTGCTCGGATGGTTAGGGTCCTGGCCAGCCAGCTGCATCACACCCATCCCCCCCTTGCTGAGGTGGCCAGGAACCTAAGGGTTCTTGTCAACACGCATCTATCCTTTAAACCCCAGATCTCAGTGGTGGTTAAAACTGCAAGCTGGTTACAAAGGATGTTAAAGAAATTCCTTAAGATCCTGCCCTGGGAAGCCGAGAAAACAGAGGTACAGGCACTGATCCTATCAAGGCTGGGCTATGTCAACATCTTGTACCTAGGAGTCCCAGAATATCTTATCCAGAGATTGCAAAATGTATAAAACATAGCAGTGTTGAGACAGAATATTGAGTAGGAAATGTTGACTTACAAAAATATCGAGTTAGAAATATCGTGATTCAGAAATATCGACAGCAAGAATATCGTGGTCAAGATTATCGAATTAAAGGTACGAAATATCGTTTTTGAAAATATAGAAGTCATTAATATTGTTTGCAAAAATATAGTTGTTTAAAATATCGATTTTTTAATTAGTGTTATGTATTTTAGTTTATATTTTAAATGTATGTGATGTATGTTTTTTGTATAAGTATTGTTTATGTTTAATATATGTGCTAAATTTTTAGTAGTTATCAGTTTTATTTTAAGTAAATTTTGCGTTTTTTAGTTCTGCAGCGGGTTGTGGGTTTATAGGGAAATAGGGTGGGAAGTAATTTAACTACAATAAATGTATGATTATTTTTTATTTATATAATTTAGATTTTATAGTGTTAATTGTGGGAAGTAATTTATTTGTAATTAATTATTAATTAGTTGTTAATTTATATTAACTAATTAATTGATAATTAATTATGGTAATTGTGTGATTTTTTTAGGGGTGGGTGGTGGGGTTTATGGGGTAAAGGATGGGAAGTAATTTATTTTTAAATAATTAGTCCTTAATTAATAGATTAATTAATTGAAAATTAAATATGGAATTTGTGTAATTAATTTTAGGTGTGGGTTATGGGGTTTATAAGGGTAAAGTGTGGGAAGTAATTTATATTTAATTAATTATTAATTGGTTGCTCCATTAATTAATTGATATTTAATTAGGATAGTTGTTTATATTTTTTTCTGTGTGGGTTTTACTTTTTTAGGGGTAAAGGGTGGGGAGTAAATTAATTTTACTTACTTTATAATTAGTTTTTATATACTATTAGTTTTTTTATTGAAAATAAGTTTTAATTGTGTAATACATTTTTACAGTTTAATTTTACCAGTGGTTTTCGGGATTATAGGGGTAAAGTGTGGGAAGTTTATACATTTTTATGCGTTTTAATTAATAATATTTCTTTAATTGCTAATTAATTATGTAAGTACATTTTTAAATAAAATTTAGATGTTGGTTGTGAGTTGTGTGGTGTTATAGGGTAGGAAATAAAAAAAGTACATTTATGTAATAATTAATGTTTTTGATTGTAAATAATTTCTAATTAAAAACATTTATTTGTTTGAAAATTATTTTTCTTTTATTTAATATAATATTTGGAGGTATTTGTCATATGCAGTTAACATTATATTATGGTTTTTTTAAATTTGCAATATTAAATATATTTGTATTTGAATTTTTAATATATTTATATATATTTTTATTTATTTTGTTTTTTAAATATTTTTGTTGTTAATATTTTGTTTGTTTTTACTTTTGAACTGACTGGAGTGAGAATATTAATTGTTACCCCTTTGCAATCCAACATTTTCCCTACTGTTGCACTGATTGGAGTGGGAATAGTAAATTTTATCCTGCCACTATCTAACATTTTCCCTACTGTTGCACTCAGTGTGGTGGGAATAGTAAGTTTTACCCCTCCGCTATTCAACACTTTCCCTACTGTTGCACTCACTGGAGTGGAAATAGTAATTTTTACCCCTACGCAATCCACACTTTCCCTACTGTTGCACTCACTGGAGTGGGAATAGTAAGTTTTACCCCTCCGCTATCCAGCACTTTCCCTACTGTTGCACTCATTGGAGTGGGAATAGTAATTTTTATCTCTACGCAATCCAACACTTTCCCTAGTGTTGCACTGACTGGAGTGGGAATAGTATGTTTTACCTCTCCGCTATCCAACACTTTCCCTACTGTTGCACTCATTGGAGTGGGAATAGTAATTTTTACCCCTCTGCTAACCAACACTTTCCCTAATGTTACACTCACTGGAATGGGAATAGTAAGTTTTACTCCTCCGCTATCCAACACTTTCTCTACTGTTGCACTCACTGGAGTGGGAATAATAATTTTTACCTCTCCGCTATCCAACACTTTCCCTACTGTTGCACTCACTGGAGTGGGAATAGTAATTTTTACCCCTCCGCTATCCAACACTTTCTCTACTGTTGCACTCACTGGAGTGGGAATAGTAATTTTTACCCCTACGCAATCCAACACTTTCCCTACTGTTGCACTGACTGGAGTGGGAATAGTATGTTTTACCTCTCCGCTATCCAACACTTTCCCTACTGTTGCACTCATTGGAGTGGGAATAGTAATTTTTACCCCTCTGCTAACCAACACTTTCCCTACTGTTACACTCACTTGAGTGGGAATAGTAAGTTTTACCCCTCCGCTATCCAACACTTTCTCTACTGTTGCACTTACTGGAGTGGGAATAGTATGTTTTACCTCTCCGCTATCCAACACTTTCCCTACTGTTGCACTCATTGGAGTGGGAATAGTAATTTTTACCCCTCTGCTAACCCACACTTTCTCTACTGTTGCACTCACTGGAGTGGGAATAGTAAGTTTTACCCCTCTGCTCTCCAGCACTTTCCCTACTGTTGCACTCATTGGAGTGGGAATAGTAATTTTTATCCCTATGCAATCCAACACTTTCCCTACTGTTGCACTGACTGGAGTGGGAATAGTATGTTTTACCTCTCTGCTATCCAACACTTTCCCTACTGTTGCACTCATTGGAGAGGGAATAGTAATTTTTACCCCTCTGCTAACCAACACTTTCCCTACTGTTACACTCACTGGAGTGGGAATAGTAAGTTTTACCCCTCCGCTATCCAACACTTTCCCTACTGTTGCACTCACTGGAGTGGGAATAGTAATTTTTACCCCTCCGCTATCCAACACTTTCCCTACTGTTGCACTGACCCGAGTGGTAAATTTAAGTTTTAAGATTTTGAAATAGTTTAATGTATTAATTTATAATAGATTTTTTTTTAAATAGATTTTTTGTTATTGGTATATATGTATATATATATATATATATATTTATCCACATTAATCCTTTCAGATTATAGAAACAGCACTCACAAAGTGTAATCTTCTCCAATTAATTTATTTTCCACAAAGTATCCAGTTATAGGTTGTTCCTCTAACTGGATACTTTGTGGAAAATAAATTAATTGGAGAAGATTACACTTTGTGAGTGCGGTTTCTATAATCTGAAAGGATTAATGTGGATAAATTAATACGGCGGGGCTCTGCCTTGGAACCTGCACCGGATCAAGAGCGCCAGGGGTCCGGACGAACTCGAGCCAGGAGGGAGTAATATATATATATATATATATATATATATAAATATATATAATATATATATATATATTTATATATATATATATATATATATATATGTGTGTGTGTATTTGTATATAATGTTAAAATTATTTAAAAAAAAAAATTAATAGTTTATTAATTGTTTTAAAGTAAATATGTATATATATATATATATTGATTATTATGTATGTGTGTTTAATTTTTTTAATTAAGTTATTGTTATATTTGTTAAAATGTATATTAAATCCATTTTATTTTTTTAAATTAATTTTATTATTTAATATATTTAATATTTATTATTTTATTTTATATATATATATATATATATATAAAAAAACAATATTTTGGACAACTATATTTTTAACATCGATTTTTTCTCGATATTTTTGTACTTACCTGTTTAAGTATAGGGAGTCGATATTTTTGCATTCTATATTTTTTCATCTATATTTTTACTTCTATATTTTTTACACCGATATTTTGTCAGTGAACCAACATAGCAGTCTGCCTTCTGATTAATCTTCCCAAACATACCTCGATCTCCCAGTACCGAACCAGTTGCACTGGCTACCTGTGAGGAAGAGGGTCTTTTTAAAAGCCTTGATGTTGGCACATTCGGCCTTCTACAAGACTGGTCCTAAATACCTGCATGAAAGGATTAACCTATACTGCCCTAAAAGATCTTTGCCTTCACAGTTGGCCCGAATGCTGACCATCCCCTTCACCAAACGAAAGAAATGTTGGCCAACTGTGAAGGCAAAGATCTTTAAATGTCATGTGTATCCACTTCGGCCAACTCTGGCTTTCTAGCCAACAGCACTTTGCAGTGTTGAAAATAAAATGCAACATGCTGTTGGCTGAAAAGCAAGGAATAGCTGATGGTATCCTATGTCATAGTGTGAATTGGCAGACTTGTAAAATGCAACCTAAAATGTAGTTTCTTACTTTCTGCCTTTTTTTCTTGTAGGCAGGTAATGGTTAAATTGCCCTGTGTATAAGATGGCAGATATATCCTTTCAAATGCAGATGTGACTGCCTCAACAGTAATGGACCAATATTAACACTCCAGAAAAACAAACTGGCATGTTAAACAGACGTTTCAATTAAAAAAGCAGAAGCTGAATGTGTCTAGAGAGACATTGAGAAATGAAAAATAATGCGCTTGCCCCGCGTCTTTCTGAGTCCATCCACTGCCTAGAGGTTGATGTTAAAAAGGGTGATGCCCCTGCAACCCCACTGTGATGTGCCCTGCCTTGAAAAGGCGCAGCATGTGCTGCCCAGCGAGGGCCGCCAGTGAATACAGGACACTAGCCCTGTGTTTTTAGCCAATCCCAGAGGGTTGCAAATAGTGACCAGACTAATTAATATTCATTAAGCAGGTCGTTCTGTAACCCCCTGCACCTGGAGATTTTGCGATGCATTGTAAAATCAGAGACAGGTCGTGGAATGGTTGTGCACAATTTGTGACCCCTTCTTGCAACCTGTTTCTTAGTACATCGTGTTTAGATTCGCCATAAAGGAAGGTGGTGATGCAGAAACAGAGCTGATGTAATTAAAAAGCGTAATCTCCTGCTTTAGTGCAACTGGATTTCTTTTAGGATAGCTTGAATACATTCTTGCAACAGACATGAGGCCAAAAACAAGTTGTGCAGTCAGATCTCATCAAATGTTAATCTCTTTTTCCATACAACGCTGATGGAATACAATTTGTTTTTCCTAACTGGCAAGTCCTGAGCGTTCCTGTTTCTCAGCTCTCTGTTGGTCTCCGACCTCTGCTGGGACAATTAGCAAGACATTCATGGTAACCAGCATCTGATTCTCACCATGAGACTTGCTGTTTCGGTAGAATGGTGGGCGGCAATTGTGTCTTTCGGGCCAATTATGTTTTTGTCTCAGGTTACATGTTGTATCTGGAAGGGTGTTGGTTTACAGTAAAGATACAGCCAGAATACATTATTAGATTCTTTAGGGCCTGAATTTGAATTTGGTGGACAGGAAACTCTGTCACAAAAACGCAACAGAATACCCTATCCTCCAAACCTTTGGTCCACCTTTTCATTTACAAAATGGGCTGGCCCTAAGCTTTCCATCACAAAGCTAGCTCCCCATTGGGTCTGTTGATGGAAAGCTTATTATGACAGAGTAGGGGCCATCGGAGGAAGAGCATTATATGACCCGCCATATTTAGGGTGAACAATGTAATGTCTTTTTTTCCATCCCTCATCACCAGGTAAAATGATGAAGGATAATAAAACAAAGGATGCACACACCCTGGGAGTTTGTTTCTTTGGAAACATTTGGTGAACGACCGTCCATCAAACTTGTTGTACCTTGAAAGGAAACGCCATGATGGTGGTTCATTTCAATGTACAGAGATGGCCACTGGGCCGGTGGTCCGCTCTAAATTTGCCAGATGTAGTCTATCAGAGTGGCAGAGGCAGTGTCATCCCCCTGATGGACTGTACTCCATCCACCAAACATTAAATCAGACACTTAGTTTATTCCACGTAGTATTATTCATATACATAGACCACATCAGGGTTGTAGGTCGTTATTGTTGCCCCAGTATCGCTGTCACCTATAGAATGCCATAACACAAACACTGTCCGGGTAACTTAATGACATAACTCAGATGCAAGATGCAGACAACAGAGATAGGAGTACAAAACCTAGATACCAGATAATATCGGACTACGTCTATAATAAACATAGCCCGTCAAAATATGCAAGTAGCGAAAATGAAAGTCTGATAAAATGAAATTCTAATGATACACTTGAAAATTTGATTTTTATGAATACTGCATTAAAAGTTTGCATAGTAGGGCCGATACAACGGGACTGTTGTGCAGTGGTTGGATATCTCAAAAGAGGAATGTTGTTCTCTGCCAAAAATGCCTCTCATGCAGGCTTTCCTCCCACTGGTATGACCAGAGTGCGTTGATCCCATTCACTGAACCCGTTACTATTGTTTAGGTCAGAAATGTACATGGTTTTGTCTGAAGCGCCGCGTCCCACGCTGTTGTTCACAATCTTGCTTCAAACCCAATTGTCAAGTCGCTGTTGCGCCATCTTGTTGACTGATCCCTTGCCACATCTGTACAGTAGGAGCGCGACTTCTGCCGGGGTCTGTGGTGTGTATGGAATCGGATGCTCCACGGTTCACACATCCGAGTGAGCAGATCACATTTCTTCCTGGTGTAAAGGTGTAAAGCAAGTTCTGAACGATGCCAAGGCATTTCTGGAAAGCAGTGGCAGTGGCTGTGGTAAGTGTATTTCCGATTTAGCTGTCTCGGGCCATATGAAATGTACGATGACCTTGTACTATCCCAGACAATGGCACATTCAATGGCTCTCCTTCAGTCAAAAAACAAAACAAAAAACTATGATCAAGCCATTATGGGCATGAAGGAAGCGTGTTTTGTAAATTAAGTTTATTTACAACTCTTTTTGTAAATTAAGTTTTAAGCATCCTTTGTGCTTCGGCTTTCTAAGCAAGCACGCAAATTAAATCAGTCTGTGTTAAACAGGGTTGGCACTATGACTCGGCGTTTCTAGCTTTTGTTGTCAAGAATTAGCAAGAGAAAATGTGACTTCTAGTTTGTTTTGATTCTGTGTTATGGATTTCTCTTTCGATGATGAGTATTATCGGAACATATTAATCTACATGTAATGCTTGACATATGTAAGCAATGTGCTCTGTGATGCAAATAATTAAAAGCCACGAATACACCTAAAAAGACTGCCCACTTAATATTTTAACACCGCGTTCCTTTAGCTCTAGTGGCCTCTTATTTGCAATGACAGTGGTCGGTATTGATGGACCATTGATTGTTCATTTCGGATCATAGAAATAGAACAGCGGGAAGTGAGAGAACCAAGTGCTGTGTTTCTGAAATAACTTTAACAACCGTATTGATGTGATTCCTGCAGGGCAAATGTAAAATCAGCATGCCTAGAATTATACTTAAGAGTCGCTGTTTACACACAAATATCTACATAGGGTTCATCAGGCAATTAAAGCACTGAACTGTCTTGCGGGCTCTGTCATTTTTGCACACAAAAGGAAACGGGAGTGGAAACCTTTGGATGCACAGAAATAACTTGTGGTTGTCTCATGCATTGAGATGAGTGTCTGAACACCTTTCAAAGGGCCACAGGGCAAGCAGGGGTTATTGGACCCAACCGTGGGAGGTGAGGCCGTTTACTCCTGATGTCCTGGGGTGGGACCTACTATGGATTCTGAGCAGCTGGGCCAAGTACCCCCTCAGCATTTGACTCTCGGTAATAGCGTGGTCTGAGCAGTCCAAGGCTCCTTTGGGGAGGAGGTGGATACAGGATAGGAAACACGGGCTCACAACTTAAAATGCGCACTACAGCAGCAGTGAATCATTGCCCAGCCAAATGCTCACTTTTATGAAAAGAGGAGTATTTTATTTCTACCATAAACCACTCAAACAATTACACTGTCCTCCCCTGAAGTCACGGCTCTAGTGTTTCTTTGGCGGTTCCCTGTCCAACTCACTCAGTGGTTATTCCCCATTCATTATTGGTAACATCCAGGGCATGCCCCACTAGTAGATCAAGCCTCAGGAGTCCACTATGTCTCTAACTTAAAGTCAATAGTGTTCCAGCGCTACAATGTTAATTTAGCAGCAAGTTCCCCTGGGGTCGACAGGCCCGAAACCAGTCTTACCCGCACTGGCAGGTGTGAAGCATTCAGAGTTTCTGAGTGTACCCCATCCGCCGGAGCACGCAGCAGCTGCAGTTGAGTTCAGATGAGTCGACTGCATGCCGGCCAGGTGGCTACACTCAGCAGTTGGGCCCACGGTTGTGCCCAGTAGCCCCTGTGTGCCTCATGGCCCTCTGAAACAGGTTCTGACAGGAGGTTACAAAGAGGTTCAGTAGAATGAGGACTGCTCTGCCTCCTCATCCAGAATCCTTCTGAGTTTGTCAAGCACTGGGGTTAAGGCCGATTTAGTGCTAGGAAGCGATCTAAAACCAGATTGCGCAAGATTTAATAAACAGTGCTCATCAAGAAAGGGACGATACCAAAGGGGATGATGGACGGAGCATTAGAGCAAATCAAACACTCACCCCCAGTCAACTGATCTGGGTTTAATCCATCATCATTCTTTAGCTCACTCCACCACCCCAGTTCAGACATGGCCATATGCAAATCAGTCTGACCCTGTGCCTCATGGGAACAGTCCAGCCCGAACTGCCAAGCCATGTCTTCCCTGGACCGGAAACAAGCATCCTGGGACCGGTTTCGGGTTCAAAACCCTCATCAACCAGGCTATCTTGAATCCAGTGGCAAAGTGAGCAAGGGACCCACGTCTGGGCATACCCTGCCAACTTAGGGCGAACAAAGCGATACCAAAGGGGATGATGGATGGAGCGTTAGAGCAAATCAAACACTCACCCCCAGTCAACTGATCTGGGTTTAATCCATCATCATTCTTTAGCTCACTCCACCACCCCAGTTCAGACATGGCCATATGCAAATCAGTCTGACCCTGTGCCTCATGGGAACAGTCCAGCCCGAACTGCCAAGCCATGTCTTCCCTGGACCGGAAACAAGCATCCTGGGACCGGTTTCGGGTTCAAAACCCTCATCAGCCAGGCTATCTTGAATCCAGTGGCAAAGTGAGCAAGGGACCCACTTCTGGGCATACCCTGCCAACTTAGGGCGAACAAAGCGATACCAAAGGGGATGATGGACGGAGCGCTTGAGCAAATCAAACACTCACCCCCAGTCAACTAGATGGTGGCAGAGACGTTGCATCTCACAGAATATTCCAACCCCTAAAGGTGGTGTTATGGAGATTAAAGCAAATGCGCTGTGCAGGATGGTAGGTTGAGAGCTTCTACTAGGCAGTGTCAGGACAGCTCTTGTCTAGGGGTGATAAAACTTAGTTACCATTCCTGGTTCAACCTACCCGTTTGATCTGCTCAGCCGCATTGGTTATATCGATATTTTTGCATATCCGTTCGAGTTGCGGTTTCCTTTCCTTCTCCTTCACCCGCGCTTGGAAGAACAGTACATTCACCCACACATCGTTGAAATTTATTGTCTGTTGTGGCATTGAGGACTTTCATTTGAGTCTTATTTCGTTCCTGGGTCCCAATGATTTACATCTCAATAGGAATTCCCTTTTACGTATTTGTTCACTATTCTACTATTGGCCTATGATGAAGGATTTTCTCCACACGACGGGCGTTCTACCTTGGCTCGTTCGTTAGGGTTTTGAGCGACTCTGCGATTCTTTAGCAGTCGTGTATTGTGTAACACGTTTTCAGCTGAGACTATCAGCCCATTATGTATCATCTATTGGCCTTTCGTTCACACGCTCGAATCGTTTGTCTGACTCAGGCACCTCCCACTGTTGTCCATGCATCTGTTTGTGCGCCCTGAAGAAGGTGACGCCCACATCCGGGTCCACATCGAAACGCGCATCGGCGCTTGACTTTGTTAGTTGGACCTTTCCAACTATTTCAGCCCCCCCATGAATCTTTTGTGACTTGTCATGTATTTATTTGTAAAAGTATTGAGTTTTTCCTTTGCAATTATCTTAGCTATTACCTGAAATATTTGTCTCATCTTTATTTTTTTGATTTTCCTCTTTTATGACATACAGATATTGGTTATCTATCTATACATGTGCCAACCTGGATTTATATGGGGACTGTTTTTGCTATGAATGTTTATGTTGTCGCTTTTAGTGCAATGTTGATTGATTGGTATGAAGCACTTGCGAGTATGATTGTTGGTTTGATTGTGATTTGAATGAATGTTGTGTGGGAAGTGTCTGGGTTTGATTCATCCATGCTATTTGATTTTTGATATTATGTACATTATAGTTAATAAATTGAATTTTGAATTATAAATACTTTTTTCTTTATTTTGTTCTCTTGTGGATTCACTTTCTAGCTCTTGGGCCTTTTGCTCCACCATCGACATTTTGTGTTCATAGAACTAGATAGGTAGAGTACCTTTCTGTTTTGAGTTTACTAGTACTTCCCAATGTCTCACATAAGTCCACAGGAAAAACATACTACCTCTTCAAACAATAACCCAACATAGACCCACCCTCTCCTCCCCCCCCAACAAAAAACAATCAGAAAGGTAGATGGTGGCAGAGACGTTGCATCTCACAGAATATTCCAACCCCTAAAGGTGGTGTTATGGAGATTAAAGCAAATGCGCTGTGCAGGATGGTAGGTTGAGAGCTTCTACTAGGCAGTGTCAGAACAGCTCTTGTCTAGGGGTGATGAAACTTAGTTACGGCTTAAATTGTGATGCAGGGGATCCAAGGAATGATAGCCATTCATTGGTTACATGCTGATTCCTTTAGTCAACGAGATGGAGTGCCCTCAGTCTAAAAGGGGTAAAGCATGCAAATTTGAGGTGAGATATGTACTCAATTAAGGATTGTATACAAGTGGAATATGCAGTTCCTAAAAGAATTTCAAAAGGAAACAGAAAAAGACAGTATGTTGGGAGGGGTCTGAGCAAGCAGATCGGGGGGATATGATTGCTCGTAAGCAAGAGCCATTACACACCCAGCTGGGGCTCATACTTCATCATCGGGTAGCTCCTCGTTGGGCCAGCACTGCAGTGCCCAACAGGCATCTCGAGGGGAATCTTCACGGTAGGTCACCCTCAATAGTCACGGCTCGCAATACTTGTGGGTGGGGGCAGGGTGGTCGTGTGGGGTTTCGCGCGGGGGGTGTTAAAAGATTTTTTTTTAAAAACTTACCTGACCGGGTCCCGTGCCGCCACTGCTCCTGGGACGGGTCCTGCGTTTGGCGTTTTCCTGCTCAGGAACAGGCAAGCTCTCTCCCCTCCCGTAAGCCAATCACAACGCTGCAATGGCAGCGTTGTGATTGGTGCGGACAGCGCCCAGCCTGGCGCCTGTAGGGAGGCCATTTTCTCTATGTAGGCTGCATGCAGCCTACATAGAGAAAATGTAGAGTGCACATGACTGGTTTGGTCGGCCCCAGAGGCCGATCAAACAGTCAGGGCCCCCAACAGTGGGCAAGCCACTCCTCTCCGACCCGCTCCCAACCAGGCATACGCTCCCGCCCGCCCCCAACCAGGCATACAATGCCTTCTGCTTTCTCGCAGTGCAAGAAGCAGAAACATAAAATGGTATTTAAAATACCATTTTATGTTTCTGCTTCTCGCACTGCGAGAAAGTAGTGGGGCAACGCTCCTCCGCCCTAATGGAGGAGCTGCCCCTGACCCTTAAATTATAGGGTATACCTTATGATATCTAAAATACGACCTGCAATATATAAGAGATATATAAAGAGTGAGAATTAAAAACAAGGAGTGTATTCAGTAGGTCATACCCCATTGTCACATAGCAATGCATTGGGCAATTGTAGAAGAAATCCATGCCGTAGGCGGAATCATGCCTGTCAGTGAGTGTGCAAATACATATAACAACAAACAACCAGATAAGTCAACAAGCAGGTGATACACATGCGATAGTAAACACACTCATATAAGCCCTATCAGCCACATAAATGAGAGTGGATAACCACTGTTGAAGCTAATCTGGGATGCAAAAATGTAGTAAAAAATCACATGAGCGGTAGAGCTTACCCAATCGGAGTAAGTAAATCGCCCCTTAGGTGATGGCAGAGACTGCGCTAGCTGTGTGGAATAGTGGAGAAAGGTACTTAAAGTAAGAACAATTCAAAATACTCAAGGCGTCCAGCATGCTAGAAAAGCTGCAACCCATCCCTCTCTGCACCCTGGAGGTAATGAGGGAGCAGAGGAGGCGGTATATTTATTTATTTATTTATTTATTTATTTATTTGTAGAGCGCATCATTCATCCCAAGGGATATCAAGGCGCTGGTCGCAACAATGCTTGGCTGCTGGTATAGAAGAGTTAATGGTTGTTAATTTTTCGGGAACAGATGAGTTTTAAGCTTTTTCCGGAATGTCAGGTAATCGGTTGTAAGACGTAGATCCAAGGGGAGTTCATTCCATCTCTGAGCTGCTAAGTATGAGAAAGACCGTCCCCCGGTCCTCACTTTCTTGATGCGTTTAGTTCTGGCTAATGCTTGATGGAGTGACCGAAGGCTCCTTAAAGGGACATAGAACTCAATTCTCCCCTGGAGAATTCTGGGTCCACTTAGATATAGTACTTTGTGTGCATGACAGAGCAGCTTGAATACTGCTCTTTGTCGTATTGGAAGCCAATGCAAGTTTTTCATGCAAGCTGATGCGGAACTTAGTCTGCTTTTATTGCATACTAGTTTGGCTGCAGCATTTTGGAGCACCTGGAGCCGCGTGAAAAGGAACTCAGTCATGCCTACGAACAGGGCATTTCCATAATCAAGCTGACTTATAAGCAGTGCCTGTGTGACCGTTTTTCTGCATTCTAGTGGAATCCAAGGGAAAAGTCTGGTTAGTAATTTCAGAGTCGCAAAGCTTTTCCCGCAGAGGGCCCGCACATGGTCCTTCATGGATAGAGAGGTGTCAATGATGATGCCCAGGTTTCTTGCGCTCTGTTTGGGGGTTGGAGCAGCACCAAGAGTTTGTGGCCACCAAGAGGCGTCCCAAATTAGATTGGCGCCCCCAAAGAGCAGGATTTCTGATTTTCCTGCATTTAGTTTTAAATAATGCTCAGACATCCACTCTGCCATCTCTGAGAGGCAGTAATGCAGGTTAGTTTTGGTGAGTTCAGATTTTTCCTCAAGAGCCACCATCAGTTGGGTATCATCCGCGTAAGAGCAAATGCCAATTCCCCATTTTCTACCGATTTTCGCCAAGGATGAAACATAGGCGTTAAATAGGGTTGGGCTCAACGATGCCCCCTGTGGGACACCACAGCTGATGGCGCTAGGTT
Source organism: Calotriton arnoldi (assembly GCA_963921515.1). Lineage (NCBI taxonomy): Eukaryota > Metazoa > Chordata > Amphibia > Caudata > Salamandridae > Calotriton > Calotriton arnoldi. The sequence continues at coordinate 1,519,376 of CAWUFW010003329.1, forward strand.
GAGATCGGAAGTGCCCTAACTGAATCGTTTGAGTACGATTACTTAAGAATGATCTGAACCATTCCAAGGCTTTGGAATGGATTCCTTTTTCATAGAGGATTTCCAACAATCTGTTGTGTGAGACCGTGTCGAACGCTGCCGACAGGTCTAATAATATCAGGGCAACAGCTCCTCCCTGGTCAGTGCACATTCTGATATTGTCCAATACTGCCAGTAGTGTAGCCTCGGTGCTGTTGGTGGCCCTGAAACCCGTCTGAGAGGGGTCCAATAGATCGTTAGTTTCCAAAAAATTAGATAATTTTTTATTTATTAGCCTTTCCAGAACTTTGGAGAGGTATGGCAATTGGGAGATAGGCCGATAGTTTTCAGGATTGAGGACGTTTGTTCCTGCTTTTTTCAGTAGGGGAATTACTACTGCCTGTTTCAAAATGTCAGGAAATGCAGCTGACTTAAGAGAATTGTTAAAGAGCTGCGTGACATATGGGCAAAGTGTTGAGGCGATTTGAGAGAAAATGAAATGGGGACAGGGGTCTAAGGGTGATCCAGCCTTCACTTCGCCCATTGCTTTTAGAACCTCAGTCTCTGATAGGGGGGAGAAGTTGCACAATGATGATGAGGCTTCTGGATGAGGGGTTCAAAATTTCAGGTTGGTTGTTTCTGTGGTCATAATCGGGCTAAAAGTGGAGTATATTTTGTTTATTTTATCCGAAAAGAAGTTACTGATTTTTTCACAAGCTTCTATTGAGGGAGGTAAACATTGAGACATGCTGGTTGGTTTACTAAGTTCTTTAACTATTTTGTATAATTTCCTAGCTGAGTTACAATTTTCATTGATTCGTTGGACAAGGTATGTCCTCTTTGTGTTTCTAATCGCCTGGTTATAGGATTTAAGTTCGGATTTGTATCGTATTTTGTCTGTTTCCAGTTTAGACATTCTCCATTGATGTTCGACATTTTGGCACTTTCTTTTCAGTGCCTTGAGTTGGGGAGTGTACCATTTTTCCGTGGTGGGTCTTTGTGCTCGTTTGGATTTTAGCTTAGGTGCAAATTGGTCCAGTGTCGTGCTGATTTCCATCTCAAGGGTCGTTGCTTCCATATTAACTGGGAGATCACCCAGAGTCTGAGTGTTATGAGGGAGAAAGTGCGTTTGGAATGATGTTTCGGTAACTAGTCTCCAGGCTCTATTAGTTGTCTGCTGGGATTTCAAGGGTTTTAAAAATTTAACCGGTAAACCTAGTGAAAAAAATATGAGCGAATGATCAGTCCATAATAATGGTTTAATCTCATGAATGCAAGTGGATTCAATGTTGGAAAAGAGTAGATCGAGGGTGTGCCCTGCTGTATTAGTGGGCCCCTTGATCCATTGTTTCAGTTGTAGGATCTGCATGTCGCTCTCCAATTGCAAGGCGACCGGATTATCGGTTTTCTCAAAATGAACATTAAAATCTCCTATGACTAAATAATTTTTGTTTTTCAGACATACTGGAAGGAGTTGGGTAAGTAGCCTCGTACCAAGTTCAATATGGTGACCTGGAGGGCTATAAATTACAGCACCAGCCAATATAGTGAGGCCATCGTGAAGAATTTGGAAGGATAGTGTTTCGAGTTCGCCCTGGGGGGCCACTTGGACGGGCTGACAAGTCAGGTGATCCTTAAAAAGTATATATGCTGGAGCGAGTGATAATTATCACTCCCAAGTGTGATGCAGAGTCACAGGTGTGGGTAATCGCCTTCAGTGTCGAGCTAAAACGTAAATCTGATGCTTGATGTTCCAAGTATGCCTCTATCTCGGGGAGGACACAAGTGAAATTTCAAAATGACTCATTAGTAAAATGCATGGAGGTCCCCACTTGGGGTTTGCAAGTGCTGTGTGTGCTCTCAGTCTCCCGCTCCTGGCTGGCCGGCCATTGGAAGAGAAAGCCGGTCGGGGGAGGACATGTCGCCAGGCCCTGTCATGAAGTGAGCGAGTCCGGAGTCCTAACTGAGGGGAATCCCTGCTGCAGCGGCGGCCATATTGAAATGGTGTCTGTGGGGAAGAATGGAACAGAGCCATAATTAAAATAAAAAGAAAAGGAACACAATAGAGGCAATCTCTTTGATAATGGAATCTGGCACAGTCCTTCCCTGTCTTAATAGTTCTTTATAATTATGTTTGTATAGTTATATAATTTATAATTATGTAAGACAGTAGAGGAAATTGGCTTATTTTCCTCTGTGTAATCCTTTCTCCAATTTCGCTCCAATTTTTACAGTCTGATTTCACCTTACCCAGTTTAATAGAGAACCGAGGTACTGAGGGACAAGAGAGGCAATGGAATAGTGGTTTAATGAGTGCTTTTGAGTCCAAGTTCCCAAAAATCCAACTTCACCCATACCATAGTCAAATTCTTCACCTCCACACACCCAAATCTGTGTCAGAGTATTGTCTTGACAAATGACCAACACCACTCCAACAGAAAGAAACTTGACTGACCCATGGTATCCCATTTAAATAGCCTGCCCAATGCCTATTCATGCCAGACACCTGTGTGGCCCAAGGTGGAATACCCCCCCCCCCCCTGCACGCAAGGGAACAAGCCCGCCATCTTATAACACCACACATATCATTTGAGATTGTAGACTATTCCTCATCAAAACAAGTGTAACCACCACAATTTATGCTCATAAGTTGCTAGAGGAAATGTCAGGAACTCGTACAAGTATACAGCAACCACTCCATATCATAGTATGGGTATATTCAAAGAACAGGTGCTGAAGCCTATTAATAAAGAATCAAAAAGTAGTGCGCATTTTGCACCAACCCAAATACAGCGATACTATATTAAAAAAGTTATTACAGTGACACTGTATTAAAAAACGATACCTCTGTAGAAACAAAAGAGGACTGTGTCTTTTTAAGCCTGCACCTATTACAAAGAAATCATAGTTTGTCTTAAAATATGAAACAAACCATAATTTTAGAAAAGGAACACCTCATCAGGTTGGAAATAAACCAAAAGTAATTATTAGCATATTGCTGTAATATGTAACCTGAACAAACATTTATGGGTCCTCACCAACGGGTTTACCACATTGATCAGGTTACATTAAACCCGCAAAGGTCACATATAGCTCAAAGGCTGCTGCCATCTTATAATGGTGACATACAACATAAGCAGTCACTCTTAGGTCCTCACCCACGAGGTTTCATGCACCAATATGGTCGCATTAAACCCATTTAGCGGCACAAGGGTCACCAAGTCATTTACAGTATATTACAAGAGTTTACAAATCGAACCCCCATCGAACTAGGGTATCATATTTAATCAAATACATTCGGAAATGCCTGTTAGGGCATTTCAATGCATTGATAAGATCTATTTAAACAAATGAACACCCCAGGGGAAACAATAATATCTTGAACAGTTAGCAAAAAAGCACCTTCCAGATAAATATATGTACTCAAGCAGTGGTCCTCACAAGTTGCCCTACAATCAACAGGGAATTCTGCCTCCTATCATAAACCTTATGGACCAAATAAAGGAACACCCGAGGGACAACTCTAACATTCTGAGCAGTAAGCAAAAATGCACCTGCAAGATAAATATACACATTAAAGCAGTGGTCCTCACAAGTTGCCCTACAATCAACTAGGAATTCTCTCCTCTATCATAAACCTTATGGTCACAGACTGCAGTAAAATATTCAACAGTCATCCTGTGCATCTTGATGTTTTTACCCAAAGCCAGTGCAGATTATCTAACAAGTTCTTTAAATCATAAGGTCCTATATCTGATCGATTACAAACTCAGAATTAGTTCAAGGCAATCCAGAATTCCAAATCAAATATATCCAGTTGTTTTAGACTAGAAGAAATAATGCAATTCAATGTCAATGTTGTGACCCATTTCTATTGACCGCAAATGACAAATCCATCCCACTTCATTGTGCCTCAAAAGTAGTTTTCTATCTCCTCCCCTCTCATTTAATGGCACATGATCAATTCCATTAAACCATGGTGTTCAATGAAATGGAAGGTCTTGGGGTATCTCATATTCCTATTTCTCAATGCCCGGACATGTTCTTGGCTACAGGACGTCAAGGGTCTGATCATGCTGCTCAGGTATATTTTGTTACACTCGCAACCAGTTAAATACGTGACAAAGTTAGTATTGCAAGTAATAAATTGTCTAATTTTATGGGTCCATTCAGTATTATAACAGAAATGTCTTGTTTTGTTTTTACCCAACCGACATACATTACAGTCATTGCATATGAAAAAACCTTCTGGACGTGGGGGCAACCATGTATTCAACTCCCTTGCTGGAGTAATATAACTAGGGCATAACCAATCCTTTAGGGATTTGCCCTTATGAAAAATCATCTTGGGTTTGGGAGAAATGTCTTTCTTAATATAAGGGACCTCATTAGTAAATTCCAATGTTCACAAAATTCTGTGCTTTTCATTTATGCCTGTTGCTCAGTGTATGTATTTGGAATTTTCAATATATTCGAGGTTGCACACAAAACCCCCTCCTCTTTAATGGAGGCATCAGGATCTTAAATGAGAATTTCAAAAGTTCTCTTCACTGCACACCTTGTCTATCCATGTGCTGCTTTATACCTACATTGTCTAGTGGAGGTGGGTTTGAAAGAGGGTGTCAGGTACAATTAACCAATATGATAGCTAATGTCACCTAACAGGAAAATACACCATCTTCTCTTTGCCAATACATGTCAGAATACAGTAAGCAAGCTGTCCACTTATCCAATGAATGTGTGGACGTTAGTCATCAGGTGTGAGACCAACTATTAAAAAATTGCAAACTTGTTTATAGTTTAGAAATGTATTAGACACTGTCAGGGCCTTGCACCAATACATTCAAAGGGCTGATACAAAAGATTGGGGCCGTGTGAGTCCCCAAGGACAGGGGCCCTAGTGCAAATAAAGAAAACCTTTGCAGGACAATATTCAAAGTCTAAACCATAAAGGTTTAGTCAAAATTATGAATCATTACATAAGGCAAAAAGTAGTTAGTTAGTGTGATTCAAATCAGCACCATTAATGCATGAACATAAGCCAATTGCTAGAGGTCATAACATAAGGAAATTAGCCATAATCGCAATATAGTTCAGTAATGAACTAGCATAAATTTACTCAGTTCGCAAGTCAAGAGAAAGAGCTAAATCAGCAGACAGTCTAACGTGAAGACCGTCAGTTCAAAGCAAAAGCATAATTATAAAGTCAGGCACTCCGACATTGGGACTGTTTGATATTGAAGCAAGGAAAGGTTCTGGCATGAATCTAAGAAAAGTCTGAGAAAAGTCTGCCACACATCCCAGGAAAGGCACATTTTATATTTTCAGAGAAGAGGAAAACAATGCTCTCGATAAAGCATTAAATGACATCATAGGGGTGTACTAGCAAAGATACATGTCATAAATCATTCAACATCCTAGAAGTTGAAAACAGGCTACTTCAGGGTCCACCTAAATTACTAATAAACAGTGATCCCTTTTACCCTACACAAGGGAAATGAAATTGCATTATTGAAGCAAACTAAACTATAAGCCTTATGAATAGAAATACAGTTGTGGCAGCAGACAGCAACATCCTTGAATATTGCAATGTATGAGCCCATCTCAACATAGCTTACTGATTGCTACAGTACAAGAAAAAACATGAAATGAGTCCCATTTCAACTGTTGTATGAAAAGGAAAATGATGACAGAGGAAAAAATATGTGCATAGGAAACTTATTTGTGAACTTTAAAAGCCATGTTTTCTTCAGCTGTCAGTGTAAACAGGCCAAAGGCCCAGTAAATTAATTTTGCAGCCTAGTTATGCTAACTTAAACATTCGTAAATAAATATTATTTTATCTTTAATAAAATACTCTGTCAACATCAAAACCTGAAAGTATGCAGGCTCCGTCACAAGGTGAGGAGTATAAAGATGAATTGCTAAAAGACAAAAATGTTCCTTAATACATAAATGAGTTGAAAATTCATAACTGTCTGATTAACAATTGGAAAAACATTGGTTTCACGTTCACATTGCTTATTTTTAGAATCAGTTTTTGTCGCAAAGAAAGTATTACAGACAGGTCATATATTCCTTTTATCAGAATGTTTATCAAAAGGTAAGAATCACTGCTGGTGTTCTCCTGTTACCCAATCGATCCCAGTCAGAAAGAAATCAACCTTCTATCCTTTAAAGGTCAGTAAAATGAGTGTCATTAGATTGGGTAGTATTAGCAACGGTAACTGAAAGTATTTAAATCCACATGTTGTGTGGTACAAATTATTATGTAAAAATGAAAGCATATTATTCTCATTTTTGAATCAGTTCGTGTTGCAATTGGGTTCCACCCATTCAGTACTGCTGTTTTTTTTTTGCTTTTTGGATCACCCGGTTTTGGACTTTTTACTGTCGGTGAGTCTCACTATATGTGTCTCACCCAATGTAATCATATGGCAAACGGAGTACATGTGTTTACCAATAGTATCTGCCTTTTAAGATAAGGCCACTGAAACGCAGTATGTGCAAGGGCCACCTAGCTGGTTACACATTAACACGTGTGCACACGTGTGTGCACATGTATGTGTGCTGCACGTGGGAGACTGCTGTCGTGCGCAGCCCAGTAACTGCTCACAGGTAGCCTAACACAATGGGGACTCTGCAGAATTAGCTATTGACATGGGTAGGCCTTATAATGTAGGTGTACACTAATAGAAAAAGTCAAGCTATTGACCTGGGGTAGGCCTTATAATGTTAGTATACAGTAATAGGGAAAGTCAGTGTGATCTACTGTTTTGTCTGTAGTGACACTTTATTATACACATAGGGAGAGAACTGATTTAGAGTACAGTTTCGCTTCCCTTTGGCCTACAGAGACCATTGACATGTCGAATTGGGGCATAACCTGTGCGCGAAAATCAATTCTGCAATTTCCAAAATGACATCTGCACACTTTATGGGTCATCCTGAATAGTCATATTTCCCTGGGTCAGCTCAGGATCAGAGCCCAGGCCTTTTGTAACCCTGCTGTGCCTAGTTCATTTCATTTCTCTCCCGAAGCAGGAACAAAGGCCTCCCCACACAAAGGGAGCAATTAACAGTACTTCACACAGCTCTGAGGAGGAAAGGGGTGGGGTGGAATAATCTGCATCAATCAATCAGCTGTCACACTGTACCAGGGATGGACCTGCCCAAGCCCACTGAACAAAAAAGGAAGCCTACACATCTGGAGCCAACCCTGGAGGGGGCTCTCTTTGAACCTTTGGTGTGCAAGACCCTGGCAGTGATGTCATTGAGGGGCGGAGCTGAGACCCCAGGAGCAGAAGTGATCAGTGACTCCTGGATGACGCAATTTTGAACTGTCCCAGAAGGCTGTGCAGGAGGGTTGGGGCAGGGGTGGAGAGGTGACGTGGCACCCTAGGATTGACCTGGGGTGCCTGACTTCTGGAACCTTCCTCTCACCTTTAAAAACTCTTGCACAAGGGTGAGACTCTCTCTTGCCTTGTGATATTTCTGCACTTTGCTGCTGGACCCTGGGGCTGCCATGGATAGCAGAAAGGAAGAACCCCTCATGCCCAGAAAGGACTAAGGACTCAGCCCACTTGACCCCAGGACTAGAGGGTTTCCCCAAGGGCCAGTGAGGCTGGCCCCCGTACTTCCCCTGAGGAGATTAGGCCGCTTTAGAGGTGATGAGGTCTGCTGCAATTTCCCCTGGTGGCTAGAGCTCACCACTGGGTGTAAAATGAGCCCAAGATTGTCAAAACAGCCCAACGGGACCCAAGTTATGGCATTTTAAAGTTTTGCAACCTTTGACCTTTTACTAGCGACTAAGAGCGTGGGGCTCCGCCGCCGTTTCTTACTTTACCCCTGGGATGAGCAAAGCCCTGGGGTCAGTGCAGGACTGCCTATTTCATTTTTCCCAGGGAGGGGACGTGCATGGGCCCCCTCCCCAGTCTCTCCTTCGGGCCTGGGGACCCCAGGCCATATTTGTAATGGAGTGAGTGGGACCCCTTCCCCGACCACCAAGTGCCAAAAGGACAGGGGGGAGTGCCGTCACGCCCTTACCCCCCAGTGAGGGTTGGCCTGCCCCGAACCCCGTGCCCATATCTGGGGGAGCGGGAGGCCACCACAACAGAGAGCTTCTGCCCGCAGGAGCGGGCAGAGAACTGCTGGCTCCTGCAGCAGCATAATGTAGTGCGGTTTGCGCAGGGAGCTGGCAGGGGCATGCAGGGATGGGCTCCCTGAGCGGCCCCCAACAAAGAAGGCATGAGGGGGTGCTCAGGATGGACTGGGCACTCCGAGGAAAAAAACTACAACAAAGGAAAACAATGCATACAGGCTCCAGGAGAAGCACCCCACAATGCCCTGCTGGGCTCTTCAGTTTTTCACGTTTCCTCTCCTCGTGGTGGCCCGGGGATGGCAGGGAAACCACCAATGAATTGCAGGGAGCGTGAGAGGAGGGGGCTGCAGGAGCGCAGCAGCTCCCCTAAAGAATGTTTTAAAAGTACTGACCTTATGTCTATGGGGTCAGAAAACCAGAACCCCTCTTAAATGTCATTAATGTTTCAAACACTCCCATGGCTGGAGCTTTTGCTTTACAGCTGGGAGTGTTAGTTTACAGCTGGGAGTGCTGCGCCATCTAGATGTTGTGCCTATGGTTGAAGTTATTGTGGCCTGAAAGTGGTTAAAGGAGATACATGTCTTGAAGCGCCCTCTAGGGTCTAAGTCTATGGTTGCAATGCAATGTAATGAAAATGTGATGCCCTCTAGGGACTGCTCTTATAATTGCACATTTATGATTGGAAAATGTATAAAAAATACACAAACAGGTTTTGTTTACTTTAAATGATTTATTGATTTAATGGTGTTGTCAAGGATTACTAATCAAAGTAAAACCACTTTATTAATATTAATAAGTGCATTTACACAGGATTATTATTTTGAAGATTGCATTTAAGTACGAAATGATGATTTTAACATGTGGTTTGTTGCTCTTGAACCTTGACCAAGCCAATAGACTTACTTGATAAACTTGTATGACCACTTTAGGGGTCAATGGTGAATATGCGATGTAATCTATGGTATTTTCCATCTACCAATGTACATATTTGTAAATAACTGTGTAGTATTTAGTAGTTTGTGTGTAATAAATGTACTTCTCCTTTTTCTAAAGAAAAGGTACTGACTGGCCAATCATTTATTGAGTGTAGTTACTGCGTGCCAGGAAACGGTGATTGCTTGCCCACACCACCTCACCTGAGTGGGCCTTGGACTGCTCTACCTCGCTATCCTGAGAGAGTCAAGTGCTACAATGGGGTGCTTAGTTCCCAGTAAGAGGAATTGTAGACCTATTACTTGTGCAGGCCACACAACTAATAACCTAATTTCTCACAGCTCCCTCTTATTTGAAACTTTCTAGGATTTTTCTGAGAATGAGGACATTCAGATTGACATTAAAAAAGCAAATCTATCAAACTTTGGGGTTCTTTTAGTAGCCCTATCCATATTTTCCTGGAAATCATTTCCTATTGTTGAGTCTTTGGACTGGATTTCAAAACTTTTTTGACAGGTATTATTTCAAGTCCATGGTGGTTAAATTATGACAGTTCATGCTTCAAAATCTTTTTGCCACAGTATTATGATAACAGGATTCCAGAGGTGGTAATGAGGAACAAGAACGTTTGTTCACATTTATTGTGTGGCATTTTGTTGTGGTGGTGATGTGTTCTGTAATGTTGCAGTGTTTTTGAGCTGCATTATTGCAAGGTAATTTTGTTGTGTTGTACTGCAGTTGTGATTTTGCCTCCGGTTTTGACTGTTTTGTAGTTATATGCCATGTCATTGTGTTTTTACATTGCTTTGTGTTATTTTATAAACAGTTGCTTACTTTAGATATATCAACAAATTCTGCTATTTTCCAGCCAAAAGCAACACATGCCTTAGAAGTTCCGGGGACAAGCAACCATTTCACATTATCTAAGGTGGTAAAATATTGCTGCTTCAACTCTTCATCTGTTAGGATACCCGCGAGCCCTAAACTTTGCCAGACACAGGCACTAATGTATTAAAGCATTTACTCATAGACATAGAACAGGTAAAGCCCTTTGGTACTTCTGGCCCACTGTGCCTTAACTTAGAGATCCCAGTCCTCATTTTATGTAATACTGCCCTTTAGTCCTAATCAACTGGGTGCTTCCATGCAGTAGTGTTGACAGTGTGTCATGGGCCCTAGTGCAAGGAAGGAGATGGGCTCCCCGGCTGCTGTTTGAACTAAGAAATACAATATTAATCAGGAATCAGTGGGCCCTTCAGGGCTCTGGGCGCTGGTGCCAATGCATCTGCTGTACCAATGGGAACGATCAACTCTTTTACTTTGTGTTTGTCTTAATGTCTCAGTGAAACAAGGCCATTTGCCGTAGTGCTTAAAAGCAGGTTGAATTTTTCCTTGTCTAAAAATACACATCTTGATAGGTCCAGCCTCATAATTTTTTGCAGACTTTCAATCAATGATTGGACATCTTCAGGCCTAATCTCCTACACCATCCAAAAGGTTCCTCAGTCACTTATAGGTTGTGGCCGCCTCCAAATGCTGGTTGTCCTTAGCCATATAATTTAAAACAACACAAACCAGAGAAGCCCCAACCAAAATGATTCGAAAGTTAAACTGAAGTTCATCTGTGGTTGTCCAATATGTAATTCAAGAAGAATGCTCCTTCTCAAATATATGATATCCATCCAAAGTTTATATTTGCTTATTCAATAAAAGAATATTCAATAGGACATTGTAGCCACTTATTTTCGCTCTTCGAAATAGTTTCCTTAGGGACGTAAAAATGACAAAGAAACATACATTAATTGCAGAATTAAAGCCACATATATATGCATTGACAAACACAATCTAAAAGAGAGACACCAATCACGTCACAATTTCTCCACAAACAGTGTAACCAGTCAATTGTGCTACGCAAAATGAAAAATATCACAAATGATAATATAGCCTTCTCCGGTGATCAACACGAAAATGTATAATACCAAAAATATACAGAAACATCACATAACTATCCCGAATAAAAAGAAGGGAAAGAAATGGCAAGCAAGTATAAAACACTATATAGACATTTCATCATTTCAAAGGTATGAAAAACATTAAAACCCATTTGGCATTGTACCAAAACACCATTCCATTACTCATGTCCAAATTGTAACCTTCATGACCTATTACATATATTGGAGCAACACCACCTCCTACATCATTCTAATTCAAATTTCTTCGTATGTAATTGTAACAGCACTGTATTCGGTTATACCAGTACAGTGACATACTCGATAGCCTGACTGCCATATTAAGCTAGCTAGTTAATGTTCTAGGGCACACGAGACACAGGTGATACCTAATTACCAATTCATATAGAGTAAACTAATAAAAAAACTCAAGGATAACAATTGTAAAATAGGAGATTCTTAACCACTATCAACAACTACTGATGTATTATTATTCAAGAGCCCCATTCCAGAGTATGTTGCACATATGTGTCTGTAAAAACGATAATTCTTTTTATATCCTAGGAAATTTGAAATATGCACTTGTACTCAATCATTCCTTTCATAACAAGATTAGTAAACTATATGGAGCAGCCTCTATATTGTTATCCCAATTATGTCAATATGCAAATTCACTTGAGTTTTATTTTAAAAAGGGTGTACCGGCAACAAACGGCCAGCACATAACTTGATCACATTAGGTCTCCTACTAACTATACCCCTGTCCACACAAGGATATAACAACATTTTCCATTTCAAATGGTGTTTACATTTTTCCTTTAATACCTCGTGTGATAAGACCAGTAGTGGTAGTATTTAGTAGCACCAGTTGTAGGGATAGTAGAATTACTGTAAGTGCTAATAGTGGGATTAGAAATACTAATATCACTAGTAGTACTAGTACTAGTTATACCTGCATCTTTTGGTAGTAATGCAGCTAATAATTGTATAATTTCTACTACTAGTAGTACCAGTAGTATAAGTTGCAATAGTACTAGCAGTAGTGGTTGTACTGGTATTAATGGTACTACTGAAGTTGCATATAGTAGCATTGTTAATAGTATTAGCATTATTACTAGCAGCAGAAATAATACCAGCAAGTATACTAACACTAGTAGTATCACAGGAGAAGTGGTGCTTATAATAAGACTATGTATTAATGGTACTAGTATTACAACTATCACTTTTAGTTATATACAATATAGTAGTATTAGAACTGCGAGTAGCCTTAATGCTGATATAAGTAGTGCAAACAGCAGTTATAAAATTAATAGAGCTTTAATTGTCATAATGGCACTAATATTAGAAAAGTATACGTGGTAATATCATTATTACAGGAGTAGCGCCATTTATTTTTAATGCTCGTAATGAGCATAGAAGTTATAACAGTAGTTAAGGAGGTGTTAGAAACGGATCTAGAGTGGATTCCGATGTAAGTCTTTAGGGCTCTTCTTCCAACTGAAACAACATAAAAATTAAAATACATAAATATTAATTCCCTTGTATGTGGGCCACTGATAACTACTCTTCATTTGGTCTGGTGAGTTATCATATCACCAAAAGCCTCAGTGGCATGATACATTCATTGTGAATTATTACTGACATGTATCTTCTAAATATTTTGATGAGACAGTGTTGGGACAGAAAGCCCCCTGCATAACTGAGGAGAGTTCTTCTGGCCTGATCTGTGTCTTTCTTCTGTTGACCCTGTCATTTCCCCCACTGAGGTCGACAATTCTGCAAATCCACCGACGGTGCTTCCGTTTTACTGAGCTGAGAACCCAGAGCTGGGCTCTGAGGTCAAAGGTGCAACCATAGGCACACCTCTTTGTCAGACTGGCTACTGCCCTCTCTTCCAAGGCTAGGATAGACTGATGGTGGTGGCTGCGTAATTCTAGTGAGGAGACAGACGATTTTGCCTGTGGTTCTCTGGGAAAACTGTCTACTGATTTCCTCCATGTAAAAGTTCCATTCATTGCCCCCTTACAGGGGTCCTTAAACTCCATAGCGTCTGGGACATACATGTATACCTTTGTGGTTGTGCTTGAGATGTGTGGCCATGTCTGAGTGAAAAGTTAAGTCGACTCTACGTGTTTCAGGCATTCAAGATAATGGCTAGCTTTGTGCAATAGCTGCCTAGCTCCATGCCGGGACTGGAAGCCTGCACATTTTTTATTATTTTTTCTCCTGCCTTAAGATAGTTGATCCTGTGGGTGGGGTAAGGTTTCTGTAGTCTTTGGAGTAGTCACTGTGCCTCTGTCAGGGTTTTGTAAACCCCTCTCCCTCTTTATGCATACCCAAAGAGTTTCGCTTGCTGTCAGGAGCTAAAAAGTACTCCATCTGCACAAGCCAAAAGCAGCCGAAGAGTAAGTACAGTGTGCCATTACCCCAGAATGAACTGACCAAGTGTTGCCCATGCCCTTCAAGGATTGCCGGGGATCCTCAAATTTGAATGGTGCAGATGATTTGATTGTTCAAGACTAACTGTAAGAACTGTCTCGACCAGTACTTAGTTCCAGAAATTCTCAATTTCCAAGGATGAAGCTGCATACCAATACAACTGAGAAGCACTGTATTCACAAATAGGATTCTGAGAGTTGCTATATCCATTCAGAATATTAGTTTTCTAGGTCCAAATGGGTTAGTGCTTCCATGTTTGCATACAATAAGGCCTGGGCTGTATGTAACACTTATGCATTATATGCAAAAGCCCTGCCACACCCAACAAGCAATTCCAGAGATATTGTTGACTGAAACCTCAGTGGCTGTTGCTTGTGCTTCCAGACCTGAAAGCTTCCCTGCCACTGGAGTTTGTGACCAAGACTGGTGGCTCATAAGGTACATCTGAAGTGTGTTTTCTCTGGCATTGACACCAGAATCAGCTATTACCTCCAACAGACTAGCCTATTGGTTAGTTGGTCTCCAAAGAACTGTGTTCCTTCCCCCGTACAGTGAACACTCTTACATATTCGCTTGAAAGACTTAAATTTACTAAGCCGCAGTGGGCACGTAAGCCCATATTTAGATCTTGGCAGTACTACTGTCATCCCGCGGGGGTTCCAAGTACTCTGTCGAGCTGACGGTGGTCCGCCCACTGTATTTAGATGTTGCGGCAACAGACAGGTTCCGCGGCGGTCTTCTCTGCTGGCTAACAGTTCTCCATCGCCGTCAGGCCAGTAGGCTTGCACATAGCCGATTTAGATGTTCCCGTTGTGCTGATGGTGTCCTAGCAGCGGGGTCTTGATGGAGTGAGGCCAGGGTTGTGTGGAGACAGGTAACTACTACTCAAAATTATCTTACTACACATATATGTTGTGAATGTGTCATAATGTATATGTAGGTAATGTGTCACACCCTTTTTTTACATATAATATTGCACACCAACAACATACACACACTATTGAATGTGCACCCACAGACACCACAAGATCAACACCCACAACCACCACCACCACCAAATAAATATTTTTTTAAGTGTCAATACAGGTGTGTTTATTTTACCGTGATAAGTTGCAAGATGAACACTTATGTATGATACATAAAAAAATTGCATGTGAGAGCAATGTAAAAATATACGTGGTGGTAGCAAATGTTAACACATGATTCATAGGGAGATAAGTGACACAGAAGCCTACCTTAGATTTCGGCGACAACAGGGTTGCTGATTGTCGTGATGAGGTAGCAGCAGCACAGGAAGGGCCTGGACAATGGGGTTCAAGATGGAAATGGAAGTGGGAAACCGAAAAAGGTACTTTTTCACCTCTTTTTCCTCCACCCCGCCAACTAGAGATTGGAGGTCCTCCCATCACAGTTGCCTTGACGGAAAGGCACATCATAATCGGGGAGGTGGTATACTTTGCGGGTCTCCCTCCGACACCCACTTCTGCCTTTGACGCCGTCGACACGGGAGCAATATCTGCCAGAGGCGGCGGGATTCCAACTGTCTTTCCTCCAAAGACCAGTAAACATCTAAATACAGAGGGTGGACTGCAAAGTCGGCGGGCGGGAATACTGTCGTAAAAGCAATGGCGGTACCAGATCCGCCAACATCTAAATCAGGTCTTTAGTTCTTTCTGCAGGGGGAGCTGGGCCAGAAGCATTTCAGAAGATTTGAAGGGTTTCATAGAATGTGCATCAAAACGAATTAACATTCCAGTACTTGAAACTAAAATTACAATAGTTTTATTTTACTTAGGAAATATGAGAGTAATTGTCAGAGATTACATTTGCACTCATTATGACGACTGGTAAAGTAATGCAAGTGAAACAGCCAGGCAAAACCTCCCACTTTGCAGAGTAGTAACAAATAACTTTGTGCTTTAAAGTGAGATTTGAGCTACTATTTCTGGTTAAGCAAACCTATAGGGATTAGTGACTAAGCACTATGTATTCGGGGTGGTACCTCTGGACAGGAAGCAGATAGATATTTCTGGTTTTCTTTGCTAATCATTGTTTTATTTATAGTATATTTTGCTTGTGTATATCAAAGTCTTTTTAATAACATAGAGCACTGACTGAAAAATCAGTTATAAGAAGGTATAAAATTCTCCTTCTGTATTCCGAGTGTCTAAAGCCACACAATATAAGCCCAGGATTTTTTTTTTTTGCAGATTTATATAGCGCGATCTTGACCCGAAGGTATTGGAGCGCTTTACATGAGCACCAGTTACGTTACACAAGGACGCATTCATTTTTTTGGTAGGCACGGGGAGATTAAGTGACTTGCCCAGAATCACAGGATGTGGAGTTGACCCCGCGGCTCGAACATTGGTTTCCCAGCTTCAAAGTCGGCAGTCTACCCGTGAGACCACATCCTCTCCCCATGGTTGACAGCTATGTGCTAAAGAGGGTTACTTTGTCATTTCAGTTTGAGGTCCAGTATTACTAGGGCCCTAGTATTCCCCTGGTAAATCATTCCAATTGTTACATTTGGAGCCTAGGAACTTTTGACTCCCTGGAACCCAAGGAACTATGTTATGTTATTTTAATTTGTAACGCGCACAGATACTCGTGAGTGTCCCGGCGCGGAGCAAAGAGAGGTAACCAACAGAGAATTAGGCAAAGAGATAGGTTTTCAGGTTCTTCTTGAAGATGCGCGGGTCCTGGATATTCCGAAGTGTGATAGGAAGAGCGTTCCAGGCAACAGCCGTTTTCCTCGCCAAGGAGCTGCCTCCAAGCCTCTGACGTTGGAAGCGGGGAACCAGAGCTAGGCGCTGGGACATAGACCGCAGATGACGTACTGGGGTATAGAAGGCGAAGCGTTTCTGTAAGTAGGTGGGACCAAGCCCATGAAGAGCACGATGGGCCATGACCAGGGATTTAAATTTGACCCGTTCAACCACCGGAAGCCAGTGCAGAGAGCGCAGGTAAGGTCTCATGCTAGTCCTGGCCGGAATTTCCAGAAGGAGTCTGGCTGCCGCATGCTGGACCAACTGAAGTTTCTTTAGCAGGTAGTTCGGAATACCCACATAAAGGGCATTGGCAAAGTCCAATCGAGACAAAATAAGGGCGCAGATGACGGACTCCTTCGCCTTCATAGGTAGGAGCGGTAGAAATGTTCTCAAAGATTTCAGCAGCCCAAAGCAGGTACCCGCAAGTTTCTTGATCTGTGTGGCGAAGGAAAGATTTTCCTCGAACCACACCCCTAGGTTCTTGGCCGGCTTCCCTATAGAGGTGGGGCTGGGAAACTCGGGGGGCCAGAAAGTATCTCTAAAATTCAGAGGGAACTTTCCGTAGAGAAGAATCTCTGATTTTTCTTTGTTGCACTTGAGTTGTGCTGCGGCAAGCCAATGAAAAATAGAGGACAGGCAGTGTTGGGCAGAGGAAACCGAGTCCACATTCTTGTCCCAGGTGAAAAGGAGCTGGGTGTCATCAGCATAGGCCATGACCTTAGCCCCAAGTTGCTCTGCTAGGTACCCCAGAGGTGTGACATAGATATTAAAAAGAAGAGGGCTAAGGGAGGACCCCTGTGGAACCCCTGTGGTCACTACCTGAGCAGAGGAGGAGGACGGAGGAAACCATATCTGTGGAGCCTGTCCTTCCAGGAAGGATTTGAGCCATCCCCACACCGCGCCTGACACCCCTATCTCTGTTAGCCGTGATAGGAGGAGGGAGTGAGGGACAGTGTCGAACGCCGCCGACAGGTCAAGCAAAACCAACGCTGCTTTCCCGCCGGCGTCCAAACACTCCCTAATTGACTCCGCAACCTCCACCAGGGCCGACTCGGTGCTGTGGGCGGCTCTGAACCCTGACTGGGCTGGGTGTAACAGGTCCTCTCTCTCAACAAACTCCATGAGTTGTCTGTTCACCACCTTCTCGCATACCTTGGCCAGGCTAGGTAGCAGGGAGATGGGCCGATAGTTTGCTAGGATGAGAGGATCGTGGGACGGCTTTTTTAAGAGAGGCAGAATCTTGGCCTGCTTCCAGGCCTCTGGTACGCAGGCATCCACCAGAGATAGATTGATAATGCCGTTGACCTCGTTATTAATGGTCTCGGCAACAGCTGCCAGCATTCTAGCCGGGCATGGATCCGAGGGAGAGCCCGACTTCAGGCCCCTAAGAATTTTAAGGGACTCAGAAAGGTTCACGGGCTTGAAGGTGTGCAGAGAATGCTCTGGATCAACTGGTGGTGATACCATCATTGTCCTGGTGTCCATATTACAGGGGGCAAACGCCGCCTGAATAGAAAAGATTTTGTCCCGGAAGAAATTAGAAAGGCTCTCACACCAGGTGTCTGTAGATCTAGACTCCCTAGATAGAGCAGCAGGGGATGTGAAACTCTGTACAATAGAAAAGATTTCTTTAGCGTTGTTTTTAGCTAATTCAATGCGAAAGGCATAGAATTCCCTCTTTGCCTGGTTAATTGCACCATAGTAGATTTTTTGTTGAAAGCGGAGCCTCTGCTTGGCCCTCGGGCAGTATTTGCTGCGACGCCAAGCTCGCTCTAGGATTTTACATTCGTGTTTCATTACTTTAAGATCCGGGGTGAACCAGGGCTTAGATGGAGAGTCTCTGGAGAGTCTTGAACAAGGTGGCGAGGCAAGCGAATCCACTGCACTGTAAACCCAGTTAGTGAAATCCGCAAGTCGTCCCTCGAGATTCCCTGAGAGGAAAGGCCTAAAGATTTCCAAGGCTTGGCTCAGCGCCCGAGGGTTGATTTTACCAAAGGCTGGTTTGACGTAAGTGCGTACTATTGGTTCACAGTTAGTGACTTGCCAGGAAAAATATGTTATGAACTGGTCGGACCACGAGACCGGACATGGTTCCTCCACCACAATGGGAAAATTGGTGCATATAGGGTCCAGTATATGGCCTGCCTTGTGGGTAGGCAGATTGACCCACTGGGACAGTTGAGCCAGGTGCAGGGACTCCAAACAATCAAGTGAGTCCTTATTGTCAGCCTGGTCAAAATGAATATTGAGGTCTCCTAACACCATGTACTGGGTGAACTTCAAGGCTCGGGAAATGAAAGCATCGTCCCACTTTTCCAAAAAGGAACCCACCGGACCAGGGGGCCTATAAATCAAGGAGCCTCCCATAGTAAAGTGGGCTGAGAAGCGAATACTAAAGTCGAGGGACTCGCAGTTGCCCCAGGAGGTAACATTGCCCCTGCGAAGGTCCCACTTCTCCTTATAAATAATGGCCACTCCGCACCCCCTCCCCTCTGGGCGATCAGCTCTAGAGAACTTATAACCCTCAGGTGTGGCTAGAGCATCAGCAGCGCCGAAGACCCTACTCTTGCTGCCCATACATAAAAGGATTCTCTTTAAGATCTTAGTAATAACCTTCAGAACTTTTAGGTCAATAGGACTTAAATACCTCAGGACCAGAATCAAACCATATGTGACTCAACACCTACTGAGATCATCATCCGAAAACTTTCTAGCACCTCCCAGCTTTCATTTGACGTCCAGAGGGGGCAAATTGATGGCAGTCCTGGGGACTAAAACATGGAACAGCTTACCCACCCATCTCAGACTCCCTCAGTCAGAATCTATTTTCAGGAAACTTCTGAAAACCTGGATCTTTGTAGCCCCAGACAATCTAGTGTTTTCACTCATCTGATTAGTTTTCGACCGCTCGGCTGCTCTCCTATCTCTGATATCTCCGCATTAGCGGCATGATGCTCCTCGGAGTGAAAGCTGCGCTTTATAAATGACATCATTCATTCATTCGTCTGACAAGACAGTACTGACGCATCTCTGCATAGTTTAATACATGCATTGCCACAGTGTCAGTGGTTCTTAGAAGGTTCACAGTATTGTTATTGGGGCACGACAAGCATGTTGCAGCAGTATTACAATACATTTTATTGGACTGTACTAGTAGGCCATCCTCTTGGCCATGAGAACGTGAAATAGTGTTGGCATGACATAAGTAGTAGAATCACGTCTCAGTCATTCCAAGCATCTAAATAGTAATGGTGACAATACCTCAGCTGTACCAAAATAGTTTGATCACATTAAATAGTTTTCACTTGATTGTGGAAGCAAAAACTGTTTCTTGCCGTAAGGAGGCTCGAAGATCTGTTTGGTTTCCTCTGATGTTTTTGCTTCCATCGAACCCCCCAGTACTGGCAGCTCCAGGAGGTGTCAATCCAGCGCCCTAGTGAAAGTAGATGAGTGGATTTACTGACTTGAGCTCTATTGCTGCTGCAGGGTGTTCTTTCTTTGCGGTATCTATAGGTTAAACCTCCATACTTCAGTCATGTGCAGAATTATGCTCAGATTTTTCCTTTCTGGTGGTATTCTGCATGGTGTTTTTGCTGGATCACACCCTCTTACACTTTGCGGTTGTACTTTGTAGCATTTCAGCCCCACACGGAGCCATTTGATCATCTACTGGTTGCCTGAAAGAATAAAATTCCTCCATTGTTAGGGCCGGTTTTTGTAGGTGTTCAAGTCCACTTTGAGGGTAGTGTCAAGATGGTGGCCCAGCTGCAGGACCACTTATTCAATGGAGGCATTCCTTTCTCTGCCATTTCTTCTGCTTTTATTTAAGGTCAGCAGACTCCCTCTGCCTGTCCTCTCCAGCGGACCAGTCAATAGTACCCCAATGCTGTGCTTTCCCCCTCCAAGTCAGTTCTGTGATTGAATTTGCCCCGAGCTGCCCTTTGAAAAAGACCAGGCCTACGATATCTGCGTACAAACAGCACATTGGCGGCAAGAATTGCTAGCTTGTCCATCTCACTGCCTCCACCCAAAGTGTGGATGGAGGTATTCATCCATGAGTGAAGAAGCCATCTTAGCAACACCTGGTATACTTTGGTGCTGCAACATGGCTCTGGATGGGGGTAAACAAATTCCACCACAATTTCAGGTCTCATACACTCTTGTGCAGCAAACAAGTGTCAGTGCACTACTGTCCCCTGATTGCCATTTCTGACCAAATGATTCACATTGTTGGATGGCTGGTCTAAGAAGCTTCATCAGTACTTCAGTTTCTTGATGTTCTGAGCTTGCTTGGGAAATGTTGTCATGTTGGCCGCTTGGCCAGGTCCCATTTGAAGTAGATAGAGGCTGATTAAGCAGTGCTGCTACTCAGGTTACATATACTGCACAGATTTAGAGAACAGAGAGGTTACATCAGTCTCACAGGCACTAAAGCAGCAATATATTGTCATGAACAGCATCAATACAGATGTAGAAATGCCTCCATCTGGCATCAAGGGCTCAAATAGTCATAGACTCAGCAATATGTCTTCTGAACTCAGCATGAATTGTCACTCAAATATATACTTCATATTTTGGAAAAACTATTATTTTTACTCCAAACATCAGGGTGTCAGTTTAAAAAAATGCACACATTTTGATACCAAATACAACCTTTAATTTTGTAAAAGTTTCTTGTTTTCATGAAAAAAACATATTAATACCCAGAAATCTCCAAATATCAGCTTCTCATTTTCATTAAGTACTAGCATAACCTAACATCAACACCAATTATCATAGTTACCCATCATAACCTGGGTACTTCTATCACCACTATTCCTCTGATGGCCGGGCTTGTTATGCTATATTAAAAAGTTTTGTAAAGCACTCTTATAGCTGGAGGTCACAGACAATACGAAGGAAGGTCATTAAAAAAGCAGATTAGTTTTTTCTGAACATCAGATGGGAGCAGGTAGTCCTGCAGCCTGGAAGAAGGGAGTTCCACAAACTTGAAGCAAAATAAGAAAGGTCTTTACCACTGCTTCTAGCTTTAAGAACACAAGGGACGTCCAGAAATGCAAAGTTGCATGAATGCAGCTGTCTCGCAGAACAACATGGAAGGATCTGTTTAGACAACTAATTAGTGGCAGAATTAAAAAATCCATGCCATGCCACGCTCTGAATACCTGCAATATATCAAGTGAGTGATGGGCACTATTATGCCAGGGCCAAAATCATTCCAAAGATGCCCACAATATGGTACGAATGCTCATCATTATACCAGGGCCCCAATGATTTATAAGTGTGTTAAACTTATGACAATTATGCCAGGGCCAGTATCATGCCCTGTCATCCTGGAAATGCACACAGGATGCCAAGAATGGCCCCCTTTGTGCCAGGGATGGGCACCGTCATGCTAGAGATGCCCTTAACAAGTCAAAAATGGCCTACATTGGGAGGTGTAGCCTGGCAGGGAACGATGCTGGATGTGCTATGTCCAGGCACTGCTGACCACACTGCTGAACCCACAATGATCTTGGGAAGAAGAAAATAGTTGATATATAGAAGAAGAAAATGTCCTAACTGCACAGTAGGACAAGCATTGGAAATGCAATCAGTCTCGCATTTGTTTGAGTTAGAGCTATTTGCATTGTAAATGGCAATGTCTTTTATCTGTGTGTTATGGAGTGTATGAATGTAGTGTGTACTGGAATTATGTCGGTTGGATTGGATTAGTTAGCTGTGGAATTGTGTGGTGGATTTGTGTAGTGGAATTATGTGGCATGGTGTGCTGTGGAATTATGTGGTTAGTAATTATGTGGTATTGAGTTACTGGAATTATGTGGAGTGGGATCATGTGTTATGGAGTATGATTATGTGGAATGGTATTTTGTGTTGTGGAGGGGTATGTATTGGAGTTTAATTATGTGGTGTGCTTTTGAATTTTGTGGCTAGATGTGGAATTGTGTGGTGTGGATTGGATGTATGTGGTGTGTTGTGTAATTGTCTTGTTCAGTTGTATCGTTTGGTTTGGTGTGGAATTATGTGGTTTTGATTGGAAATGTGTGGAGATGAATTGTGTGGCGTGGAAGTGCATGGATAGCTTTGTGTTTTTGGTGATGACAAAGAACAAATAGGAAGGAGCTAAGCTCTAGATCTGTGTGTTTGGGTGTTTTAAAAAAAGAGTTTTAGGTACTGCTGTTGTAAATGTATTTTACCTATGTGTTATGAATTGGAGTGGATGTATGCGGTGTGTAGTGGAATTATGTGGGTTGGATTGGAATTGTTAGTTATGGCATTGTGTGGTGTGGAATTGTGTGGAGTGGATTTGTGGTGTTGAATTATGTGACATGGTGTGCAGTTGTATTATGTGGATAGTAATTATGTGTTTTTGGGTGTTTTGGAATTATGTGGAGTAGGATTGTGCGTAATGTAGTGTAATTATGTGGAATGGCATTCTGTGTTGTGGAGGGTTATATAGTGGAGTATATGTGTTGTGCTGTTGAATTTTGTGGTATGATGTTGAATTATGTGTTGTAATTGGATATATGTGGTGTGTAGTGGAATTGTGTTGTAGAATTAAATAATGTGGTTTTGTGTTGAATTATGTGGTGTGGAATGGATTAGTGTGCATGCACAGTAAGAATGCTAGATTTATCAGTGGGTTCTCTGAGTTTTCTTTACAGATTCCATCACTGCCCTACAGAACTCCAAATCAGCAATTTTATTGCTCCCAACTTAGCACGCCTCTGTTCATCCGTAGCCAGTGAATCACAAGTCTGCTTCCACCTCCATGAAAGGCCCATCCTCTTACCCCCAAGGTAAGGGTGTTGGTTTCCCACACACATTTCAAAATGTAATTTTAGCACACTCATAATTTTTAAAAGTCAACTATGAGTAAACCAGTAATTTAATCAGGACTGTCTTTTAAGCAACTTGTCTGATATGAACTCCAAACGACAGCTGCTAAGTCTAAAAGCAACTAATGATGGCAACATAAAAAAATCAAGTCCACCACCCACTGCCTAAATCAAACACTAGCAATGGATGAGCCACTCGCAGCTGTCACGTGAAAACCAGAGAGTTTCGAACGTCAAGTTAGTGGCTTTCACAGGCATACCTTTCTATCGTTCTGATCCTTGAAGTCCAGAAGTTATGTGAAAAGATTTATTACAGACCAGGAATTAAAGAAAAAAGTCAGATATAGTTAACTAACCTCCCTAAACAACTGCCCATCACTATCTGATGTCGCGCTTTTGTCCTCCATTTCTATTTATTGGGACCTTATAGACAGAACATCAGCTTTACATCGCCGAATAACAATTGTCTTAAACCAAAGCTCCATGGTCTAGGAGGGCGGGATATGTTGTGCTTTCAAGCATCCAGAAACTCATGTTTACGGTGTTTATTTATTTTGAATACCATGATCATGCAATACTTAGTTCAATTCAGTTGATGTTAACTAAGACTGCAGCTCCCAGAAAGCTGTTGTTACTGGAAGGGATGCACTGGTCTACCATAGGTAAGTTAAAAGAAAACATGAAGTCGGCCATGTTAGATGCCCAAATGCCATAATGCTGCACCTACTGTCTTGCCTTCCCTGTGATACCGGTGATGAGTGCTACGTTCATGGGCTTTCCGTTGCCCCCCGGGGAACCGCTGACTGCAGACTTGGATTTCTTGTTCTGGGCCATGATGGGTGGGCTGTCGGAGCATTAGTGGAGGTCACAATGTTGCACGTGCAGGAGACGAAGCGACGTGTAGGCTGGATTTTAATGAACTATTTCCACTTCACGGGGGTGGGACTTGTGGAGGCCAAGTCTCCTAGTGAAGCACCAGTAGCAGGATGGGCCTGGGCGGTGCCACTCCAGGCCTCAGGTGTGCCAGGAGCAGGGCAATCAAAGGAGCTATGGAGCAGTGCACCTAGCACAGGCTCTGCTGCTTCTTTCGAATTAAAAAGAGCCACTCTGCGGCAAGCAACCAGTGACAGCACATGATGCTGGCATGGAGGGGACAACAGGTCCGGATTGACGGCAGCAGCTCACGGACGCCGCATGGTCCTGCCTCTGGCACTGTAAACAGGGGGAGACGCCGAGGTGGGCAGCTCTCTCTGCAGCTCTACTGACAGGGCCTGCTAGCTACTTAGAAAATCCTATTGTAGCTGTGAGTGGTAGGAGGGAGTGGCTTATTCTCATGTATTGGAGTTTGCACTTGATATAACTGTAGTACTTTGTGCATTTATTAATAAGTAATACACATCACACTTGTTACAACTTCACAACCTGCAACGTTTCTGTTGAGTTTAATAGACACTCAGCTGATTGAGTTTGACCCTCACCTTTGAACACAACTCCCCTTCACGTTTAGTCGGAAACTTCAAATCTGACTTCCATGGCCTCTGGGACTTTGGGACCTACTGTGTGACTTATCGAGTGGGCTTTATTTTTTTTATCGCCATGTCTTTTTTTAGATATTAAACCCTATATCTTGGTACAATCAGGCAGTTCCTAAGGGATAAACTGTACTGTGGCCGAGCATATACTGTCAATAACTGTCAATAAACATTTTATGAGCAAGGCTGGGTTTGATCAATTCCCACAGGTGATCTTAAAAGAGTGCTGTTAGCATCTAAAGTGGCAAGCCCACTGATACCAGTGTCGCTCATCAGGGTGTGTGCCTTCTTATACCAGCCGTGAGCTGTACAGAATAATGATTTCACTGTTACCTACTGACACCTGAGAATCAAATTTCCTCCTTCACTGTGTTTACAGTGGAAACTGCAACAAACCGTCATCATCCACACTGAACAAGCGCTTGTTTAATGAACAGAAATAATGGAAGACAGTCTTTATACACACCCTTCTTAATCTTGTCTCCCATTCCCAGGTACGAGATTAGATCACGGAGGCTCGAGTTTTACATGATTTATCTAGTGTTGTAAAAGAAATGGGCATCAGTTTTAAACCACTTGCTGTTTGTCCAGCGATCGTTGGATCTGTGTTTTTATAGAATCAATATGCCACATTTCCGCCCCTTCAGATGGCATTATAGCAAACTTTATTACTGTAGCTGAATGTGGCACAATATACAGAGGTGCAGACTTTGGATCCGGAGACCCGGGTTCAAGTCTCGGTGTCGGCTCTCCCCTCCTTGATATAACAAATTGATACTAATTCAAATTAAACAATATCACATAAAAACGAAATGAAACTATGCCATATTTGTAAATAGTTGAACCCGAGCGCGTGAACAAAAGCCCTACATGAATGCCTTGTTGTCATTCGGAAACATTGCATTGCGACGGGATGGCCAACCAAAAGGATAGGCTGCATTCCCAGGCAGGAGGAGGGGGCAATCGCGCTGTGAAGGAGCCTGACGGGATGAGATGGACGCCTGCTGGGATGATCAAAAGAAACAATTTGTGAAATCGCCAGGGGGCAAAACAGAGAGAGAAAGGATGGATAAACACCAATAAAATGACACCCTTTCAGAATGCCACAGGTAACAACCAATGGCAATTGATCGGCATGACAAAAGTCAACAGAAGAGATAACAACAGGTCTTACAGACAGCGCATGCGCTGTCTAGGCTCGACCTAAAAAAGGTGGCAGGGGAAAGAAAACCCAGCTGCTGGGAACCCGCCCATGAGAAGCCACATTGGAGCCACAAGAAGAGCCTGCCATGGAGGAGTCAGCATTGTGGAAGGCAGATTCCTCCTCAGTGACCAAGAGCCCAGAAGCACAGTGGAGAGAAGTCAACGTAATAGGGCGCTGTGTGAAATTTCCCTTTCTGCAGGGTGACCCTGGATTGTTCGGCTTTTGCTGGACCCTATAATTTTTCTGCCTGACAACTCTCTGCACTTTACCTCTGTTAACTAGTGATAAAGTGCCTGTGCTCCCCCTTTCAACATAGTGAAATTGGCATACACCTGATTAGCATATTTAATTTTCCGATACATCCCTAGTATATGGTACAAAGAATACCCAGGGCCTTTAAGTTAAATGTCACTAATAGGCTGCTGCACCCACTGTACCATCAAATGCAGTGGCAGTACCAATATGACCGCATGCCTACACTTTGTAGCCTGATTGTGCAGTTTTAAACCGCAAATTCCACCTGTCAATATAACCTCTTTTGACAGGTCAGAACCTTCCTTTTAAATATTAATAAGTTACTCCAAGTATATTGCCTATAAGGCATGGTGCTTGGTACGTAAAAGTAGAATATTTAAAAGTTTAATGTTACACATGTCCTGACAGTGAAAAATCCCTATAAGCTAATTTGACTGTAGCAAGACTGTCTGTTCCTTAGAAATCATTAGGATGCAATATTACATTACATCTACTAATGTAATTATTGGACTTTTGAAATATTTTTGAAACCCCAATTTCCTGGTGAAGTCGGATTTTTAATAAATATTTTGGAAAATCTACTTTTAGAATGTTACCTTTTCTCAGCCTAAAACCTCTGGAGTCCCATTTGTAAAAGCTCAAACTGTCACCTGGCAGGTGAACAGCACCTTTGATGAGGTGTGAAAATTGCTCCTGGAGCAGGGCAATTGCCTTGGGTATGGGGAAGTGTGTCTGTTACTCTGGCAGGAGGATCTTAATTAACTTCAAAGAGTCCTATCCTGTCACAAATGAATGTTAGCTGACACACGGGCAGGGCCCTCCTTTGTTTCCCCAGTCAGCATGCATCAATCCCAAAGGGAGAGAAGCTGCCCCCAGAACTGCTTTTGAGAGACCAGAGAGGACAGGTTGGTCATTACCCTAGCCACACCTCTGGATTGGCACAGGAGCTCTGTATATAGGAAGAAAGGTGTTGCCATCTTGGTTTTAGGTAGAGAGTGCACTATGGGATTGTTTGTAATAGGACACAGGAAATGCTGCAAAGGTGGGTACGGTTATCCCTGGGAACTTTCACTGAATTACTTAGGGAGGAGCCAGTAGTCATCCGGACCTACCTGCCAAGCCACTCCAACAAAGGTCTGTTACCAGTGGGCCAAAGATTCAGGTTTCTTATGCTTGTAGCATCTCTGCAGCAAATGCGATTCATCAGGACCTCGCGGAGAAGATATCCTACCTTGTGAAATCCTCTTTGGCTACTGCCTTCAGTCTCATCCTCGTAAAAGAATACAAACTCCAAAAAAGTGACTAAGTCTAAAAGTAGAAATCTTCATCAGGCAAAGAAGCCAAAATTATCCAGCCAACGAGGGACCTTCCTTGGTGCAAAATTCAAATTCCTCCTGCTCTAAGTTTTCCATCCAAAAGTTAACAGCTTCCTAAGTACCTCGTTCAGCAGCTATCTGACGTGGTAGATCGCCTCTCAGTCACAGACTGCTGCCTTGCTCCACTGAGCATTTCAGAAACTAAGGGCGAAGGTAAAACCTCTGACCGGACAAAACCTGGTTTCTGTATCCAACCCACGCTTCATTGTAACTGACCTTAACTTGCATCTAGATACCGGTCAAGTGCAACCAGATGACCGCGGTTGGCACTTAATGCTTGTTGCTAATTTTATATTTTTGCTTTAAAAATCATATTTCTAGTTACCCTTATTGGAGTTTTGTCTTTTTGGTGGCATTTTATTTATTAAATTTTAAATTGGTTTGGAAAATCTTTTGTGTTAAGTTTTGGTTTGTTACTGTTTTGGTACTACATAAATACTTTATACATTTCCTCTAAGTTAACTCTGTCTGCTCTGTGCCATAGCTAGAGGGGTTGAGCTCAGGTTAATTTAGTGACTTTACTGCTTCACCCTGACTAGGACGTTTGTTATTACTTGAGATGGGTGCTCAACCCTCTCAGCCAATACCCCAATTTCTTACTTGTGCATAATGGTGGTGCAACTCCCAGAAGTTTGAAGAATAGCATGACCAAGTTAGCAAAAAACCACTTGACAGAGGGTCAGGAGGCAAAGCAATAGACGGCTGGCCCTGAACCTCAAGAGGACTGTGCCTGAGGAGGGTGTGCAGCAGATCTGTGCCCAGAGGTGATGGGCTACAAACGGCTCCTGCTGTCCCGCCATCAAATAGAAACAGCAGCTGGTGGATGATATGGTCTTATTATCAAAGATGAAGTGACACACCGCAAAAGTTTCAGATGAAGAGTTATTGAAATCCATCTGAAGTGAGAGAGACCTGGTCTGGGCTTATAGCACGACAACTAGGACAGAAGAGCAAAGGCCAGAAAGGCCCTGAAACGCCCAGATAACAATCAGGAGAACTGAAATGAAGAGTGGCTTATTGAGGCCTCCCACATGGAGGAAAGAGAGGCAAAAGAGAACCTCAGGCAATAGCGAGTGACTGGCTGCCTGGGTGGTAAGGAGACCCAAGGAAGAATCTGATAAGGGCAGAGGAGAAAACCCTAACTAGCTGGGAGACAAGGAAAGACAGAAACACAAATGGGAGAGATTCCCCAGAGGGAAACTAAGATACATAGAGAGGCTCTTTAAACTTGAGACGTAGTGGATTATACCACAACAATGAAGAAATCCACAGCCACACCAGATGGAAAACAAGCATCATGGAAAAACACAAAGGATGTACGCCTCCAACCAGAAAAAAATTGGGCAAGCATGCAAGAGTGGCAACAGTACTAGATCACCACCAGCCAAGAGGAGTGGTGGGTTCTGAAGAAGCAGATGGGACAGGAGGCACGGCCTCCACAACTGTTTTCATCTTGTGAGCAACGAAGGACACATGGTCCCCTTTAGAAAACACAGTATTCTAAATGGGGATAGATGTGACACTAGTGCCGCAATGTAGTAGATTGAGTAACAGTGCCAGAAGAACAAGTGTTAGTTATGGTGGAGGAGATCAGAGAAACAAAAATAAATCTGTTGTGTCCATTCTCCAAACACCTAAAGGAGAAAGTGCAAAATGTGGAAAGAAAGGCTTGTTGAAACCACACCAGGGTAGTCGGAATCCCAGAAAGAGAGGAAGGAATACACCCAGGGCAATTCCTGGAGAAGTGTCTGAAGACATTTGTACCAACAAACAATAGGTCACAATGCTTTATGATCGAGAGCACTTAGGGCTCTGGTGCTGCCCTCTCTGCTCCCTCCAGCAGCTCCCCAAAGAACGGCTCAGTTACAAAAACAGAAATGCATTCTAAAAGCATTACAGAAACTAGGAAAAATAATACTAGAACCAGACCACGTCATGTTTTCCTCAGACTATACTAGATATTCCTAAAACAAAGAAGTCATTCAAAGAGGTGAAGAAAAATGTTATAGCCATGCAATTTACCTACATGTTGCCATTCCCAGAAAAGTTAAAAGTTATCCTCAACTTGAAAAATGCCTTTTGGGAATGGGCATTAGCGACAAGAACCCAAGACCCAAGAAGAAATGGGAAGTGAAGCAGAGAGCAGGAATCAAGCACTGAACCGACTTGGACCTGGATGGAAGATCTTGAAGGAAATGTGGAAACGGCCAGGGAAAGCTCTGAGCCATTGAACCTGGACTGAATCACCCAAGAAACATGAAGATACAATCCTGTCTGAACTGGTGAGAATTGTTCACTTAAATTCACACCCGGTAACATGTATGGTTATTGATAGTTAGTAAGGGAGTTTCATTTTTTCTATTTATTTGTGTAGTTATGTTAAGGGAGGGGGCGAAAGACGCTTTTGGTGTGGGGGCAGAAAGTTGTTTAATCCCCATCATATGGAACTGTGAAGTAGAGGGAAAATTGGGCAGTGTTAAGTTTAATTGAAGGTGGATGTTTACTGGCATTGTTCAGGTGTCAGTAGGTATGGACAAGGACGAGAGAGTAATGGGACAGGAGGCAGGGATAACATAACAGCAGGGAGTGGGGAGGATGCAAATTTTCACAGAAGCAAAGATGATGAGACAGAGACACAGAAAAAGGAGAACCATTAACCATGATGTGGAATGTACATGGATACAAGCGAGACAAAAGAGGAACAGTCACACAGTCCCTTAGAAAACATAAACCAGACATAGTACTTCTTCAAGAGACCCAAATTGTGGCGGTATAAATCGGTTAAGTCTAACACAAAACAAATTCTTTTTTCCCTCCTAAAAGTATTGTATATATAAACATTATGTTGAAAAGGGCAGAAAGAATACAGAGCAATTAATAACCAATCCTGTTATTTGTTCAAAGAACAAGTGAACATAATCATACAATAATCTGAATCATAATAGTGAAAAACCTTATGTTTTCAAAATTATTTTAATGTATTTTCCTGAGTTAAATTCTAATTGATATATTGTGATCACAAGAGTGGACATATTTTGATTGTAAAAATATCTTTTTAATTGCTGATAAAAAATAAAACACATGCCTGTTTAATTTTTCTCATGTTTATTAAGGTTTTTCACTATTATGATTCAGATTATTGTATGATTATGCAGTCACCCCATTGAGCAGCTGCTGCAGACCACAATCACCCACAAAATTGCTGCTTTATTTCTTACACCTACCTTGCTTTCGTTATTACTCTCCAGTGCCTAGCTTCATTTTCTCTCTGTCTCTCATAGTAGCTTCTTCTTCGTGGCCACTCCTCCTTATTCCCTTTATTTAGTCCTGTTTTTATTCCTTCTTTACTTTATCCATATTATTTGCTTCGCTTGTCCTCTTCCTCTTTTTATCTCCCTTTATCTATATTTTGCCATCCCTTTGGTTTTACATGGTTCTTATTACCAGTGATGCTGTTCCCATTTCTTTTTTCCATTTCTACTTTCTTTTTCAGTCCTTCCCTACTCCCAGTCAATTTCCTTATTCTTTCTTTCACCTAGGGCCAGATGTACGACCCTTCCTATTTGCAAGTCGCAAATTGCGTAGTTTTGCGACTCGCAAATTGGAATTTGCAACAATGTCTCAGACACTGTTTGTGATTCCTAACGGGGTCGCAAATTGCATGCCTCATTATTATACATGAGGCAGGTGCAATTTGCGACCCCATTAGGAATGGCTAGCACTCACAGGAATGGTGGCCTGCTGGGGTCAGCAGACCACCATGTCTGTTATTGCTTTTTAAATAAAGCAGGTTATTTTTTTAAATGCAGCCCGTTTTCCTTGCAGGAAAACGGGATGCACTTAAAAAATAAAAATGAAATGATTCTGTTTCATATTCTAAGGGCAGGCAGTGGTCCCTGGGACCACTGCCTGCTCTTAAAAAATATGTTTGCATCCATTCACAAAGGGGAAGGGGTACATTCATTGTGACTCGCTATCAGGAATGGAAGCCCCTTCCTAATAGCAAGAGTCGCAAACGCTATTTTGTGAGACACAGACATGCAAAATAGCGTTTGTACATGCCAGGACCCTTTTTTGCGGTCGGACACGGGCCTATAGTGAACCTGTATCCCCCTTAATTATGGACACTTTCACACTCTTGTGGACATTGTGTGTGAAGGCAGCGCACATTGAGGGCCTCATTTATGGCATTTTGGCATAGGGCTGTGCAGCAAGGCACCTTGCTGCGCTGCCCTACGCTAAAGTGAAAGGGCAGGAATGCACTGTAGTTAAGCAATACAGTGCATTCCTGTCTTTTCTGCCTGCGCTGGCACCGTTTTGGCAGCCTAGTGCTAACGTAGGCACCCTTACACCATGTTGCAAGGGTGCCTCCGTTGCAGCCAGGATTGTTTTTGTGCAGCAAGGGGCACCTTCCTGCACATTTTTGTGCAGCAAGGGGCACCTTCCTGCACAAAAACAATCCTACGAGGCATTTTCCTCTCTGCAGCACACATGGAAAGAGGAAAAAACAAGGAGAAATTAACATTTCTCCTCGTTATGCCTTACCTCGGGAGGCGTACAGATTTGAGCTTCCTCAGGTTTACATCATTGTAAATCTGGGGCAGCATCAAATTACATGGGTGTTGCATGGGAAAACTTAATGCGACGCCCATGGAATGCTCCCGGGCGCAGAGTTAGGCAACGCAGCGAGATAGAAAGCTATTTTCATACAATGTTCAGCAGAATCTTGAACAGTCGTCAGTGGCGTAGGAAGGGGGGTGCGGTAGGTGCGGGCCGCCGCGGGTGTCATCACTGAGGGGGGTGACAAAATGGCAAAAATATGTGTTTTAAACACATATTTTTGCCATTTTGTCAAGCCGGGGGTGACAAGAAATTTTCCCCAGTAGTACAAAATGCTATAGCACGGCTGCTTCTTCATCTGCCCAATTTTGAATCAGTCCCCACCCAGCTTGCAGTCCTGCACTCGATCCCTATTGTGAAGAGAATCAAATTTAAGACACTTTGTATCGCCTTTTGAGCCTTTTCAGGTTCAGGCCCACAGTACCTCAGACATTTCATCAAGCAATACATACCTAATAGAGAGCTATGGTCCTGAGGAGCAAATTTGCACGGTATGCCTACATTTAGAAGAGCGAGAAGGGGTGACCGCTCTTTCAAATATCATGCCACTACTCTGTGGAATTGTCTTCCTTCTCATCTACTCCTCAGTCTGAGCAAGTGATACTTAGAAAATGGCTCAAAAACTGGCTTTTTAAAGATTAGTTCAGCTCTATTTTGATGTTTCTGTCTGTTTCTTCAGCTCTGGGAAGCCTCAGTGGTAGCCATGCACTTTATAAATTCCAAACATAAACATTTATGTTTATATTTTGTAATCAGATTTGTAAAGTAAGGCAAATACCTCGAAAGCTGTCCTGATGCTAAGTCACACACAGAACTAAAGAGACACCCAAAACAAAGCAAATAGACAGTGCTCCTATCCTACTGGTATTTGGCTAAGCAGAGCCTAGTTCTTAAAAAGCCAGGTGTTCAGAGCCTTTTTAGGTCGAGCCTCGAGTAGCGCGCAAGCGCTGCTATGGGCAAGACTTTATGTTAGGGGGTTTCAAAAGCTGACCAGACGCTCGTGCGTCATGGCCTTTTTCCTGCGGTTACGCGCGCGGCAGACATGTGCTTCCAATTATCGTGCCCAGACGCGGGCGCGATAATTGGAAACACATGCTGGGAAAAGGCCATGACGCACGAGCGTCTGGTCAGCTTTCAAAAGCCCAGGCTGCCGCGCTCGCTCGCCCCCGCTGCCGACGTCTCTGCTGTCCAGCGCTGCACTTGTTTATAACACAGCCAGTATCCACCATTGGCCACAGAGCTTGCAACGAAACCAATGCAGCTCCCCTTTGTGACTTACAGCAACGCTCGTCACACAACTCAGCGGGCAGCTCTTACGCCAGCACTTCACTGACCCGCATCACAACCAGACAGGAGGCTTCCTGTGTGACTTAATGCGCTGTGTGTAGAATACTCGACAGAGCTGCTCTCACGCGTGTGTGTGCATCACTGACCCACATCCAACCTAACAGGCCAGCCAGCCCAGCAGCCGACGACGTTACAAAACCGGGCGCCGACACGGCTCTTCCTCCTGTTGGGAAACAACACCTTGACTTTCGTGTGACAAAGTACCACACCGCTTCACTGTTACGCCGCACTGCTGAATACACACGCCAGCAAAATGGCTGTGTGTGGAGATTCCGTGTGGCAATTTCCACACCGCTAGCCTGATGTTTCTTCCTGCCGGCCTGTAACAGAGTACTGCAGTGCATCTAGGGCTCTCATCACTCGTCGCCAATTCTGTAGTACACACAGCAGATTCAGGTCCACACATCAGATTCAGGTTCACAGGTAAGTTTATTCCATACAGCCCTAGCTAGACACGTCGTACTCCTACAGCATCTCTTGACAACTGACTCTTTACTATAGTTTAACAGTCATCTTTGGAACCTATGTAGAACAGGTGATACTTAGGACCAATAGAGTTAATGGAACATTATATACCTCACAATACTATGCTAAATGACTAACTGAAACGTATAACAACATGTAACAAGCAGTGATTCCACTATTTTACAACTTTCGTACTATATGTATACCTTGCAGTGTGTGACTATACGATGCTCCCCATGAGTATTTCTCCATAGGACAGCAATCCCCAGTAACATTAGGTCAGAGTGTTTTTCTACAAGTGCTGTGGTTGACACAATGAACACCTTCAGTTTTGCTACACTTATTTGCTGTGTACCCCTCACATGTGTTTTCTAGTGGTACCAAAACACAGGCATGTTGTGATGTGTTCTTGGCATTTTGCTCTATATAATTAAGATCCATGTATATATTTTGAACTAACTCTATGAATGGAGAAAAGTGTGATTGCAGTGTATTGTAAGAATGGTTACTAACTGACTTAAGGGATCCTGGTCCTGATGAAAGGTGGGGGCCACTGTGGAGGTCGCACAAACAGCTGAAACATGTCGGCCTGAATGATGCTGGAGAACTAACTCTCCTCCCATCCTCCATCCATTTTAATCATCTCCTGAGCACACAGTATAAAAGCATTATGTTTGGGAAGAGATCACAAGATTTTTAGGCTGAAACTTTGGAGCCTGCACCAACCCCACACAAGGTACACCCTGTAAGCAGGGAGCCCATTAATCACCATAATCATTTCTGACGAATGAGGCAGCCCCATGATGAAGCATTACACTTGGGTTGGTGTGGGAAGGCTTGCTTTAAAAATGTTTGCAATTCCTGGGTTCTCTTGGACACATATACACAGGCTTCTACGTCTCACACAGTAAGGTCATTTTCTTTCTTGGGACTCCTACAGTTTTGTCACAATTCCTCTATTGTTACTTAAAATTAAGGGCATGAAAATAGAGCCCAATAGGGACCAGTTCCAATGGCAGTTTGTAATTACTGCAGGGTATGAGACCAAGAGGGACCTGGCCCACTTAAGGCCCTGGGTGTAGCCTTCCTTATTCACTTGAGTACTTCCATTAAACTGTACTAGAAACTACTTTACAACTATAGCCATCTTTATTTGAAATGGAGTCAGAAAACAGGACTGGATCACAGCCTTCAATAAAGTCCACCTTACATTTCTTAACTGACTTTAATGTACTTTCACTGAATGCATTTAGCACATTAAACCCAGATCTACTGGCTTTGCCAATGGTTGTTTTTTGGTTGTGGGGATTGATAAGTTGGTTACCCTCCCTCCCATTTGAAAGGTCATATCTTTGATTTGGTTTATTCATCCCTAATATGGTCAAGTGCTCCAAAAGTCGCCAACTTCTTGGACAGAATATGCGTCTGTCTTTTTTCATATTGGTTCGCCTCCTTCTAACTTAGTGCATGCCCTTTAACCATGCAATGCCTGGGCTAATGTTAAGGAAACCAACTTTGTCATAACTTTAAATTAGAAAAAACTTACACTAGTTAGAGAAATCTCTGCTGACGTTGGGAGTTTTAATAACTTGATCAAGGTAACGCTTAATGTGACTGCCCAGATTAAAGAGATCAAACATATGCACTCTTGGGCAGATCCAATTTAGATCAGCAAACAACTTCAGGAGCAAAGTCTTGTAAGTGTGCTGAATGTGCATAGCCAATAGGTCTCGCTTTTGGGACCTTATAAGTATTTAGTTATGCAGCACAATATCCTTGGTGCAACAACATCAACCGTTGCATGGCTAAACACTTATAATGTCCCAAAAGCGAGACCTATTGGCTATGCCAATGCTTGTTAAACTAATGTAAGGAAGGCACAAACTGTATGGGGCCTAGTAGCTCATTCTAGAGCTTTTCTGCTCTCCAAAAAGGCTTTGCAACCTGAACAAGCTTGTTTTAATCTAGGCACAACCAGCAATGTGGCTCCCAAGGAGGGTAGGCAACCTGATGGAATTTAATTGTGTAATTTCTAACCTAAGTAGTATGGACCACTACGATAAACTGTGTAGTGTTTTGTGATTATGTGCAATAGGACCCATGTGGTCTTATGCAGACTCCTTACAAACTTACATAATCGATTGGGAGGTATCTGGGTGTGATCAATAAAGTTTATGACGTAGTGCGTTCAGTTAGCCTACCCTTGGAACTCAAAGCTGCTCCCTCGCTATCTATTTTTAGAAAAGCTTTGAAAACCTGGCTCTTCTCTCAGGATTAGGAGCAGTGTTTGTCCCGTAAGGTATCAAGAGTCTCTACAAGGTTCACCAATTCTGTAGCCGTACCCGTCTCTTTAGCGCCGAGACGCCCTCAGGCAGGAGTTTGTGCTTTATAAATTTCTCATTCATTCGTGAATAGTCTGCCAGCACACCATCAAAGCCCTCCTACAAACCCAAGTTATGAGGAAGATAGGCTATTGCTCTCAGCCAAACACAAGACTCATTATAAATTACTCCTCTTTTTATTTCGGGCTACTCATGTCACATAACTCATTTACTTCTCTGGGCAAATTATACCGAATGCAACAACCAGGTTACTATGCTCTGCCAACCAAAACATGAAAATACCCTGTGCTTCATCAATGTTTAGGTCCTCTGAACTGGTTGGACTGGAATGACCTCCCAAAATATCCCTATGCAAGAGCCTACCTACCAGAGTTGAAGCACAGTCTGAGGATCGGCCTATTTTCCTTGAGAATATTCTAACCAAGCTATGTAGGCCTCTAAGCAGTCTCGTCTGTCACACTCACAGTCACACTCCCTGGAAATACCTACACTGTACTACCACATAAATATGCTCTACAGGAGATGTCTTGGGTCATTTATTATGCGCTGGTTGGAAAATATGATTAGTGCTCAAATAGGGATTACTATTCAGGACCAACAGCGGATCACCAGGATTTTTGCCCACAAAATTTACCAGGCCAAACCTGTGCAAACTGTGAAGTCAAACAGTTAATGGTTGCATGCCAAAGAATAAAGATGCTAGTATGTATACAGATGGGAAACCCTATGATCGTCAGGGACCAAGGGTGTTTAAGTAATGCTAGGAACAATGGCCCCTTGACAAAGTAATAAAAACAGTCATTATGGATGCTGAAATCAGTTCCATGTATAGATTCAATTATCAGAATTTTAATTTTTTATTACAACAAATAGATTCAGCCCAAAAATGATATACAGAAATTACCCCCGCCAGAGTAATATCAGAAAACAAAGAGCAAAAAAACAGGTGTTAAAAACTGACAACACAAGACATATGAACATATACAGGCAAGAAGACAGTGACCAACATTGGTATGTAACCCTTAGGTCACTTATTATAAAAAACAAAACACTGCTGCACCCAAAACAAAAACAATACAAAGCATAGTGTAACATGTCAGAGTGTGTGTCGACGGCGTTTCGATCCCGTGACAATATGGGATCATCATCAGGACTGAGGATCAGTTGCCTGGAATGATACCAATTGGTGTATTACGTGAAGCACCTGATTTTTACAACAATCTGTAATTCAGCAAGCAACAGGCCTTACACAATTAGTGGATGTTCAGATTTGTCATACAAAAATGAGTAAACCACCTGAAATAAAAAGGGAAGAAAAGAAAAAGAATAAGAATCGAGAGAGCGAAGAATTCATTTTTATTTTCATGGGCCATGCACCATATTGAATGAGTACTACAAGAAGTGCTCTAGATTTAGTGGAATTTAGAAATCTAGTCATGCGCGAACTGTGAAGCAAGAACAATATGCTATCTGTGCCATGATAACTAATATATACAGATATACAAGTGACGAAGGGGTCAGTAATACAGGGCATCAGTGTGACTGGTAATTATGCAAAAGTGAGAACATTCCCATGCACATGTAATGAATTAAATGGCAGCTGTACCTAATTGGGTAGTACACCACCGTATCCGTGTATTGCAGCGTATTGCGAGATAATCCAAATGTCAACCCTTGTAGTGATGAAGTCAATAGCTAAAATAAAAGGCGTCTCCAATACGATGCAGAAAATTACCGCCAGTTCCAGAAGGAGCAAATGTCTGTACGTAAAAGAATGAGTTGTGTGAAAAGTCTGGCATGCGGCTAAAAATATAAAGCAGCCACTCCGGGCACGGAGAAGGAAAAGGAGAATTACAATGCAGTAACTCCCGCAGCGAAGAAGGTCTCACCGGAACAAATGCTGGGTCTGGTGGCTTAGTGGACTAATGCATCCACTGCAGGGGCCTGTGTTCGACCTCATGGTCACAGGTTCAAATCCCGGTGGGTCCACTCAGCCTTTCATCCATTTGAGGTTGATAAAATGAGTACCATTGAGTTGGGTAACAATAAACATCTGTTATTCAGCGCCTTGAGACCCATGGGTGATAAGTGCGCTTTACAAATACAAGTGTTATGTTATGTTAAATGAGCAGTCCGAAATGAAGACATGTCCGTGGCATGCCGACCCGTCAACAATTTGGAGCATGCAAGCATACGCACAGGGGATAGACTGCAGATGTATGAGAAACTTCAGCGGCCATCCTGGAAAAGCCCTGTATGCTGAGTGACCTTATTGACAGTCAGTCAAAGGTGGAGTGAACAAGAAAGGACAAAAGTAGAAGATCAGAATATTAAGTCATAAAAAGAACTTATTATTCTGGAAATCATCGCATAAGATATATTATTCAATAGAGTATTTCTGTTATAGACAGATTCTCCTCTGGTATGCAATTAATCAGAATATCAATTAAAAAAATAGACATATTATTGTGGGAATCTTAGAGCATAAATATGTTAATCATGGAAGCCAAAAGTCATCTGCTGCAGTAAAGCAAGAAACAGAGATATTCGAACTACAATTAGACGAGCATAGACCAGTCCTCCATCTGGTTGAGTCCGTTCTGAAAGCTGTCAGTCTTCAGAATCCACTTTAATTCAGTTCTGTTGAGATTGCAAAGATGTCGCCTCCTCACATAGGGGCCTTGATGACCTCTTCGACCTGCCATTTAATTTCATTCTCATCATGTCCGCACATTTGAAAATGTTCCACCGGTGGGGCATTCGTCACCTTGCATCTTACTCGACTCCTGTGTTGGCAAATTATGATGTGTATTTTTTGCGTGGTTTGCCCTACATAAATCATTTTGCAGGAACACATAATCACATAAATAACATTCTGGGTATTGCAGTTAGAAAATTCTGTTAAGACATTTCTCACATTATTGTGTACAAACTCTTTTGTTTCATGTGTATTCACACACATTGCAGTCACCACATTTGAAATGTCCGACCAACGGTGTGGATGTCCACAGATCGTCAAAGTTCGGTTAGTCCTAACTGGGGAAGGCATTCCCTAATCAGATGCTCTTGTATGTTCTTGCTTTTTTTTATAGCAAAAAGTGGGCATTCAATTGATAATTCATCTGAGTATAAGGTATGCCAGTGATGTTTAATGATTTTTTTGAGTTCGTTAGAGACTGGTGAAAAAGTGGTAACACATTCCATTCTGTCCGGGCTGCTGTTAGTGTTGAGGGAGAGTAATATCTCACGCGGACTGTACCAGGCCCTCTTAATGGATTTAGTAATGAGTTTACATGGGTAACCTCTGGCCAACAGTTTTGCCTTAAGCACCTCTGCTTCTTTGAAGAAATCCTCTATGGAAAAATCTATTTGTTGTAATAAAAAATTAAAATTTTGATCATTGAATCCGTACATGGAACTGATTTCAGCATCCATAATGACTGTTTTCATTACTCTGTCTGAATTAAAGAATAAAAATGCAACACAAAAAGATTATGGACGGAATGTTGAACATTGTCAAACATTCACCCCCAGTCACAGATCTGGGTTTAATCCATTGTTATTTTGCTCGACACGCCATTCCAGTTAGGACCCAGCCATATGCAAATCATCCTTGACCCTGTTCCCCATGGGAACAGTCCAGCCCAAAATGCCAGGCCAGGTCCTCACTGGACTGGAAAACAAGCATCCTGGGACCGGTTTCAGGGCATCACCCCTCATCAGCCAGGCTAGCTTGACACCGGTGGTGTAGCAAGCATGGGACCCAAATCTGGGCATACCCTTCCCACTTAGGGTGAAAATGCAACAGAAATAAATGATGTACAGAATGTTGAACATTGTCAAACATTCACCCCCAGTCACAGATCTGGGTTTAATCCATCGTTATTTTGCTCGCCACGCCATTCAAGTTTGGACCCAGCCATTTGCAAATCAGCCTTGATCCTGTTTCCCATGGGAACATTACAGCCTGAACTGCCAGACCAGGTCCCCCCTGGACCAGAAAACAAGCATCCTGGGACCAGTATCGGGGCATCACCCCTCATCAGCCAGGCTACCTTGAAACCGGGGGCGTAGCGAGAATGGGACACACGCCTGGGCATACCCTTCCCACTTAGGGTGAAAATGCAGAACAAAAAGATGATGGGTGGAATGTTGAACATTGTCAAATGTTCACCCCCAGTCACAGATCTGGGTTTAATCCATCGTTATTTTTCTCACCACGCCATTCCCGTTAGGACCCAGCCATATGCAAATCAGCCTTGACCCAATTTCCCATGGGAATAGTCCATCCCAAACTGCCAAGCCAGGTCCTCCCTGGACCGGAAAACAAGCATCCTGGGACCGGTTTCGGAGCATCATCTCTCATCAGCCACGCTAGCTTGAAACCGGTGGTGTAGCGAGCATGGGACCCACATCTGGGCATACCCTTCCCACTTAGGGTGAAAATGCAACACAAAAAGATGATGGACGGAATGCTGAACATTGTCAATCATTCACCCTCAGTCAGAGATCTGGGTTTAATCCATCATTATTTTGCTTGCCACGCCTTTCCAGATTGGACCCAGCCATATGCAAATCAGCCTTGATCCTGATTCCCATGGGAACAGTCCAGCCTGAACAGCCAGACCAGGTCCTCCCTGGACCGGAAAACAAGCATCCTGGGACCGGTTTTGGGGCATCACCCCTCATCCAGGCTTGCTTGAAACCGGTGGAGTAGCGAGCATGGGACCCACGTCTGGGCATACCCTTCCCACTTAGGGTGAAAATACAACACAAATAGATGATGGATGGAATATTGAACATTGTCAAACATTCACCCCCGTCACAGATATGGGTTTAATCCATCATTATTTTGCTTGCAACGCCATTCCAATTTTGGACCCAGCCAT
The DNA here is from genome assembly GCA_963921515.1 of Calotriton arnoldi. Taxonomy (NCBI): domain Eukaryota; kingdom Metazoa; phylum Chordata; class Amphibia; order Caudata; family Salamandridae; genus Calotriton; species Calotriton arnoldi. The sequence goes on from CAWUFW010003329.1 coordinate 1,560,456, forward strand.
TTGCAAATCAGCCTTGACCCTGTTCCCCATGGGAACAGTCAAGCCCGAACTGCCAGGCCATGTCCTCCCTGGACTGGAAAACAAGCATCCTGGGACCGGTTTCGGGGCATCACCCCTCATCAGCCAGGCTAGCTTGAAACCCGTGGTGTAGCAAGCATGGGACCCAAATCTGTACATGCCCTTCCCACTTAGTGTGAAAATGCAACACAAAAAGATGATGGACGGAATGTTGAACATTGTCAAACATTTACCCCCGGTCACATATCTGGGTTAAATCCATTCTGATTTTGCTTGCCACGCCATTCCAGTTTGGACCGAGCCATATGCATGAGGAACAGGTTCAAGACTGATTGCATATGGCTGCGTCTGAACTGGGGTGGCAAAGTGAGCTAAAGAACGATGATGGATTCAGCCCAGATCTAATAGAGACTGGGGGTGAGTGTCTGAAAAGTTTCAATGCTCCATCCATCATCTCCTTGTGTTTGTTTTGTTTGCCCTAAGTTGGCAGGGTATGCCCAGACGTGGGTCCCTTGCTCACTTTGCCACTTGATTTGAGCTAGCCTGGCTGATGAGGGGTGTTACCCTGAAACCGGTCCCAGGATGCTTGTTTTCGGTCCAGGGAAGACCTGGCTTGGCAGCTCGGGCTGGACTGTTCCCATTAGGAACAGGGTCAAGACTGATTTGCATATGGCTGGGTCTGAACTTGGGTGACGAAGTGAGCTAAAGAACAATGATGGATTCAATTCAGATCTAATAGAGTTGAGTGTCTGAAAAGTTTCAGTGGTCCGTCCTTCATCTCCTTGTGTTTGCTTTGTTCGCCCTAAGTTGGCAGGGTATGCCCAGACCTGGGTCTCTTGCTCACTTTGCCACTGGATTCAAATTAGCCTGGCTGTTATGGGGTGGTACCCTGAAACCGGTCCTAGGATGCTTGTTTCTGGTACAGGGAAGACCTGGTTTGGCAGTCCGGGATGGACTGTTCCCATGAGGAACAGGGTCAAGACTGATTTGTATATGGCCAGGTCTGAACTAGGGTGGCGAAGTAAGCTAAAGAACGATGATGGATTTAATCCAGATCTAATAGTGACTGGGGGAGAGTGTCCGAAAAGTTTCAGTGCTCCGACCATCATCTCCTTGTGTTTGTGTTAAAGAATAAAGATGTACATTACAGAGCTCTGTGTGTGGCGTAGTCATTTGCGTGCTCCAGGGCTAGGGAGAATGCGACAACTGGCGACGAGTAGGAGATATGAGCCCCAAAGAAACAAGACTGCTCTTCCTGAGGGTTTGCCGAGGTCAAGCAAACTGCTTGTGCATAAAATGTGCGTCCCCAGAAGCAGTCTACGGTTGGCGTATGTGGAGTCAAGGCACCGCTCTAGCTCTTACAAGGACCTTGAAGAAGGTGAAGGCCCTACAGAGGAGCACATTCAGAAATCTTGCCAGAAGCCTACTGGTAAGGCCGGAAGAAGAGAAACTGCGCCACAGAGTAACACAGAGCCATCGTCGATACAAAGCAGAAACACTAACGGCAGTGACAGCCAGGTACGAAGAAGCGCTGAAGGCAGCGACAGCCAGGTGCAAGAAAGTGCTAAAGGGAGAGATGACCATGCACAAAGAAAAGCTAAAGGCAGCGACAATCGGGTACAAGAAACAAAAGTCTACTCACTGGTAAAAAACAAAAAAAGCTCCTTAGAACCTCAAAATCGGGCGAGATGACTCGAGCGCTAACATGGGGTTTGTATTTACAAAGCCGTTGGTCCCTGCAGAAATGACCAAAGAGGCAGCTGGTGGCATTCAGCACAACTCAAAAGGTCTTTAAGAAATTTAAGTTCTCCAATGGCTGCCGAAAGGAGCACCAAATACGGCGCAGCCACGTTTCTGAAACCACCACTGCCATTCGATACTGCCAAGAAACAGAATATTGGCACCAGGTGGACTACATGGATCGAAACGTTCGATGACTTCATAGATGCTCTGGAAGAAGTAAATGACAAAAAGATCATCAAATTCATAAAGAACCTTGCAGGTGATGGAGTGAAAGAAGTTATAAAGAAAATATCACAAGCTGATGAAGGATCGTACAGTCAAATCAACGTTGGAAGCCAAGTTCATTCCAATGCTGAATGTTGACTATGAAAGGTACATTTTGAACCAGATGAGTTTGTTGAAAGACTTGATACCCTCATCAAATACTGCAAGTTCAGTGAATTGAGTGACGAAGAAGCCATACGTCTCAGAGTCATCGATGGTTGTCTCTCCGATTCGTTCAAGCAACGCATGCTGAGAAAGACGCTCATTCTAGAAAAGGTACTCATGACTGCAAGAACTGAGGAACGTGCAGATCAACAGGCTGCTGATATGGAAGCTGGAACAGTCCAGAATAAATCAGCACTGATCATGAAAAGTAAGCAGAAACACAAAGTGGAGGCCCATAAGACGAATTCTCTGAAGAAAAAGAAATTGTGTTTGCGATGTGGATTCTTGGTTCCATATGAAGGAAAATGTCCTGCCATTGGACAGATATGCAAAGGCGGTGGGAAAGAAAACCATTTCATAACGATCTGCAAAGAGAAAGAGAAACTATGTGCATCACGATGAGAAGCGAAGATGGATGCCAGAAAGTTCCAAAAGCATTCTAGCCATGCCCAATTGGCGAACGGCAACTTCAATTGAGGCAAGTAGAGACTAAATGAAGTCGATCATCATCAAATTCATCTTCCAAAGCCTCTTCAACATCATCATCAAGTGACAGTGAAGAAGATGGATGTGCAATGGTGATGTCGACCGTAGAACGATGTGCACATGTAGGATTGGCTGCTTGCAAAGAAGAACACAAGTCAAAGAGAAATCACCAAATTAAGTGACTAAACTCATTTGGCCAGTGCCCCAAGATAACGCTAAAGGTGAATGTGAATGGCTGCCCTAAAACTTTTATTCTAGATAGTGGTGCATCGATCAATATCATGCCGGCTGAAAAATACAACAAAATGTACCACATCAAGCGCCATATAAAACAAAGGTGTACACATGGGCTGCTTGTACCCAATTGCAAAGCCAAGGGTCATTTGTAGCGACCGTGAGGCATAAGGAAAGAACAATACAAGCACCAATTCACGTCCTCCAAGGTACTTCATCGAGTGCATGTCTACTTAGTTTCAGCACTTCTGCTGACATGGGACTGATATCCATCAACTACAACCTCAATGCACATTCTGAAATAGTAAGTCAATTCTCGTCGCTGTTTCATGGGCTAGGGAAACTTAATACAATGAAGGTGCAACTTCACATTAATGAAACATTCTTTCTGTTGCTCTTAGACCCCATTGGATTGCTTTTCATTTACCGGTGGCCGTTGGGAAAGAATTAGAAAGATTATTAAAGCATGACATCATCGAGCGCTCTACTGGTCCAAAGCCATGGTTTTCACCCATAGTGGTTGTACCAAAAAAGGACAGTGGAGGTGCAATGCGCATTTGTGTTGATATGCGCCAGGCCAACAAAGCAATTGAGAGAGAAAGACATCCAAGTCCACACATAGCAGACATGATTACACAGCTGAATGGCGCCAAAGTCTTCTCCCGTCTTGATTTGAACAAAGGATATCATCAACTTGAAGTGGAAGAGAACTGTAGGTACATTACTAGTTTTTCAACTCATGCTGGTTTGTTCAGATACAAAAGACTCAGCTTTGGTGTGTCGTCGGTTGCAGAAATCTTTCATGATGTCATTCGCTGACTAATGCAACCTGTCACACATGCTTTTAACTACAGTGATGATATACTAGTGGTTGGTGCCACACGAAAGGAGCATGACAAAGCTCTTGTTGTGTGTTTTTTGCATGGCCCATTGTAATTTTCCCTATGTTAGCCTAGTTGTGCATGCTGTAGGCCTCATTTCTATTGCACATGTTACTACATAAACACGCTTGCTTTTGTGCCATGTTGTATTTTCACACAGAACATGCATGTGTTTTTGTGTTTTGTTCTTTTTCTGGTATTTAGTCTGAACACCATAGACAAGGCCAAACAACAATGCTCCTTGTTAATCTCTCTGGTCGGACACTAGCACCTAGACATAACATGAGAATGTAGTTGCTGTTTGTGAGCACACGTCTTGTCATATGACTAAGGAAGGGAGTTCTAAAAAACACACACTGAGCAAAGGTCCGGAGGCAAGATTACCACGTCAGCTGAGATTTAGACCGTCCATATATGTATGCTAAGGTACGGGGTTTGCCACTCATCCCAGATATCTTTGATATATAATCATTAGCTTTAGTAGAAGGGGGGGTTTTAGGCTAAACTGCCTTATAACTTGACAGGGCTTTTTATGGTATATGGTTTGTTAACCATGCTAGCGATATTTTTGCTATCCATTTGTTTTCTAGTTTAGAATATTTATTTAAACTATTGTGTCGCATGTTTATCTTATTGTGGACAAATAAGAGTGAGAGAGCGAAAGGGTGTGTCCTGTTACTGCGTTCCCTGAGAGGATCAAGAGTGCTGTGTTCTGGGGTGCCAACTCACTTGTTTCTCTGGAAAGGTTAGGAGGGCAAGTGAGGCATTAAAGCTAGTCGGACTCTGGCTCATAGATACTGAGGTAGTATGGTGACTCAGTCCCCACATGGCGTTGTTCTATGGTCCCAAGCATAGTCCAGTATGCCACCTGCTCGCTGATGCATGTCTTTCTTTAAATGCAGAAAGTGTGAGTTTCACAAAACCAAACTCAACTTCTTTGGCCATATTTTCTCAGAAGGGGGAATGACTCCTGACCCTGAAAAGGTACAAGCATTGTCATCTACTTGTCCTCCGCAAGATGCAACCAGGCTGCGATCCTTCTTAGGCATGGCTAGCGATTGCTCCAGATACATTTGTGACTTTGGCAAGGTGAATGCCCCATTAAGAGAGTTGACCAAAAAGAATGTTCCCTTCCAGTGGTCCTCTGAATGTGACCGAAGTTTCAGGAAAATCAAACATGCAATTTGAAATTCAACTGAAATGGCCTATTTTGATCCATAGTTACATACTGAGATCATAGTAGACGCAAGCCTGGTGGGGTTGGGAGCTATCCTTGCTCAACACAATGGACATCCAAAATGCCCAGAGACACATTGTGGCCTATGCTAGCAGAAGTCTGTCTTAGACTGAACGTGCCTATTCTCAGCCAGAAAAAGATAGCCTGGGCTTGTGAACATTTTCAGGTGTTTCTGTATGGAAAGCATTTCACCCTTTTCACTGACCACCAGGCATTGCTCACTATTTTCTGAAATCTGAAAGCTAAGATGCCCCCTCGCATCGAGAGGTGGGGGTTGTGATTGCGAAGGGTATGTTTACACTATTGTGCATAAGCCTGGGAAGGATTAAAGCCACGCAGATTACTTTTCACGAGTGCTGTTACAGCATCACAGTGCAACATCTAAAACAGCTGAAAAGTGTATCACTTTCATAGTAAAGTCTAGCACCCCTGCAGCTCTATCCATTGAGCAGATCATTGCTGCTACCAACACAGACAAAGGCAAGTTCGCACACAAGGATATCATTACAACACAATCATGGAGAAAACATACTCAACTTCTCACAGCTGACGTTGAATATAAAAAATTCTGCAATGTGCAGGAAGAACTTTCTGTCACTCAAGAAGGTATTATACTAAGAGGTTCGAGAATTGTTATACCTGAGAGCTTGAGGCAGCAAGTCATTGAACTGGCCCACGAAGGACATTGTGGCATTTCAGCCACCAAGAGAGCCCACAGGGACCGAGCGTGGTTTCCTCACCTTGATGAACGAGTCGAGAATGAACTGAAAGCATTCCACCTCTGTAACTGCTTATCTCCCAAGACAATACAAAATCTGCTAAATATGTCTGACCTTCCTAAAAAAGCATGGGAGAAACTTGCAGTTGATTTCTTTGGACCCTTAAACAATAGCCATCATCTCATGGTAGTTATTGATGAGTACTCATGTTTCCCTTAGTGGAAGATTTATCATCGACCACCCATGACAAAGTCTTCAAGAGGCTGAATGATATTTTTGCAGCGTGGGGTGTTCCCTCAATTCTCAAATCTGACACTGGTCCACCCTTCAATAGCAGAGAGTTTAAGGACTTTCTTAGTCGCTTGAGCATCAAGCATCAGAAAACACCTCTCTGGCCACAGGCAAATGGTGTTGTTGAACGATTCATGGGCACGATTCATGGGCACCCTTAAGAAAGTGGCTCAGCGCGCTGTGCTCGAAGGAATTGATCTCAAGTCAGCCTTATGTCCGGCCCTTCATACCTATTGTTCAACTCCCCTCTCTACAACAGGTGAAAGCCCTGCCACCTTGCTGTTTGGAATAGCCATTGGGACAAAGCTGCCACAATGGACCACAATGGACCACGACCCGAGTAATAGACACTGATGACATTTGTGTCACGGACACTTCTAGCAAAAGCAAGATGAAGGCCTTTGCAGATAAGCACAGAGGTGCTCAGGACATGGTTTTTGAAAAAGGAGACCAGGTCCTAGTCAAACAAAAATGGAAATGCAAGACTGATGCTCCATTTGATGCTGATCCGTTCAGAGTCGCGACAATTGAAGGACATATGGTGACCGCTCAATGTCCAGGGAAGGCAATTACGAAAGACTCATCACATTTCAAGAATCTGCTTTCGATGTTCATCGGCTCCAGACATCGCGAGTGAGACAAGTCCACCTGAGTGCCCAAGTCAAGCATCTAAGTCTACATCTACAATGCCAGATGACAGTGCAACTGCTTGACCTTGTACGACTCGATCTAAAAGATTGGTGCGAGCACCTCGACTAATCATTGAGGAACTCTAATGAATATATGTTGTCCGTACTTTTTATTTAGCAAAGGGGGAGATGTAATGCCGTGTTATCATGTGCAGTAGGATCCTTGTGGTCCTCGGTGGACTCCTTACAAAGTTACATAATTGGTTGGGCGGTATCTGGGTGTGTGAATACATTTTATGATGTAGTGAATTCAGTTAGAGGTTGCATTCTGAAGAATTAAGATGTGGATTACAGAGCTCTGTGTGTGGCATGGACATTTGCGTGCTCCAGAGCTAGGAAAACGCAACAAACTGCTTTAAACACAAGGCATATGGACTTAAAAGTAACCCTCTACTTCACTGGAAGCCAATGCAGGGATTTTAGGGCCTCAGAAGTAGCAGAAAAAACCAAGGAATCCCCAAGGCCAATATAGCCACTGCATTGTGTATCCTTTGAAGCTTCTTTAGGAGACCCCCATCTAGCCCCAGAAGTAGAGAGTTACATTAATCCAGGCGTTTATTATGGTTGCCTGGTTCACCACTCGGTGGTCCAGCATAGGGAGGAGCAGTAAGATCGTCCTGAGCAGCTTTAGGAGGTAAAAAACACGTTACTGTTACATGTTTTCTTGGGCACACCGGAAAGGTCTTGTTCCAGGTAGATCCCCAGATTTTTTACCATTTTGGCTGGGGTTGTCTTAATTGACCAAGTGCTGGGCCAAAAGCCCAGTGGCATTGAATCTGGGATACAATCATGTTTAATACATAATACCAAACACAACAGGATGATGTACAGAGTGCTGAAACATTTCAACCACTCACCCCCAGTCAAGAGATCTGGGTTGGATCAATTGTTCTTTTTCTCACTATGTGTAGGAAGCTGGCTCTGTATATACTATACCTAAGTATGGTATAGTGTGCACAGAGTCCAGTGGATCCCCAGAGGCCTTACAGAGGCTAAAGTAAATAATACTAAATGCTCTCTTTTGTGGTAGTGTGGTAGTGTGGTCGAGAAATTAGGCTTATCAGAGGGCTGTGTTAAACATTTGTTGCACACACTCAGGCAAGAAATGATTACACACGCACAGTGACTAATTCCCAGACTAATTGTTATTTTTTGTATGTTTATTAATCAGAACCAAAGATTTGTTGCAGAAAAATAAGTTTTGTAACATCACAGTGTTTAAGTATAAAAAGTGGACACAGAGCATTTCTCAATCAGTTCAATGTTAACCTATTGAGGAAAAACAATGCAGTAATTTCACAAGTAAGTACAGGACTGATAATTCCAGTCTTTGGTTTTTAGGACCAACACTATGCAAGGGTCAGGGTAATGCAGAGACTGCACCACCAGCGGCACTGGGGCGGCTGGGTGCAGAGGTCAAATTTGGTCACTGGGCGCAATGTTAGTCAATGGAGACTGGGGCATACAAAGAGGTGCTGGTTGCAGGTAGGTAAAATCGTAGTTTGGGGTCAATCTCCGGTCAATCTCCGGTGGTTGCACTGGGGGTGGGGGGCACGAGGTAGTACCAATCACACACCCTCAGTGGCACAGAGGCAGCCGGGTGCAGGGTGCCAACACAGCGTCGGACGCCCAATGCAAAGCAATGGAGACTGAAGATTTCGAACAAAGGCTGCAGGCTCGGACCAGGAGGCTGGACGATGGGAACCAGTGGCTCTGGAGGTAAGTTGGGATGTTCAATCAATCAATCAATCATAGGTTTGTTAAGCAAGCTACTCACCCGAGTGGGTCTCAAGGCGCTGGGGGTGGAGGGGGGGCGCGCAGGTCCAGGATGTTCAAGGAGATCTGTCGAAGAGCCAGGTCTTGAGGTCCTTTGTGAAATTGGAGAGTATTGGTGTTTGTCTGAGGTGGAGCAGGAGGGTGTTCCATGTCTTGGCTGCGAGGAAGGAGAAGGAACGACCTTCTGTTCTGGTCTTTTTGATGCGAGGCACAGTAGCAAGGGAGAGCTGGGCTGAGCAGAGGCATCTTTGGGGTGTGTGGAATGTGAGTCGGTAGTTCAAGTATTCGGGTCCGGTGTTGTGGAGGGCTTTGTGGGTGTGGGTGAGAAGCTTGTAGGTGATCCTCTTGTCGATGGGGAGCCAATGTAGTGTACGCAGGTGTTGGGTGATGTGGCAGTGACGCAGTAGGTTGAGGACTAGTCTGGCAGATGCGTTCTGAACATTCTGGAGTTTACAGGTGAGGTTCTTGTTAATTCCGGCGTAGAGAACATTGCCGTAGTCGAGTCTGCTGCTGATGAGGGCGTGGGTGACGGTCTTTCTGTGTTCAAGGGGGATCCATTTGAAGGTCTTTTGCCGGAGTCGGAGGGTGTGGAAACAGAAGGATGAGACGGCGTTGATTTGGTGGTCCATTTTGTGTTAGGAGTCCAGGATGATTCCAAGGTTGCGTGCTTGGTCCGGGTGAGCGGGTTCCCGAGGGCGGGGGGCACCAGGTGTTGTTCCAGGGGTTGGGGTGTGGGCCCATGATGAGTACTTCGGTCCGTGTTGAGTTGTAGGCAGCTGCTCTTCATCCACTTGGCGACTGCTTCCATTCCTTCTTGAGAGTTAAGTTTGGATACGTTGGGTTTGTTGGATAGGGAGAGGATGAGTTGGGTGTTGTCTGCGTAGGATACAATGTTGAGTTCGTGAGATCTGACGATGGGGGCGAGCAGGGCCATATAGATGTTGAACAGGGTGGGGCTGATGGAGTATCCTTGGGGAACTCTGCAGGTGATCAGTGTGGGATCCGAGAGGAAGGATGGGAGTCTGACCTGCTGCGTCCTGCCGGAGAGGAGTGAGCGGATCCAGTCGAGGGCCTTGTCCGGGATCCCTGCGTAATGGAGTCTGCTTGCTAGGGTACAGCGAGAGACTGTGTCGAAGGCTGCGGAGAGGTCCAGGACGATGAGGGCCACAGTCTCCCCTCTGTTGAGGAGGAAGCGGATGTCGTCTGTTGCGGCGAGGAGGGCAGTTTCAGTGCTGTGGTTTTTCCTGAAGCCGGATTGGGAGGTGTTGAGGATGTTGTTTTCTTCAAAGAAGGAGGTTAGCTGGCTGTTGATGGATTTTCAATGACTTTCGCTGGTAACTGGAGTAGAGAGATGGGTCTGAAGTTTTTGAGGTCCGTGGGATCCACCAAGAGTTTCTTCAGGAGAGGGTTGATCTCGGCATGTCTCCAGTCATTGGAGAAGGAGGCGGTCTCGAGTGAGCGGTTGATGGTTCGGCGAAGCTCAGGGGCGATGATGTCTGTGGCTCTGTGATAGATGTGAAGGGGGCAGGGGTCCGTGGGGGCCCCGGAGTGGAATGACTTCATTGTCTTCAGGGTGTCTTCGGTGGAGAGAGCGGTCCAGCTGTCAAGTGTTGGCTGCGTGGTGTCGGGAGTGGGAGGTGTGGGTTTCACGTGATGGTTTTCGTCGTCGAAGTTGTCGTAGATGGTCTTGATTTTGTGGTGGAAGTAGGAGCTGAGTTTGTTGCAGAGGTCCTGGGAGAGGATATGTATGTAGTCTCACTGTTGGGTTGGGTGAACTCTTTGATGATGCTGTAAAGTTCCTTGCTGTTGTGTGCGTGGGTGTAGATTCTGTCCTGGAGTGCCTTCTTCCTGGTGTTTCTGATGAGCTGGTGGTAGGCGGTGGTGGCTGCTTTGAAGCTGTCATGTGCTACTGTTGTTTTGGAGTTTCTCCAGATCTTTTTGAGGCGTCTGCAGGTTCGTCTGGATTCTTGGAGTTTGGTGGAGAACCAGCTAGCTCTCTTGGCGTGTGTGTTGGTGGTTTTCTTGATGGGGGTGATGGTGTTGGCACAGTCGGTGATCCATTTGTGCAGGGTGGGAGCTGCTTGTTTGGGTCGTCATCCGTGGTGGTTGGAGCGGAGCTGCTGAGGGAGGCGGTGAGCTGGTCGTTGGAGATCTTGTTCCCGCTTCTGCGTGGGAGCTGGTGTGGAGGTTTGCGGGTGATGGTTGTTTTGAAGGTGAAGTGGATGCATCGGTGGTCTGTCAATGGGAGTTTGGAGGTGTGGCTGAAGGTGATGGAGTTTCCCACTGTGAAGATGGGGTCGAGAATGTGTTCTGCTGAGTGGGTGGGTTCTGGTACGATCTGTTTGAGTCCGATATTGCGGCGATTGTCCAGGAGGGAGGTGGAGTTGGGGTCTCTTGGGGGTTGTCGAGGTTGAAGTTGAGGTCTCCCAGAAAGGTGTAGTTGGTGGAGGTGATGGCTTGCAGGGTGATGATGTCGGTGATGGAGTCGGTGCAAGGTGCACAGGGTCCAGGGGGTCTGTAGATGACAGTGCCCCAGAGGGTGGTGGTCGGGTTGGTCTGTATCTTGAAGTGTAGGTGTTCCATCAGGTTTGTCAGCTCGTCGGTGTGGGTGCTCAGTCGGAGGTAGGATTTGTGGGCAATGGCGATGCCTCTTCCGGGGCGGTTGGGGCAGTCCTTCCAGGTGATCTTGCATCCTTCGGGGATGGCGATCTCGATGTCTTGTCCCGAGGCGGCGTTCATCCAGGTTTCTGTGAGGAAGGCGACATCGGGGCTGGTGCTGTCGAGGAGGTCCCAGATTTCTGTGGCATGTCTGTGGAGGGAGCGGACGTTGAGAAGGATGCATTGCAGGGTTTTGGGTGCGGTGTTGTGACGGGATGTTGAAGTGCACCTGGGCATCATCTGTCGGGCTCCCCAAGGCCTGGGGGCTGTGGGTGCAGGGATGTCCTTTGAAGTCGGGAGATCCTTACCAGAGCCGGTCGTGGTTAGGGGGTTCTTTGTGTTGAGGCTACAGGTGTCCTCATGGAGTCCAGGAGAGGCCACTCTGGAGTGAACTTGAGCTCAGGACCGCTGAGAATCAGTGGGCCACTTCAACTCGGGTGCAGAGGCGTCGGGTGCAGAGGCAGGTCCGGAGAGATCTGGTTGTGTGGTTCAGCAGGGCACTGCAGTTCTTCTTGTTGGTTTCTTTGTGGACAGGCCACTATCCTCCGGAGTTCTTGGTCTTTGGGAAAGGCAGGCAATACTCCCATGGTTGTGGAGGTCGCTGGACCTGCAGGACAAGTCGCTTTGTCGCAGGTCTCTTCGAGGGCTGCAGACAGGCCGGTAGGGCTGGGGCCAGGTCAGTTATCGTCTGGTGTCTTCACTGCTGCACAGCTCTTTGGTCCGTCTTCTTCTTTAGTTTGCCAAGAATCTGAGAATCAAGGTTCAGGGGTGCCCCTAATTACTCAATTTAGGGGAGTTACAGGAACTGGCAGGTAGTAGCCAATGGGCTACTTACCTTTAGGGTGACTACACCCTTTGTATGTACACTCCATTTGGCGAGGGGGAATATCCCTAATCCAATTGGATAAAATCCTCACAACCAATATGGAGGATTTTCAAAGGAGGGGATCAGTTCAGCTCTCCTGATTACTAATTTTCCTGCTGACCTTGCTACCAAAAGTAGGGTTTGGTCAGGAGGGCGGGCATCTTCACTAGCTGGAGAGGCCCTGTCTAGCATAACAAATGTAAGGAAGCCTTTAAGACTCACCTTCCTTCAATGCTGTTCCTGCTTGGGTGTAGGTGTGAAGCACCTCCACCCAGAGAAGGCTTTGTTTCTGACCCACAAGAGCGCAAGGCTCCCACCTCTTGGGGGTCAGAAACATGTCTGGGACTGGCATGCTGGTGCAGAACAGTCAACTACACACCAGCGGTTGGTTAGGTTTTCAGGGGGCACCTCGGAGGTGCCCTCTGAGTGCATTTATTGATTAATCCAACACTGGCATCAGCGTAGGATCATTAATCTGAGATGTTTGGCACCAAACATCTTGGGATTCGGTGAAGCCATCATGGAGCTGTGGAACTCGTAATTGACAAGCTCCCAGCCCATATTCTCGGTATGTTATGTTATGTTAGATTATTTATAAAGCGCATGGCTGCCTCAGCATCGGGGCGTCCCAGCGCTGAAGTTGAACACAGAGTGATAGGACAAAGCGAGAGAGAATTAACAGTGGGAGAAAAGCCAGGTCTTCACCAGCCTTCTGAAGGTCAGGTGATCAGGACTGCTGCGGATGAGAGGAGGGAGGGAGTTCCAAAGGGCGGGAGCCAACAGCTTGAAGGATCGGCCACCCGCTCTGGCCCTCTGTATCCGCGGGACTCTGGCCAAGAGCAAATCTGCCGAGCACAGAGTTCGTGTGGGTGTGTAATAGGAACATAAGTCACTCAAGATTCCTGGGCCGATGCCCAGAAGGATCTTGTGGGTGATACACAGCGTTTTGAAGCGCACTCTCTGTTCTAGCGGTAGCCAGTGTAGGCGGCTGAGGGGTTTGGAGACATGACAGTGTTTGGGAAGGGCAAAGATAGCGCGAGCGGCGGCATTCTGAACGCGCTGCAGCCTTGTGATCACATATTTGTTGGCTCCCAGGAGTAGCACATTGCAATAATCCAATCTGGCCAGGATTGATGATTGGATGATCAGCTGCCGAGTATGAGAGTCAAAGAGACCTAGTATTGGCTTTAGGCCCCGCAACAGACCAAAACATTTCCCTGCCACTGATTTGGCATGGGCTTCAAAGGTGAGATTGTTGTCCATCATTATGCCAAGGTTCTTTACCACAGGTTTGGGTATGGGGGGCACTCCAAGAGCAGGAGGCCACCACTCATTGCCCCAGAGATGGGAATCCCTGCCTACCAGGAGAATCTCGGACTTGGCTGAATTTAGCTGTAAATAATTAGCGGCCATCCACTCTGACATGGCTGTAAGATCCTGTTTAAATTTGGCCGCGTCCTGACTGGGTTTGTTGGAAAAGGCGATCACCAGCTGGGTGTCATCTGCATATGACACCAGGGAGATGCCTCGGTCTTTGGCCAGCAGAGCCAACGGTCTCACATAGACGTTGAATAAGGTGGGGCTCAATGCTGACCCCTGGGGCACCCCACAACGTAGTGGATGAGTGCAGGAGAGGAAAGGAGGGGCAGTAACTTGGAAGGTCCGACCATCTAGGAAGGATGAAAACCAGGAGAGGACTGAGCCCTTGACACCGATCTCCTCCAGACGCTGGAGCAAGATCTCATGGGAGACCGTGTCAAAGGCCGCGCTCAGGTCCAGCAGAATTAATGCTGTAGTTCTGCCTGCATCCAAGGCGGTCTGTAGCTGTTCTGTGACTGCCAGCAGGGCGGACTCGGTGCTATGCCGAGGCCGGAACCCGTTTTGAGATAGGTCTAGTATTGAGCTTTCTTCCAAGTAGTGAGTTAAGATTGAATTGACATATGATTCCGTGATTTTGGACAGGAACGGGAGCAGCGAGATTGGTCGGAAGTTTTCTGGCTTGGACACGTCTAGTGTTGGTATGGCTTCACCATGCACTTATAATGCCTAAGAATAGACTTAGACAATATAGGGACATATCTGCTCATGAAGTTATGCCCTCACCAGAGGTATAGTGCACTCTGCCTCAGGGCTGTAAGGCCTGCTGTAGGGGTTACTTACCTATGCCTTTGGCAGTGCTGGAAGGCCTGGCACACAGGGATGTGTGCCAGGTCGACTCTTCACTTTTAATTGCACCAAAACACGCATGCTGCAGTGGCAGTGTACATGTGTTTGGTGAGGGGTCTCTTAGGGTGGCATAATACATGCTGCAGTCGTTAGAGACACTCTCTAGTCAGAATGCCCTTCGTACCACTGGTACCTTTTCCAAGGGACTTATATGTGAGCCAGAGGTGTGCCAATTGTGGAACCAAAGGTACAATTTTGGGAAAGAACACAGACACTGGGAACTTGATTAGCAGAGACTGAGTGCACTTTCAGTGAAAGTTGCATTCAGAGTCAGGCAAAAAGGGGGGGGGGGCGGGGTGACCATGCCAAAAGGAGTACTTTCCTACACTTTGCCACCCCAGTTTGGACTCAGCCATATGCAAATCAGTCTTGATCCTGCTCCTCATGGGAACAGTCCAGCCCAAACTGCCAGGCCAGGTCCTCCCTGGACCAGAAACAAGCATCCTGGGACCATGGTTCCCTTTAAACTGCGCGCCTGAGCGGGCGTGCACACCTAGGTTTCCCTCCGCGCAGACACCTACAATCAACGCGCACTACAAAGGATTCCACTGCATTTGAAGTGCGGCTCATGGTGATGCTGCTGCGCTTCCAAATGCATTTCTAAAGACGTGTTTTTCGTCTTTAGAAATGCTAATGGGGGACGTTTAAATGCCTGCAAGGCTGTCATTAAACAGCAGGAGAGAATTCCCAGAGCTTTCTCTGCAGCCCGAGTCCCGTTTGCAAAGTCCACAGACCTCTGGCTCCTCCACATAGCTGCCAAGGTTTCAGATTGCCATGTGTGACATCTTCGTAATTTTAGAGTAATTATGAGTGAATTTCAATGACTATGAGTGACACTGTCTCGCGAGCAAAATCAAGCAATGAAGACAAGGGGAACACATAAATATCAGAAAGATCACCCATTTGAGCAACGAGAAACTAAGTTAACTGCTGCAAAACGTAGGAAATATAAACGACTTCGCTTTATCAGACTCTAGCCAAAATTGCAGACAAAAGATAAGGCACACTGAAAGCTGCATGACTCGCAGACTCACACACAGCAACATGAGCAGTAAGCACAGCTGCATTAGAAAGCTGAGAGTGGGAGACACGCATTTAGGTCACAACTAAGCAGGCAGCTGTACTTTATGGGAAGGCACTGTGATTGACATGATACACACTTTACACGTACAACTGGGCGAGCAGTTCACCTATGTTATCACTGTCCGTTTCCATTAGAATAATTGCTCGAAATTCTTTGTATTTTAAGAAGATGCCCTAATAAATCGAAAGTAAACTGTGCCATTTAATTGGGCACCAAGAATAAACCGGACACAGCCTACGCTATTTTACAAGACGCTCTAATAAATATTCGTTCCCTATGAGAGATGGTTTGCTGTGCTGTGATAGCTGATCTGGCCGGCCGGGCAGACTGAGGGTTTCTGGATTAACTAAGTGAAGAATCCACCTTCATGTGCTGCTTCTGACTTTTTTCCCTCTGCTTGTGAGGAAGAGAGACCTGCCACTGTCAAGAAACGGGGGGTGGGGGGGGGGAGGGTGGGGGGCGGGGTGGAGGCTCCTTGACCAAGAAACAAAACAGGCCACAAACCGCTTCAGATACCCGCTCTCCCAAGGCTCCACAGAGAGACACCCAAGGCACAGAAGAACACAGGCCATGAGGATATATCAATATAAAATAAACACTGACCTGACTGGGAACACGGACAGCGCCAATTGGCGGCCCCGCTGGCCGTAAGCAATGATTATGCTGAGTACCGCGGACTGACTGGCTCAGTCCTGTGGCAATGATTCTGCTGCTCAGCCCTGATTACACACATGTATCCATGATAGTGCCAGTGGGGCCGGGTCCGGTAGCAGCTGCCGGATACCGCAGGCGTGCAAGCTACTAAAAGTAAGCCATTATTGTTTGCGGCAGTCAGCCATGGGGACGGTATCACGATTGCTCCATCAGCCAACTTTGATCTGCGTGGCGGCCCACCCGCTCCAGCCTCAGGAAGCTGGAGCCAGGCCCGCCTAAAGTCACTTGTCAGTCAAGACACTAGGTAGCAATTGGGCTCTGACCCGTCCTCCTCTGACGTCAGGGATATCGCAGCACGTTGGTGTATTTGTAACTTTGTAACATTGTAGCTCACCACTCTGTACAGCTGAACTAAGCTATAGCTCAGCCAAAGAGCACCCTTAGTTTGCCGGCAGCAGCGCACACCGCGCGCCGCCACTGTAGCTTGTATGGTGCTTTATAATTATAGCAGCGCTCTCAGCTTTACAGCTGAGGCGCTATAATGCATGACTTTGCATTTCAGTGCGGTGATGCGGATCACCACACTGAAATGCGTTAGTCTAACGCCTGATGCGTGGTACTTGGCAGAGCTGCCTCCACCTTTTGTTTTCTCCGTCTGTGTCTGGCTGTGGCGTCACACATGCTTGTCTGAGGCCTTATCAGTTGGTATGCTGGTTGGTCTCAGTTCAGCAGCCTCTGCTATTTCTGCTGGCCATTCACCGCTGCAGTGACTTGTTAAACGCTCTTCACCAGCGTGCTTCACCTTACATCACTGCCTCCGACCAGGCCACCTCCTGATTTCTCCAGTTCTTCTCTTTTTTTTGCACTGTGTGGCGTCACTGGCTTCACATGTGCTTTTACTGTTCGTAAGATGCTTCCATCCAGTACAGCACCTTCAGCTGTTATTGTTAGTCAGTTACATCTGCAGTGACTCCTAAAATGCTCCCTACTGCATGCTGCCATTCACATTCGTGTCTCCCGCCTCAAACTGCTCAATATGTTAGTTTTTCTTTTTTTGTTTCCTCATTCACCTCAGACCACAGTCGACATAAGGTGGGATGTCAATACCATTTCTCGGTTTCAAGGAGACATAGGCAATCGAGTTGGAAACCAGGGACAGCGCCCACCTACTGGTATGCCATAGTCCCATAGAATGCCGCTGGCCCCTTTGTAAAAGGGGAAAAGGTCTCACTCTCTTCTGGTGGATTATAACTGAAGACTGTTGTTGGTACGGGCCTGCACACAATGGAAACTGGGCGAAAGAGCGAAGCCCGACCCAGCCTGAGAGTTTCCAGAGAGGCATAATCATAGGATCAGAAGATAGTTTGAACTCCAGCAATTTAAGACCCTAGACTCCACCCCCCCCAAATCAGACTAACCCCAAAAAGACTAACGCTGAGACCATTAAGCAAACAGTCCCATACTGCTTTCCTCTTACTATTCTGCAATCTACCCAAATCTATCTTAGAGGTCTTATATAGAGAGGACAACCCTTCTGAGTGCATGGGGGTGTGGCCTCTACCCATCTCCTACAAATTTCTCTCCTGGCCAACAAAATTGCATAAAATAGAAAACCCTAATAGGACCTATAACTTCACTAGTTATTCCAAAAATGATCAGAGTGAGAGAAATCTGGACTGGGGTTCCCACAATGTCAACTAGAGTTGCCCCTACTCTCTCCCAAAATTCTGTTAGCCCAGGGCAATCTTTAAACATGTGTATATCAGAGGCGTTTACTAGATCGCACTTCTTACAGCTGACTGGGGGGCCATTATTTATTTTAGAGAGTTTTGCCGGAGATAAATAGGCTCTATGGGTGGTGAAGTAGTGGTTCCTCCTAAGCCAGGCGGGTTTTACATTAGCAAACAAAGTTTGAAAAGAAATCTGCCACAAATCCTCCCAATGCTCGTCTGGCATGGAAGATCTCCACAATTCTTCTGCCAGTTTGAAGTCTCCGTCTACGGTTTCTTCTATAGACCAGTAAAAGAAAGAGACCTCTTTGCTCCCCCCAGGTCTTAGAACCAGTTGCTCCTCTAGAGTGTTCCCTATACCTATCGGCTTTTTAAGATTCTGTGACTAACTCTTCAACTGCAAGTACTTAAACCTAGACATGCCATCCACTAGCTTACTGTGAAGAGACTCCCATGGTAAAAGTAACCCTTCAAAAGCCAAATTTCTCCATACCGTGAGCCCAGCTGTTCTGAGTGGTGTAGCTAATTTGTCTTTCAGACATTCTGGAGCCCCTGGCGGATCCCACAAAGGAGCTAAACTTGAGTAGTAGTTTAAGCCCGTACGTTGCTTAATTCTGGCCCATATTCGGGCCACGACCAAAAGGACTTTCAGCCTGATCTTTTTGAAGTACTTTTGGTCGCCGTATTTGAAGAGGAACCCCTCCAGCGGCAACCCCACACCCTTTAACATGGCAGAGAACATGACTCCCCTGTCTGTGCTGTCTGGGGATTTCACCAGCATCCTAGAATGTGATAGTTGGAAGGCCCAGGCATAGTACTGAAGATCAGGGAGGGTGAGACCCCCTTTCTCCCTCCTACGCCTAAGCTTCTCCAACGCTATCCTCGTGGCCTTATATGCCCAAGCAAATGAATTGATAGCTTGCTGTAATTAATCAAACGCCTGTTTTTCAAAATGTAGGGGAATGGTATTGAAGAGAAATGTAATTTTCGGTAATATAATCATTTTAATTAAATTAATCCTACCTAGAATGGTCAGTGGGAGATGGGCCCAGGACTTCATAAGTTTCTGACATTCCTTAGAGATATTAGCTAGATTAGTCCCAGCAATCTTGTCTACATTCTGTACAATCCTGACCCCCAGGTATCTTATCTCACTCTTTGTCTGGTATCGGCACTCCGGCAGGTTCCACGCCATAATCTCAGTTTTCTCTGCATTCACCTCATAGCCAGAGACCCGCCCAAAATCTTGTGCTAGTCTGATGACCTGAGGGAAGGACGTCTCTAGTTCAGATGACAAAATCAAGACGTCATCCGCATACAGGGCTACCTTCCTCTCCCACGCTCAAAACCTAAATGATGTAATACTCGGCTCATCCCTCAGACACTGGGCGAAGGGCTCGATATATAAGTCAAAGAGGAGCGTGGGCAGCCCTGTCTGGTACCCCTTGTAATCTTAAAAGGGCTGGTCAGTTTTCCATTAACTAACAGTCTTGCCGAAGGATCTCGGTATATAAGCTGTATGGCTCGACAAAATGTCTCTCCTAAAATTAAACTTCTCCATTACTGCAGAAAGATATGTCCAGTTGACCCTATCAAATGCCTTAGTGGCATCTAGAGTCATCGCTGCCAGAGGTAAAGAAAAGGTGGAAGCCAAATCGATAGCTCCAATAAAATCTTGTGTGAGGCCGTATAGATTTCTACCCCTTATAAAACCCTTCTGATCAGAATGTAGCACTCTAACTGCTACTGCTCCCAGTCTGTCCGTGAGGATCCTCGTAAAAACTTTATAATCGGTGTTTAGGAGGGAAATGGGTCTATAGGACCCGCAGTTTGCCGGATTCTTTCCTGCTTTCAAGATTAATGAGATGGTAGCTTCCCCCCATGAAGCAGGAGGTCTAGCCCCTTCAGATAATATATTATTGAAAAGTGCGGTCATAATCGGGATTATGGCCTCCCCCAAAGACCTATAGAATTCCGCGGGGAGGCCATCCGGCCCTGCGGCCTTACCCCTCTTGCAAGCGGAGACGGCCTTCCTAACCTCCTGCTCGGATATATCCAGCTCCAAATTTTCTCGCTGAAGGGTATTTAGGGAGGCAAACAATTTTCCATCCAGCCAATCCATAGCGCAGGTTCCGTCTACTACTCTGTCTTCTTTATATAACTCCTTGAAAAAAGCGAAAAAAGCTTCTCCAATCTCCTTGTCTGTGGATAATGAAGAGGTATTATCCTCACTGTCTATTCGTTTTATTACATTTCGCATCCTATCAGACTTAGCTTTCCATGCTAGAAGTTTACTGGCTCCCTCTCCATATTCAAAATGGGCCATTTTACTAGCCTCCCATTTTTTTGTAATCCTCAACTGGATGGTGGTATCTAGCTGATCTTTCAAGGTTTTTAATTCCGCGATATACTCTTGCCGTTTTTCAGGGACAATCTCCCTGTTCAGGCTCAGCTCTATTTTCTTCATCTCCGACTCCGTTTGGGCCACCTCTTCCCTGTATTGCTTGTTCTTATAGCATACCCTGCTTGTGACCATACCTCTCAGGCAGGCCTTCCAAGCGTCCCACACTACTGAAATTTCGGCCGAACCGATATTCATATTAAAAAAGCACTCTGTTTCTGAAAATAGATACTTTACTTCAGGATCATCTAGAAGAACATGTTATGTTATGTTAAAAGGTTTCTAAAGCGCTCGAATACCCATAGGTGTCTTGGCGCTATTTGAATGGCAGTAAAGTGATGGTAGTTAGGTGGTGAGAAATGACTAAACACCTAACCATTAAAAAGCCAAGTTTTTATTAGCTTCCTGAAACCCAGCAATGTTGGTGCTGCCTTGATGTTTATAGGTAGACTGTTCCACAGGGCAGGGGCTTCGGTGGTAAAACAACTGCCTCCCCATTTTAATCTCTTGAACCTGGGGCAGTGCACTGTCAAGGTATTTTTAGAACGAAGTTCTCTATTTGGGACATACCATGAAAGAGATTTTTTAAATAACAAGGACCTACATCGTGCAGGGCTTTGAAAATAAGGCATAATGCCTTGAATTTAATACGGTTAGATACCGTCAGCCAATGTAGTTCCTTGATAGCCGATGAGACTGGGTGGAATTTGGGCAGGTTGAAAACCAGCCTGGCTGCCGCATTTTGCACACTCTGAAGTTTCTTTATATGTTGTTTTTGAAGCTTAGCAAAAAGGCCATTACAGTAGTCCAATTTTGATAAAATTAATAAAGAGACAACTGTTTTTCTGGTGGTTAAAGGAATAAAAGAAAGAATCTTTCTGATAATCCTTAAGGTATTAAAACATGAACGATCAAACGTCCATACCCTTGATTGATCCTTCCCTGCCAAGCCTAAGTCCATCCGTACAGCCGCATGGTCCGACAAATGAGGAGTCAGATATCCAATGTTCTTGATCTTACCCCTTAGGTCATGGCTCACTAGAAAATAGTCAATACTTGACTTGTGTCCATACTTGTTGTTATAGAAGGAGACACCTAACTGGGAGCCAGACCTTTCCCTCCAGACGTCACATAGTCCAGACTGTAACAACATCGTTTGAAGATATGCCCGAGACTTGGACAACACATTTGCTCTACTGCTTGGAGATTTATCTAGTAGGGGGTTCTAAAACTATATTAAAATCGCCAGCCATGATAATTGGTTCTGGAAATTCAAGCAGGTTTGAGAAAATAGATTTCAGAGCAGAAGGGTCATCTTGATTAGGTCCATAATAACCTACCACTGTTGTAAGAAAACCTTGAATGGACAATTTAGCAATGACCCACCTGCCACCTGGGTCCACCATTGACTTTAAGACACGTGCATTAGCTTGTTTTTTAACCAGGATAACAACACCCCTAATGTTAGCGCTCTGATTAGTAGCAATAAAATGTTCCACCCACTTTAATTTGCTAAAAATTCCAACCAATTCCTCTTTTAAAAGATGCGTTTCCTGCAAGATGATAATCTGTGCCGGAGAGTCTCTAAGGTATTGCAGAATTTTTGCCCTCCTAACTTTAACTCGCAGCCCGTTGACATTCCAAGATAAAAACTGTATCAGGGTCATGGCGGTTTAGACAACAGAACTTCAAATATGCCGGAGTACCAATCCCAGGCCCAACATAACCATAGTGCATAGACCAAGCTATAAGGCGAATGAGAATTTTATTTTTCCTTTTTAACCCCTATGCTCCCTGTGAGAAGTTGGCCTGGCATATGCTGTCCACTAATTATAGTGGGCACCTTGCACCAGTCCAAACAACCCCTTATTGGAGATAGGTTAAAGACAACCTTATTGAAAGCTATCCTAGTGGTAGCTATGGAGAGCAGCCTTCAGGCTAAGTCTTGAAGGAATGTAAAGCAGCTTGTTTTACCAGTCTATAATCTCTTGAGTGACCAAATGAAAGAGCACCACACCAGGTATATATTCAAAATATATGTATTTATTGCTAAACACACCCCTCTAGTCTCTTTATGAGGCTAGAGTTCGAAGTACATAAGTTATAAGTTATTAAATCACAGTAATAGCACAAATACACGTTTGGGCCCTAGGGGAGTACCAAACCATATACCAATAAAGTGGTATGCGAACCACGACTGAACTAGACACTAGGCCTAGAGCCTCTAGAAGTGCTTGGACCACAAGGAACCACCCAAGGTAGTGACACAGGGGACCTACGGGAGACGCGTGCAGTGTAAATACACAACCGCGATACGCCGTTGACTTCTATGGAGAAAGTCGGGATCGGGAAAATAGAGAAAAGGGACACTTAAAAGAGGACTAGGACAAAACCCTTTGAGATCTAGGACTTTGAAGAGTCTCTACCCACGGGAGCACCGGAGTACTCGTGTTACCTCACCCAGGGAAGCCGGGTGCATAGGTGCCTTTCGGGGTCGGGTTTCGTCGTCGATTCGAATGGCGATCTGCTGCAACGTGCTGCTGGCGGCCAAGAGAAAAGTGTCCGGGTGGATCCAAGAGTGGATCGGAGTTCTGAAGAACCTGAAAGCAGAGGGGACAGAGTCTGGGTCACTAGCCAGTGACCAGGAAGGCGATGGACAGATGCCCACCGATGTCGAGTGCTTCAGGTGCAATGACGGTCGTCTTGACTCTTCAGCCACGAGGTTCAGGAGGCGTTGTCGGCGACCAGGAGCAGGATTCGGGCTGGTACACAATGTCTGTCGAGTGCTGAGGTGTCGGCGACCGGATTGGACCCAACAAGCCTTGGCAACGGCAAGTCTCGGTGAAGATGTAGATCGTCGATGGTGCAGACCAGCAAGGTCTGTGGAACTCACCCAGCGAAGGTAAGTGAGGGCAGGCCTGGAGCAACCAGGATGCCAAGTAAGAAAAGGATTGGCCTTCGTTAAGGGCTACTAGCCAACGGGCTAGCGACCGCGCAGGAGCCTCGTGACACCGCACGTGGATCTGGCTTACAGGACACTCGTGGAGTGGGGGCCAGTGATCTTCGGTGCAGGTGGTGCTGGAGGCTGGGGCTACTCGGAGCCCAAAGCACGACTTCTTGGGAGACCCAGAAGAGGATGCACTTGCAAATGTGCTCGGTATCCAGGGGTCACGGTCTCAAGTCACCCACGATAGCCACGGGCCTCAGCTTTGCTGGGGACTCAGGGTAGCCTCGGGAAGTCTGAGAATCCACCTCTGGTGATGCGATGACTTCGGCGTCCGACGGGAGCTTCAGAAATGCGAACCGGACAGATGCTTCTTTGGTGCCTGCCAAGCAGGGGAGTCACTCCTTGACCCCAAGGGAGATTCTTCTGTCCTCTAATCGTGAGTAGAGCGTCGAAGGTCCAGGATTCAGTTTCGTCCAGGGATAATCTAAAGTCCTAAGGACTGGGTTCCTATCTTTATACTAAAGGTAGGGGTTGGACTACTCTGTGGCCCCACCTATGGGTGGGTCAGGGCAGAGGGGTGGCTACACCCCTTTCCCTTTGTCCAGTTCGCGCCAAAGCAGGGGCTGCAAGCCCCTGATCCGGTTTGAACTGGGGTATGCACAGGGACACCAAATGTGCCCCCAGTGCAGGACTTCAAAGCACCCGAAAGTGCTCCCGCCCAGCCCCAATACACATTATCCTGTCTGGGGAGGTGGTCACACCTCCCTGGGACAGGAAACCTATTGTCCAGGCCTCCCCTGCCGGAGTTTCGTCCAGCAGCAGGAGGCCAGACTCGTGTCTGTGGCAGCAGCATCCATTTTGTGATGCCAGGGCTCTGGAAAGAAGTTACCGGACTAGTCAGAGTTAACATGTCTTTCCCTCTAGAAGGGTGGAATGCTACCCCCGCCGCCAGAATTGGCGGGGGGTAGTATTCCAAGATGTTTGACACCCAACACAACATGTTTAGGTGCAGCCATTCCAAAGTTAGCATTTTACCGCGAGGATATAATGCGCTTAAGAGTATATGGTCAGGCTGCACTACAAACAGCATCAGAGATGGTCTCCGAACGCTGCAGAGGGGCTCTGCTCATGCAGGGGCACCCTCTCACATAGGAACCATGCACTCTGCCTTTAGGATTGATAAGGCCTGCCTTAGGAGTGACTTATAGGTTTATATGTGTGTATGTATTTCGTGATATAGGTAACCTATATCACAGTAAGGGGTGCATGCACCACCTTACCCAGGCTGCAGTAGCAGACCTGTGGTGTCAGTTTGGATGGCCTTCCAGGGGTGGCATAATACATGCTGCAGCCCCTGGCAGGCCTCTGAGGTACCTATGCCCTTGGTACATAGTATACCATATACTAGGGACTTATAAGGGCACTCCAGATCCCAATCAGTGATGTGCCTAAGGCACATGGAAACCTTTTTAGAGAGGAAGCAGCTAGGCTGGGGTTCTGATTAGCAGGGCCCCAGCCAGACTAATGTCGAAAAACAGTGAAGCATCAGCAAAAAGTGGGGGTACCCATGTGAAGCAGATCCTACTCTCCTACACAACCCCCCCAAACGTAGGGACATTAAACTAACCTTGCCCAGTTAAGTCTTCATTTTCTAAGTGGAAATACCTAGAGAGTCCATCTGCATTCGCATGGTTACTCCCAGGCCTATGTTCCACTGTAAAGTCCATCCCCTGTAGGGAAATGGACCACCTAAGCAGTTTGGGCTTTTCACCCTTCATTTGTTTTAGCCATAAGAGGGGCTTATGGTCTGTCTGAACCAGGAAGTGTGTACCAAACAAGTATGGCCTCAACTTCTTCAGAGCCCAGACCACAGCAAAGGCCTCCTCTCTATGGCTGACCAACGTTTCTCTCTAGGGGTCAGCCTTCTGCTAATAAAAGCTACTGGCTGATCCTGACCTTCTTCATTCAATTGTGACAGTACAGCCCCTACCCCCAATTCAGATGCATCAGTTTGAACAATGAACTTCTTGGAGTAATCAGGACTCTGCAGAATTGGAGCAGTGCACATGGCCTGCTTGAGGTCATCAAATGCCTTTTGACAGCTAACTGTCCACTGAACCTTTTTGGGCATTTTCTTAGAAGTTAAGTCATTCAGGGGTGTCACTATTGATCCATACCCCTTGACAAATCTCCTATAGTACCCAGTCAGGCCTAAGAAGGCTCTCACCTGAGTCTGGGTAGTGGGAGCAGTCCAGTCCATGATGGTCTGGATCTTGCTCTGCAAAGGTTGAACCTGGCCTCCACCCACAAGGTGGCCCAGGTACACAACCTGACTCTGCCCTATCTGGCACTTAGTGGCCTTGATAGTCAGGCCTGCCTTTTGCAGGGCCTGTAAAACATTCCTGAGGTGGACCAGGTGATCCTCCCAGGTGGAGCTAAAGACAGCAATATCATCTAGATAAGCTGCACTATAGGCTTCCAGTCCTGTGAGAACTGTATTCACCAACCTCTGGAAAGTGGCAGGTGCATTCTTCAGACCAAAGGGCATTACCACAAATTGATAATGTCCACTAGGGGTCGAGAAGGCTGTTTTGGGCTTTGCAGTATCAGCTAGTCTGATCTGCCAGTAGCCAGCTGTTAGGTCAAATGTGCTGAGATATTTGGCACAGGCCAAAGTATCTATGAGCTCATCTGCCCTGGGTATTGGATGGGCATCAGTCCTAGTGACTGCATTGAGACCCCTGTAGTCCACACAAAACCTCATCTCTCTTTTTCCACCACTGGTGTGAGGTTTCGGTACAAGGACCACTGGACTAGCCCAAGGGCTATCTGAGGGTTCAATAACTCCCAATTCCAACATTTTCTGGACTTCAGTCCTGATACAGTCCCTGACATGGTCAGGTTGCCTATAAATCTTGTTTTTAATAGGCAGACTGTCCCCAGTGTCCACTTCAGGAGTGCACCAGGTGGTCTGACTGGGTGTCAGTGAAAACATATGTCTAAACTGATTGAGGACTTGCCCGCAGTCAGTTTGTTGCTGGGTAGTGAGGCTGCCTGCCAAGGCTACTCCATCAACTGACCCATCGTCAGGGTTCTGTGAGAGCAGGTCAGGGAGTGGGTCACTCTCTTCCTCCTGCCCTTCATCAGTAGCCATGAGCAAGCCCATGTCTGCCCTGTCCACATATGGTTTTAACCTGTTGACATGGAGAACCCTGTGGGGACTCCTGGGTGTTCCTAGGTCCACTAAGTAAGTGACCTCACCCTTCTGCTCAACAATAGTGTGGGGTCCACTCCATTTATCTTGGAGAGCTGCTGGGGCCACTGGCTCCAACACCCACACCTTCTGTCCTGGCTGGTAAACAGTCAGAACAGCCTTTGGTCATGCCAGGCCTTCTGAAGTTCCTGGCTAGCCTCAAGGTTTTTGGTTGCCTTTTTCATGTACTCAGCCATCCTGGAGCGGAGACCAAGTACATAGTCCACTATATCTTGCTTTGGGGGCTTGAGAGGTAACTCCCATCCTTCCTTCACCAAGCACAGTGGACCCCTCACAGGGTGGCCAAACAGAAGTTCAAAAGGGCTGTAACCAACCCCTTCTGAGGCACCTCCCTATATGCGAATAAAAGGCAGGGCAAGAGTATGTCCCATCTACGCCTAAGCTTTTCTGGGAGCCCTTTAATCATGCCCTTCAAGGTTTTGTTGAATCTCTCAACTAAACCATTGCATTGTGGGTGATAGGGTGTGGTGAACTTATAAGTCACTCCACACTCCTTCCACATTGCTTTTAAGTACCCAGACATGAAGTTAGCACCCCTGTCTGAGACTACCTCCTTAGGAAAGCCCACTCTTGAGAAAATTCCCAGGAGGGCCCTTGCCACCACAGGTGCTGTAGTGGTCCTGAGGGGAATAGCTTCTGGGTACCTGGTGGCATGATCCACTACCACCAGGATAAACCTGTGCCCAGAGGCTGTTTGGGGATCCATGGGACCAACAATGTCAATCCCTACCCTTTCAAAGGGCACCCCCACCACAGGTAGTGGTATCAGGGGGCCTTTGTAGTGCCACCTGCTTTGCCACTGGCTTGGCAGGTTACACAGGAGCGACAAAACTCCTTACTGTCTTCAGACATGTGGGGCCAGTGAAAGTGAGGGACAATTCTGTCCCAAGTCTTGTTCTGGCCCAGGTAACCTGCTAAGGGAATATCATGGGCTAGGGTCAATAGGAAGCCCCTGAACTTCAAAGGTATTACCAACCTCCTGGTAGCACCAGGCTTGGGGTCTCTACTCTCTGAGTACAGGAGTCCATCATCCCAATACACAGTATGGGGACCACTAGCTTTCCCAGCAGCCTCAGCAGCAGCTTGCTGTCTGAGGGGTTCAAGGGAGGGGCAGCTCTGCTGCTCCTGGCTCAGATCTGCCCTAGAAGGTCCCCCTGTCCCCCAGAACTCAACCTGGTCAGGTTCAAGTTCCTCTGGGACAGTTCCTTCTTCAGGGCTGAGATCATCCCCCTCAAGGGACTGATCTTCCTCCTGAGCCAAGGGGGAAGGCACTGCCTTAACCCTACTACTCCTCCTCTTGGAAGGCACTTGGTCCATTCTTCCAGAATCCAAGGCCTGTTCAGTGCTAGACATTTTGGCTTGTGACCTGGTCACAGCAAACACATCTGCAGGGATCCCCAGCATTTCTGCATGGATCCTGAGCTCCACTTCTGCCCAAGCAGAAGTCTCTAAGTCATTGCCAAGCAAGCATTCGACTGGTAGGTTTGCACTTACCACAACCTTCTTAAGGCCAGTTACCCCTCCCCAGGAGAAGTTAACAACTGCCAGAGTATGGTCTGTTCTGACATTGCTAGCATTGGTCACTTGGTACATCTCACCAAGCATAACTTGCCCAGGAAGCACAAGGTCTTGTGTCACCATTGTGACACTTGCCCCTGTGTCCCTAAATGCCAAAGCCTCACGTCCATTGATTAAAGGCTGTTGTCTGTACTTGCCCAGATTACTGGGACTCACAGTGGAGGTCACATCCATGCCTCCATCACAGACTAACACAGCCTGAGTCAGTTCTCTGACTAAGTCAGAGCCCAACTCAGTTCCCAGGGTGAACCCTACTAAACCCTTTGCTGGAGCACTTCCACCAACTGTACTAGGGGGAACAGGTGCTTTAGGGGCATTGGTGGGTGCTGGACTGGAGTCTTTGGACTTGGTGCAATCACTGGTCCAGTGGGTCTTTTGCTTACAGACCTTGCACCATGGTTTTCTTTGGCCTTTCCCTTTGGTAGACTGTGAATCCCCACCAGAAGAAGATTTTTGGGGGCCTGATGAAGACTTTTGATCTTTACCCTTCTCCCCACCCTTGTCAGAGTTCTTAGCATCTTGCTTCTTGGTTTCCCCACCTTGGTTCTGTACCTTCTGCTTCACCCTGGTCCTGACCCATTTGTCTGCCTTCTTTCCCAATTCTTGGGGAGAGGTCAGATCAGAGTCTACCAGGTATTGATGCAACAGCTGATTTTGACAGTTATTAAGAATCTGCTCCCTCATTATCAGATTGTACAATCCTGAGAAGTCACACACCTTACTGCCCATCAACCAGCCTTCCAGAGCCTTGGCAGAACAATCCACATAGTCTACCCAGTCTTGAGTCTGTGCTTTTTGGGTGTCTCTGAACTTCAACCTGTACTGTTCAGTGGTTAGGCCAAACCCATCAATAAGAGCACTCTTCAAGACCTTGTAATTATCAGCATCCTCCTCTCTAACAGTGAGGAGCTTATCTCTACCTTTGTCAGCAAAGGAGAGCCACAAGATTGCTGCCCACTGCTCCTGAGGGACCTTCTGTACTTTACAGGCCCTCTCTAATGCAGTTATCCATTTGTGGATATCATCCCCACTCTGGTAGGGAGGGACAATCTTGCTCAGGTTCCTATGGTCATAGGACCTTTCCCTGTCTCTAGGGACATGGCTGCCACCATGGGACTCTAGTCCCAACTTTCTTCTCTCTCTAAGGAGATCTAGGGATTCCCTATCTAAAGCCAATTGCTTTTTTCTGATTTCCAGCTGAGTTTCCTCATACTGGACCAGTCTGGCTCTCCTCTCATGAGAGGATTCCCTCCTGTGAGAGGAGACAGAGCTCCCTATAGAGGTGCCAGAGTGGTTAGACTCCTGAGAAGGAGATCTAGACTTTCTGGGCACACTCTTAATCCTTCCTGGGGGACAAAGAGGGTGTCATCCTGATCATCCTCATCATCGTCCACAGGAGGGATTGGGTTATCCAGGTCAGGGTCATTGTCACCCTCCTGGCCAGTTTCAGAGGGGGGCTGGGGGTATTGGTACCCCTGGCGTCCTCCTCTTCTCCTGCCCCACCCTCAGCTCCTACCCCTTCAGTCCCCACGGGCTTACTAAGGTCATAAGCCACCAACAACTCCTTGAGGTGTTGGGTGGTGGGGCTTTGGCCTGTCCTTATTTTTCTCAAGTTACATAAAGCTCTCAATTCCAAGAATGGGAGTGTATCATACTTGGAGGGTGGAAGCTCAATGGCTTCCTGCAAGGATTCTTTGGATCCTGCCCTTAAAGACATTACTAGTGTGGTGTGGTGTATGCACTACCTACTCTAGTGTGGCCTACTAAACTCACTTGAGTTGTAGAAAGGGTTGTGCTATCCCTTAACACACAACTCTAAGTTCAGTAGAACTTACTGTATTCTAAGCTTAAATTATATGTACCTTAGGTACCTTTAGTGGTTTTCAGTTGATCAATTCAATTGAGATTATCTGGTAAAACAATAGCAAGCTGGAATCCCACACGCTGCACACCAATGTGAGAAGTTGGCCTGGCATATGCTGTCCACTAATTATAGTGGGCACCTTGCACCAGTCCAAACAACCCCTTATTGGAGATAGGTTAAAGACAACCTTATTGAAAGCTATCCTAGTGGTAGCTATGGAGAGCAGCCTTCAGGCTAAGTCTTGAAGGAATGTAAAGCAGCTTGTTTTACCAGTCTATAATCTCTTGAGTGACCAAATGAAAGAGCACCACACCAGGTATATATTCAAAATATATGTATTTATTGCTAAACACACCCCTCTAGTCTCTTTATGAGGCTAGAGTTCGAAATACATAAGTTATAAGTTATTAAATCACAGTAATAGCACAAATACACGTTTGGGCCCTAGGGGCGTACCAAACCATATACCAATAAAGTGGTATGCGAACCACGACTGAACTAGACACTAGGCCTAGAGCCTCTAGAAGTGCTTGGACCACAAGGAACCACCCAAGGTAGTGACACAGGGGACCTACGGGAGACGCGTGCAGTGTAAATACACAACCGCGATACGCCGTTGACTTCTATGGAGAAAGTCGGGATCGGGAAAATAGAGAAAAGGGACACTTAAAAGAGGACTAGGACAAAACCCTTTGAGATCTAGGACTTTGAAGAGTCTCTACCCATGGGAGCACCGGAGTACTCGTGTTACCTCACCCAGGGAAGCCGGGTGCATAGGTGCCTTTCGGGGTCGGGTTTCGTCGTCGATTCGAATGGCGATCTGCTGCAACGTGCTGCTGGCGGCCAAGAGAAAAGTGTCCGGGTGGATCCAAGAGTGTATCGGAGTTCTGAAGAACCTGAAAGCAGAGGGGACAGAGTCTGGGTCACTAGCCAGTGACCAGGAAGGCGATGGACAGATGCCCACCGATGTCGAGTGCTTCAGGTGCGTTGACGGTCGTCTTGACTCTTCAGCCACGAGGTCCAGGAGGCGTTGTCGGTGACCAGGAGCAGGATTCGGGCTGGTACACGATGTCTGTCGAGTGCTGAGGTGTCGACGACCGGATTGGACCCAACAAGCCTTGGCAACGGCAAGTCTTGGTGAAGATGTAGATCGTCGATGGTGCAGACCAGCAAGGTCTGTGGAACTCACCCAGCGAGGGTAAGTGAGGGCAGGCCTGGAGCAACCAGGATGCCAAGTAAAAAAAGGATTGGCCTTCGTTAAGGGCTACTAGCCAACGGGCTAGCGACTGCAAAGGAGCCTCGTGACGCCGCACGTGGATCTGGCTTACAGGACACTCGTGGAGTGGGAGCCAGTGATCTTCGGTGCAGGTGGTGCTGGAGGCTGGGGCTACTCGGAGCCCAAAGCACGACTTCTTGGGAGACCCAGAAGAGGATGCACTTGCAAATGTGCTCGGTGTCCAGGGGTCACGGTCTCAAGTCACCCACGATAGCCACGGGCCTCAGCTTTGCTGGGGACTCAGGGTAGCCTCGGGGAAGTCTGAGAATCCACCTCTGGTGATGCGATGACTTCGGCGTCCGATGGGAGCTTCAGAAATGCGAACCAGACAGATGCTTCTTTGGTGCCTGCCAAGCAGGGGAGTCACTCCTTGACCCCAAGGGAGATTCTTCTGTCCTCTAATCGTGAGTAGAGCGTCGAAGGTCCAGGATTCAGTTTCAGAGTTTCGTCCAGGGATAATCTAAAGTCCTAAGGACTGGGTTCCTATCTTTATACTAAAGGTAGGGGTTGGACTACTCTGTGGCCCCACCTATGGGTGGGTAAGGGCAGAGGGGTGGCTACACCCCTTTCCCTTTGTCCAGTTCGCGCCAAAGCAGGGGCTGCAAGCCCCTGATCCGGTTTGAACTGGGGTATGCACAGGGACACCAAATGTGCCCCCAGTGCAGGACTTCAAAGCACCCGAAAGTGCTCCCACCCAGCCCCAATACACATTATCCTGTCTGGGGAGGTGGTCACACCTCCCTGGGACAGGAAACCTATTGTCCAGGCCTCCCCTGCCGGAGTTTCGTCCAGCAGCAGGAGGCCAGACTCGTGTCTGTGGCAGCAGCATCCATTTTGTGATGCCAGGGCTCTGGAAAGAAGTTACCGGACTAGTCAGAGTTAACATGTCTTTCCCTCTAGAAGGGTGGAATGCTACCCCCGCCACCAGAATTGGCGGGGGGGGTAGTATTCCAAGATGTTTGACACCCAACACGACATGTTTAGGTGCAGCCATTCCAAAGTTAGCATTTTACCGCGAGGATATAATGCGCTTAAGAGTATATGGTCAGGCTGCACTACAAACAGCATCAGAGATGGTCTCCGAACGCTGCAGAGGGGCCCTGCTCATGCAGGGGCACCCTCTCACATAGGAACCACGCACTCTGCCTTTAGGATTGATAAGGCCTGCCTTAGGAGTGACTTATAGGTTTATATGTGTGTATGTATTTCGTGATATAGGTAACCTATATCACAGTAAGGGGTGCATGCACCACCTTACCCAGGCTGCAGTAGCAGACCTGTGGTGTCAGTTTGGATGGCCTTCCAGGGGTGGCATAATACATGCTGCAGCCCCTGGCAGGCCTCTGAGGTACCTATGCCCTTGGTACATAGTATACCATATACTAGGGACTTATAAGGGCACTCCAGATCCCAATCAGTGATGTGCCTAAGGCACATGGAAACCTTTTAGAGAGGAAGCAGCTAGGCTGGGGTTCTGATTAGCAGGGCCCCAGCCAGACTAATGTCGAAAAACAGTGAAGCATCAGCAAAAAGTGGGGGTATCCATGTGAAGCAGATCCTACTCTCCTACACTCCCCACCCCATGCTCCCCCTCCACCGCCCCCTTCCCTACCCCACCCCTGGAGAACCCTACCCCCATTTACCTGGACTACTAGTCCAGCTTCTGCCTGCGGGGTAGCCTACCCTGTCCCTGTCCCTTCCTTACTTTACGTAATAAGACTAGAAACTGAGGCTCCGAGAAGAGAACATTCCATTTCTAATCTCCTTTAAAGCCAGTGATGTAAGAAAAGTCTCCCTCGTCTTAAAATAAACCTGGTTGTGGTTGGCAAATCAAAATGTTGTGCATTATGTTGTGCATTTTTCTCTCAAATCTGGTTAACGTGAAGGGACCTAATAACTATATAGAGACCTCTTGAACGTTTCAACTCAGCTACTTAGTAGCTGTAACTTTAACAAGGCTTTCAAGAAGCTCGTCTGCCTCCTGCACTGTCTTGAGATTGTACATCTTATTGTTGTGCATGACTTTCAAGAGTGCAGGGAATTTTAACTGGGCTACCGCACCAAGTCTCTTGAAATCCTCGATTTTCTTGCCCAGCTCCCACTGTCTGTCCAAGGTTGTTCGGGCCAGATCAGAGCGAATTTCATAAGCAAAGTCTCTAGATTTCAGGGACCTTTGCTTTAAGGCACAATTAAGGATCTTTTCCTTCAGGGAAAACGTAAGAAGAAACTAACAGGAAGAGGGAGGGGGGAGAACATAGCGGCCGCTAGCTGAGCTGCCGCTTGCCGCCGGAGGCACATACTTTCTGTCCCTCCCCGTTCGGTCATCGGCATGATCTGAGGCCAGGACTCGTGAGGCAGCCCGTCCTAGTTGCTGCTGGTGGAGTCGGGAGGTTCTTTTTGTCGGCGTTTTCCTCCTTTTTTGGGCGCTTTTTGGTTGAGGTTTGTGTCGTGGGCGCCATTTCCTCTCCCTGAATGTGCGCGGGTCCGCCCGCCAACTTGCCGCGCTGGTCTGTCACCGCCCTGGAGCTGAGGAGGGGACGCAGAGCAGCGGCTCGCGGGCTCCTCCGGGCCGGCTCAGGCAGAGGCAGCACAGGACAACTTTCTCTGCTTAAACAGCCCAGCGCGTTCCAACCTCCTGAAGACTCACCCCGGTCACAGCCATCGAGGAAACAAAAGCGACATTCACCATTACGAGGTCAGGGGCAGGGGGGAGGATTTCATCTTAATGTGGCTCCAGTCTCTGCTACACTGACCACAGAGGGGGGTAAGCTTGTGCTCACTCCCTCACAGCCACTGCACTCTAAATCACTTGCCCAGACACTGGATGACCAGGGGGAGAGTACGAACCCCATAAATATTACTGGTAATTGCATTTCTAATACCGTGCCCACAACAACTAGTAGTAAGAAAGGTAAAAGGCGTGGTGGTGGGGCGCGGGGGACTGCAAAGGCCAAGAGTAATAAAACCTCCCAGGGGGGAAAAAGTGACATTAGTTGTAATAAGATCAGCATTGGCAGCGCGCTTCAGGAGAAGGAGGTGAAGGTGTATACATCCCTCGATAGAGACAGCATTTCTACATTTCAATACTGCGAGGTAAAGGGCAGGAGTATCAAAGCGGGGAGAGCAAAAACCCACTTTCTGGATTCAAGAATTAAGATTACTCCTTCTTTGCGGTCTTATTAAGGTACAACCATTAGTACTGGACATAGTCGGACAAGGAGAGGCTCTAAGGAGACGCTCGAAAGGGGAGTCGGAGTTCCCCTTAACTACTGAAGGAATGAAGGCGGCAGGTAGCTCGTCTTTGGTTGAGCAGACTTCTTCAGAAATGGTAGTAACAGGCACTGCAATGGCATCAACAGCTCCAACAGCCCTGACAGCCGTAAATATGGTTTTGGACATGAATAAGACCCTTTCACACAAGGTAAACGCTGACGACTCAGCTATGTTAGACAACTATAGCATAGAAGGAGCAGAAGGCCAAAAAACTGTTGATCAGCAGGGGATCGGTGGTTCCTCAGTGGCCTCTCTGGAAGCTCTTTTTTCCTCCTTAGCGGTGGATATAAAGAGGGGCTTTTCAGTCTCCGAGGCGAACCAAGGAGAGATTCGGCTCTTCTGCGAGACGCTGGATAAGAAAATTGATCTCCTGAACTCTAGGACAGAGGTGTTGGAAAACTCTGTAGGAGAAATCAGAGAAGAGTTAGGAGTGGCTAGAACAGAAATTACACTCCTTAAGAAAGAGGAAGTAATGCTCCTGGATAGACTCGAGATGCTAGAAAATTATTCACGGAGGAACAATCTGCGTCTCCTAAATGTCCCGGAGGGGAGTGAAGGAGAAGATATTAAATCCTTTATCACCCTCATAAAAGAGTCTATCCAGATTGATGAATCGGCTGAGGATTTGAAGAAAGACATACAGAGGATTCACAGGGACCCTTTCCGGAAACATCCTAATCGGACAAAACCGAGGAAAATCCTCAATATGTTAGTTTTTCATTCCACTTCTCTAAACTGCCAGGAGCTCTGCAGTATGTGCCGTTGACACTTAGGCAGCGATTACACACACAGCAGCAGGGCTAGTTCTAGGGTTTTTGGGGCCCCAGACAGATTAGGAACAAGTGAGTGCCCTTTTCATATCTTTTATTAGTGCAACAGGTTATTGCCAACTGTATACACATGACAAAGCAAAAGATGAACAAATAGGGCAAACATTTTAGGCTTAGCAGAGAGTACACTCTAAGTGGCCACTGAAAATACTTGCCCAGGCACTAAGTACTTAAAAGGTCAACCGGCATTTAGGGGCATTTAGGGAATGATTTCGTAATATTACTTATCTGATTATAAAAACAAACGTCAAGTACTTCGGAACGTGAGCCAGAAAGCAAGGACTGGCAGTGGACTTCCCAAACAATAGGCCTTTGCCTTTGCCCACAAACCAGCTCACCAAGTTCTCCCACTCACCTCCATTAGAAACTTTGCAAATCAACATTTTTCAAACAATCATAACCTTTTTTAAAGTATCAATCAATCAATCAATCAATCAATCATGTCACTTATAAAGCGCACTATATACCCGCGAGGGTCTCAAGGCGCTGGGGGAAGATGGGGGTGGTGCTGCTACTGATCGAAGAGCCAGGTCTTGAGGAGTCTTCTGAAGGCCAGTAGGTCTTGGGTCTGTCGGAGGTTGGTGGGGAGGGTGTTCCAGGTCTTGGCGGCGAGGTGGGAGAAGGATCTGCCGCCGGCGGTCGTTTTCCGGATGCGGGGGACTGTGGCGAGGGCGAGGCTGGTCGAGCGGAGCTGGCGGGTGGGGGTGTAGAAGCTGAGTCGTCTGTTGAGGTAGGCTGGTCCGGAGTTGTGGAGTGCTTTGTGTGCGTGGGTGAGGAGCTTGAAGGTTATCCTCTTGTTGACAGGGAGCCAGTGCAGGTCTCTCAGGTGGGGTGTGATGTGGCTGCGTCGGGGGATGTCGAGGATAAGACGTGCAGAGGCGTTCTGGATGCGTTGCAGCCGTCTCAGGAGCTTAGCCGTCGTTCCTGCGTAGAGGGCGTTTCCGTAGTCCAGCCTGCTGGTGACGAGGGCCTTGTTGACTGTTTTTCTTGTTTTGGTGGGGATCCACTTGAAGATCCTGCGGAGCATTCGGAGGATGTTGAAGCAGGATGAGGAAACGGCGTTGACCTGCTTAGTCATGGAGAGGGTGGGGTCGAGGATGACCCCTAGGTTGCGTACGTGGTCGGTGGGTGGCGGGGCTGTTCCCAGTGATGTTGGCCACCAGGAGTCGTCCCAGGCTGAAGGGTTGGAACCAAGGATGAGGACCTCCATCTTGTCCGAGTTCAGCTATATCTTTATATCTTTCAGTATCTTTCAGTATCTTTATTTGAATCAATCAATCAGCATTTTTAGTGTGCAGCGCTGTCACCCCTAAGGATATCTGGGTGCTGGGTTGCAAGGCCTCCGTCAAAAAGCCAAGTTTAGAGTTTGTTTCTGAACTCCGCCAGGGAAAGTGTCCTGGGGGGAGGGAGGGGCGCTGGGCAGCAGAAGGAGGAAAATGGCAGGAAGAGGGCAAGAGACGAGCAGAAAAAAGCAAAACAGTGAGCAAGAAGTAAGCAGAAAAGGCAAACAGAGGGTAAGAAATGAGCAGAGAAGGCAGAAACAGAGGGCAAGAAGTGAACAGAAAAGGCAAAAATAGGGCAAGAAACGAGCAGAAAAGACAAAAAGAGGGCAAGAAACAAGCAGAGAAGGCACAAACAGAGGGCAAGAATTGAGCAGAAAAGGCAAAAAGAGGGCAAGAAATGAGCAGAGAAGGCACAAACAGAGGGCAAGAAATGAGCAGAAAAGGCACAAACTGAGGGCAAGAAACGAGCAGACAAGGCAAAAAGAGGGCAAGATACGAGCAGTGAAGTCAGAAACAGAGGGCAAGAAATGGGCAGAAAAGGCAAAAAGAGGGCAAGAAACGAGCAGAGAAGACACAAACAGAGGGCAAGAAATGAGCAGAGAAGGCACAAACAGAGGGCAAGAAATTAGCTGCTTTGTTTAACTTTATTATTGCACACATATGTCTGCCATTTTTAGCCGATAGCATGTTGTATTTTTCTACTTTTATTCTTTCAATTTATCTTGCAAATGTGGCTCAACTTGTGTATGTGCTGTATTGTGGTTATGTAAGTTGGTGAATGCAAGAATTAATAAGTGATTTATGGATGCACAAGTGCAAGGATGATTGACAGGGTGCATGCTTGATGACTTATTCAGTGCTTAAACCAATCAGTGACTAAGAAGTCACTTTAAATTAAAAGCAAGGCTTATTGACAGTGCCAATGCTTGTTATTTACCTATAAGTGGTAGCGGATCGACTTGCCTTGTTGCACATCTTATCACTCAGCTGCGCACACAGGCAATAAAAGAGTGCACACCAACATTCTACTGCCGCACATAAGAAAGGAAAATTAGAGGGAACATTGCCTGGGACCTGTTTCAGGTATCAACCCTTATCATCCAGGCTAGCTTGAATCCAGTAGCACAGCGAGCAAGAGGCCCACATCTGGGCACACCCATGGGCATTTAAGGCAAACATAGCAAACACAACAAGATGATGGACGGAGTGCTGAAACTTTTCAACCACTCACTCTCAGTCAAGGAATCTGGGTTGAATCCATCGTTCTTTTGCTCACTATGCCACCCCAGTTTGGACCCTGCCATATGCAAATCAGTCTTGACCATGCTCCTCATGGGAACAGTCCAGCTCGAACTGCTAGGCCAGGTCCTCCCTGGACCAGAAACAAGCATCCTGGGACCGGTTTTGGGGTATCACTCCTCATCAGCCAGGCTAGCTTGAATCCAGTGGCACAGCGAGAAAGGGACCCACTTCTGGGCATAACCTTGGCCACTTAGGGTGAACATAGCAAACATAACAAGATGATGGACAGAGCGCTGAACCTTTTCAACCACTCACCCCAAGTCGAGATCTGGGTTGAATCCACCGTTCTTTTGCTCACTATGCCACCCCAGTTTCGACCCAGCCATATACAAATCAGTCTTGACACTGCTCCTCATGGGAACAGTCCAGCCCAAACTGCCAGGCCATGTCGTCACTGGACCGACTGATGCCCTTTCATCTGTACAGTTAGTTCCAGGGTCGTACATGAAGAACGCAATGCCACTGTTTTCTTTCTTTCTGTGCTCATTAGGAGACACCTCATTTTAGCTAGATGAAACCGAATGAGCTGCTCTGTGCCTCTGCCACAGTTGATAAGAACCGCATTTGATCATATAAACAGCTTCTGTGCTAAGGCTCTTTGAGAGGAGCATATTCATGCTGGGAATTATCATGGAACCGCTGCAGACTCTGACTGAGGTGCAGCCCTGCTGACTCCGGCCTCCATCCTGCTAAACAAGATAATCTGTGCACTGCGACCGGCTTCCTGACACCTAACACCAAGATATGGGAGTTAGACTATACCAATTTATCTGGCAGAATAATGCTGTCGCTAATCTCTCTTTAGTAAAGTGTAGGTGCAGATTGGACTAGGAAAACATTAGCAACAATTAACATGGTTGAATTATTCATACTGTTTACCATTCTAACAATGCTGATTACAGTAACATGTCTCAAATTTCTAATAATCACATCACATGTTTTTTATGCAAGAATATGATCATTTCAATAAATATTTGAAAATGCATTGTCATTTTTTTCTTGTGTTTACCTTGGGCATGCAAGAGTGACAAACGAAAGGGTGAGATCTGTTGCCACAGATTCCTTGGGAATCAGACTGTCATGTTCGAGGTTGCCAACAACATCTGTTATCCTGGTTGATTTAGAGGTTAGATGTAGTACTGTGAGGTAGCCGAAACCCAACAACACTCACAGATGGTATTTGTGGACTAAGTCTAAATACTATGACGTTCATGTTGGTTTAATACACAGTCCTGCTATATTTGTAGGAACCGTATAACAATACTGTTCCTGGACTAGGACAACACAGGCCCACCGGAGCAAAGGAGGATCGCTAGACCTCTGGTGGGAACACAGGAGGGGCTGTGAAGTTTTGCTAGGAAGAGATCAGGTGGCTGTGTCATCTAGGGGTGGAGCTGAGGCTCTCACAGGAGCTCTTTCCACAGACAACCTGAGGTTGCCATATTGGATTGTCCCAGAATGCTGTGCAGGATGATTGGGACAAGGGTGGAGTGATGATGTGACATCCAACGATTGGCCAGAGGTGCCTGGCTTCTAGAACTTTCCACCCCTACTTGCACAAGGGAGAGATAGATGAGAAGACACTGGACATGGTAGCAATGAGAGCGACAGAATGCCCAGCTAGAAGGAGAAGCCATCTGATGCCCTATAAGGATGGACTTTGGGATATTGACTCCAGCTGACCCCAGGACTAGGATTGGTCTCTCAGGGCCAGTGGTACTGTCCCCTTTATGCCACCTGAGGAATGGTTGGGGGAATGGACCTGCTGGAGAGAAACTGGATGGTTACCTTGGAACCTCTGTGTACTGACCCTTGACTCCGCTGACACACATGTGCCCTGCCAGTAGCCTTGAGGCTGTAGGGAGTGAAGCAGGGAGAATGTGCTGATTGTTGGAGGCATTGAGGTT
This sequence comes from Calotriton arnoldi, assembly GCA_963921515.1. Classification (NCBI taxonomy): domain Eukaryota; kingdom Metazoa; phylum Chordata; class Amphibia; order Caudata; family Salamandridae; genus Calotriton; species Calotriton arnoldi. The sequence continues at coordinate 1,600,111 of CAWUFW010003329.1, forward strand.
GTGCAAAGTGCCCCCATAAGCAGGAGAAGAGACCCAGGAGCCAGGCAGAGGACAGGTCTGGCACGAGAAGACTTAAAACAATCAAGCTTCACACGAACATTTCCTTTAGAGGCCAGTTGGCCTGAATAGGAGTCTTCTGGTGGATGGAACTCACCGCCTGGAGCAAAACGGTACCATCCTTGAGCATATTGGCCTTAGGAGGCCTGAGATACAACCCGCCCCCCCATGGGGGACCAGGCAGAGAATGACGCATGAGGCACGTGGCTCTACCCATGGTGTGCAGAGTCCTGGGGTTTGATGCATCAACATGGATCTATGATTATTGGGAAGGGGCCATTGGGCCCGTCCCCGAGCGCAGTCTTTTCTCCTAGGGACCACCATCTCCTGGTGGGTAGGTACATCAGCAGTGGATCTCGGGGAGCCCATTCACTGGGATCGTGTTGTGTGCCCCCGTTCCCATGTCTGGGTGCCGCTGGTCACACCGACCTCTCAACTCCCTGCCTGTGCTCACTGTGGGAGGGGACAGTGCACAGCTTCTGCCCGCGGCCGGCAGGAAAAGGAGAACTCCCTCCAGCTGTGTTGGTAGCAGAAGGAATAAGCCGGCTTGGCAGTGAGGGAGTGGGCTCCCCATGCTGCCTTTACAATAAATATATTTTTTAAAACCCACTAAAGCTGTGGGCTCCCCAGGTGAGACCAAGACTCCCAATTAAAAAGGAACCAAAAGAAAAAGGATCACAACTTTCTGCATGAGGCAATGTAGAAGTGGCTCATAAAATATGCACTGCTTTTGGCCCCTTAATCCCCTGCAAGGGGGTTGAAATTTACATATTTGTTTCTGTAGTGCCCTAGCAAAAACAGGTTACCACCAACGATTACTGGAAAGCGTTTGGGAGGCTGCATGAGGTACAGCAGTCCTCCCAATGGTCTTAAATCCCCAAAATATCCAGGTGCCTTATAATAATGACCCAGGAGAGGTTTGCCTTGGTTGAAAGCACTTCTGGAGCTGGAGTTTCTGATCTTTGGCCCACGAGTGTGGAGGCCCCTTTTGGTTGGTCCTGTGACTGCAGCCCGATAGCAGTTAAAGAAAGACTCAGAGACTCATGTTTTGATTTTTAAGGCTTTATCTTCAAATGTAGATGTTGGTTCTGCAATGCATAATTTTAAAAATGAGTACTGTTCCCATTGATTTCAATGAAGGTGCAATGTTGAATTATGACATGGATGTTTTTACTAATGTGGAGACACCTTGACAAAGACAGCAGGTCTGCCTTATTAATAATAACCTAAGTCATAGGGGGTAGTCGTGCAGGACCAATTTTTTTGAAAGAAAAGTAAAGATTGTGGAGGCATGGCCGCCTGTCGGGGTTGGGCATGCGAAAGGCCAATTAAAAGGATGGTGAAGAGTCTTTGCTCCAGGAGAAGGCCAAACACAAGAAGAGGTTGACTTAGGAATATGAGCGTCATTTAGGCGTCGCCAGGATTCACAGATTCGACCCCTAAACTTCAGTTTAGTGCAGGCTGATTGCGACCCCAAGTGATAAAGGGACCTTGTTTGGTTGTCTCACTCAGGATGGTATAGCTGTCAAACTGTGAGCGTGTAACTGAATGTTTTTTTACTATATGCTTTGATGCGTGTTAAATGAATGTATTGGTCGTACCTATTTTAGAATGTATTTGTGTGCGTATGTGTTTTAGGAATGTGTGCCAAGTTGTCTGCATTAAGAATATGTGAATGACTATGTTAGGCACTCATAACTAACATGTCCACAATCATACACGCATTCTTGATACACACAACCTGCCACACATTCCTAAAACACATACATACAAAAATGTTCTAACATAGGTAGAACCAACACATATTCCTTAAACACGCAGCAAAGTGCACATTATAAAAACACTCAGTTACACCCTCACTGTTCGACAGATATACATACCATTTGCAGTGAAACACAAATACAAGGTCACTCTCTCCAGAGGAATCACAAGCAGCCTGCCAGCGGCCGCAAGCTGCAGTCTAGGGGCTTTGCAGAATAGGTGCAAAATGTGAGTGGGGGCAAGTGGCCAAAGTTGAAGAAGAATTGCAGGGCACAGATTAGAGTATACTTTGTACCTACATATTAATGAGCACTAGGCGCATAATTGTGACTCGGGGCCTGTGTGCCTGCATGGAACATGGGGCTAGGTGCACCTAGTCGGAGGCCTTGTATGCAAACAGATGAGGGGGTATATGCTGGAGTGGTAGTTGCAAACTGGCCAGCGAAAGATTGGTCCATACAAGTTATAAGGCTATATGCACACAAGTAAGAATAGTTAAAAGCCCACATATGAAAGGGGGTTCTGTGCACAGAGATGAAAAGGAGCTACAGGCATACAGGGTAACCCCGGAAATCTCAAGGTGCCCAGTTTAAGTCTGAGTAGCTGGGGTGGTTCTGTTGAAAGGCATGGTGCATACAACTGAAAGCGATACAAGCGCACAAAATGAGAGGCTCCTGAGTCCTGACTGCAAACAGATGATGGGTATTATGTGGATGCAAGTGATATGAATATTTGCATACAGGTAAAGGGGCAAGGTGTACAAAGGGGAGATGTGTCTCGGTGCACACAGGCAAGATGGGGCTAGGTGCACTCAGATGAGTGGGTATTATGCCCACACACAAGAGAGGTGGAGCCAGAACATGCACGCAGGTGAGATGTGACTTATTGAAGAAAGGTGCTAAAGCACTTCCTGCACTCTAGTGAGACATGTCTACATGTACACATGGTGGTGTTACAGGTTAAAAAATTTTTTTAATGGGTTCTGTTGGGTACCACCAATTTAAAAAGTTCCAAGAGACAGTTCAGTTTGAGACATCAACTGTATATCAGGCTAATATGATTCATGTATGTAATGGGTGTCCAAAGCAGGTAAGGAAGGCCCACTCTGTGTTGGTTTTTTTAATATGCACATAAAATAAAGGAATTATCCTAAAAATATCAATTTATTTAAAAAAATTAATTTTAAGGATTCAAAGGTAGGTACATTCTACACAAATAAGTGATTAAGCTAAAAAGCTTATCCCAGAATAGGCACACAGATTTCCTGTGCACATGGTCAGATCTGACTGGATAAAAACCAAAGGATTGGAAATTGTGTGTGAACAGAGTTACTGCACGTTTTGGTGGGTATATTTGCTCTTTGGGCTTAGCAGATGAATTCTGTATACAGATTAGCTCCTGTGAGGAGATCTTACACACATGTACTTACCAAGGTCAGCCTTTGATTAATGGTTATGTTATTATGAGTCAGCACAGGCATATTGGGTTTTGCCGGGCACATGGAGATTCTGCCTCGGCTTTTGAGGCTCTATTTTGGTCTTTAAGCCTATTTATAGGCTTGTAATGGTTTGCATAGGCAAATTATGGTTGACATATGAAAGCGGAGTCCAGGGTATGAGTCTGTGTCTGAGCATTTGAAGCTATTGTTAAGAGAATGAAAGCTCTGCCTGGTCTCTGATGGCTGTTCTCCTAGTCTATGCTGCTGGCTTTTTGTGGGAGAGCCTCTAGAACATCATCACAACAGCCTAGTGAATTTTTCTGAAAAGCATAATGTTATCTACTTTAATATACTTTTGTTATTTTTCAGTATCACATATTGTAGGTTTTATTTTTATAAATTTCTATGATACTTTTTCTTAAATGACGCCATCATTTAAGAAGTAACATCATTTTCTGTGAAATCACTAGGGTCAAAGGTCAAGTGGCTTCACTTCCTGCGTGGTCACTAAGGTCAAAGTGCATGTGATTCACTTCCACTACCCCATGCATTTTGGTGAATCGAGGTCCATGCTTAGGAAGTCAAGCCACCGGACGAAAATCAAGCAAATGACAGTGACAATCAAGCTAAGCAATGGGAGTACTCCAAGCCCACTGTCAGTCCTGCCAAGTATCACGCATCAGGCGTGACTCTAACGCATTTCAGTGTGGTGTTCCGCATCACCGCACTGAAATGCATTGTCACGCATTTTTGCCCACTCTGCTGACAGCGCTGATACGCTAAAAAACCATAATGCCAGGGTGTAGCTAGCGCGCGCTGTCTGGTGGTGCCTTTGACCACTGTGCCAGTGCGGCTCAGCTGCTCTGAGTGCTCGGCTCCGTAATTGACACTGTTGCTGCTCTCAGACTGTCCATTATCTCTGACTGTGCTGCTACAATGTTGCAAAATTAATGGGCCGCGGGCGCCGGGCAGGCAGCAGGCTGCTGGCTGAATGATTTCCCGGCGCCCGCTGCGCCGCTGACGACTTGATCCCACATGATGTCGACTGACTCACCACCTGCCCAGTAACACCCGGCGGGGCGGCGGGCCTGCCCTCAAGTGGTCGTGCCTTTTCCTTAACTGGTTTGTGCAGCGGCGCGGCCTGGCGCCCATGTCAGTCCTGTTACACACAGGAAGCAGGAAGTGAGGCTCGAGTCAGAAGCGGCGGGCGTGGACATGGAGGCGACTTCACTTGTGCTGCCTGCAGTGTGCCTCACACAGCGATCATCATGTCGTCCCCGACCCCGTCCGCCGCGCCTCCGATGGCCCTCTACCAGCCTGAACCGAGCCTTGGGGCTACTCCAACATCATGCCGAGGAGGTGAGGGGACTAGGTACGCCTCACCGAACTTGAATCGCCCACATGGCCCTGGCTGTCTGCAAGCGGCTGTGGCAGCTTAATGTCCGTCGTCATCACTTTCCTGCTGCCACTGCTCCTGCTCCCTTTGCCGTTACTCGCCAGAGCAAGGTGAGACTTTTAATTAAAAATTGGTCAAAAGGCCGGGGGATCTCTGAAAGCTGCCCACAATTTAGCACTTCAGTAGTCTAACCTTAAAATAAACGTGCGCAACTGAATTTCATGTAGTAAATGTATGTATCATGCAGTGTAGCAAGTTCTAAGTGCTAAGCGTTTCAGCTGTGAATGTCATTATTTTTAGCTTCCTGTAATTTTACCATTTAATATGAAATATAAACAACCGGCATCCGTCTTATAATTATCCGGCAGTCAGAGTCTCACTCTGTGTCAGGCGCTGGCAGTGGCCGCAGCCAGCCTCACTTCTGGTGCCGTGGTGGTGCGGCGCGGTAAATTACCCCGGCCGGCGCGTTGGACACCGGCGCGGCCAGGGCGAGGTCAGTCTCTCACACTCTGACTCATCGGCGGCCTTAACCTGTGTCGGTGTGTGTCTCTCTTGTAGTTGTTTGTCACACACAGCTGCACTAGTGACTCAATTGTGATCTTCAGTCAGTGGTGTGACTTAACGGTGCGGTGGTCAGGTCTGCATCGTGGTGCGTGTTTTCTTTTGCCAGGAGGGCTTTCTGCTCATGATCATCTCTCATCCTGTGTGTGTGTGTGGGGGGAGGTAGGGAGGTGTGGTGGTGGTGGTGGGGGGAGGAGGGGGCGGGGTAATGCAACCGTCCATCGTCACCTCATCACTGCAGCAGTTTCAAGAACTTCTTGGAGTTTCTTGTTGCTCAAATGGCTGTAATTTCGGATATTTAGAACTTTCCCTCGTCTTCATTGCATGATTTTTGCTCGCGAGAAAGTGTCACTCATAGTCGCAGAAATGTCACTCATAATTTCGCTGAAATTATGAAAATGTCACACATGGCAATCTGAAACCTTGGCAGCTATGCACTGTACGTTTTTGGCACAGCCCACAATAGACTTTCGCTAACAGACAGCCTACAGACCAGCTGCCTAGTAGGCGAGACCTAAAAACATAACTGAGGTTGCCAGCCTACCGGCTTTTTTTTTGTTGCAGTTTTTTTACATTACACAATGATACATTCATTTTAGGCTCAGGGAGATGCCCTGATTTACCAAGTATCACACGATGTTGAGCCGACGTTTCCAATCTGGTTCCTCAGTTCCAACGTCGGCCGCTCTGTCGGTTACGACACTTCGCACACCCCAAATTTAATCCCATCATCGTTATATACCTGGAATTTGCAAAGAGAACCCCAACTCTCTCATACTCGTTCAACACGCTAAACTCGTTTGTTTGCCAGTTGACATGCTATGAAAAAACAAAGTAAGTAAGAAAATACTGCGCACCTCAATGAAATGACATAAAAAGAAGAAAACCCACCCGTTTCACAAGGAGCAGCATAAAATAGTCACTAGATGGCGCCACATCATAATCCAATGAAGGTATGCATTCATGCAAATTGCTGTCTGCCATTTGTTGTTAGTAGGTTATTAAAGTCCCTTCCCACCAAGGTCAAACAAAGGTGGCGGTTGTATCTTGGACACACAGAGACTTGGAATACGGTAGGGGTTCTGCGGGCATGGCGCGGATCCGAGCCCATGTGTTATAAGCACCTGCAGGGCGTAAAGTGAACTCGTTTACACCGATATTTCTCAGCGTTAGTGCATTATTTTCAGATATTACAGGCAGCTGGTAAACAGAAAGAGACGACCCTCGCTTGCTGTTTCCGATCTGTACTATCTGAAAATGTTTACCTTGTGGCAGTGTTCTAGGCTGGCAGTTAGTCCCTTGGCTGGCTTCTGGAACTGTATGAATTAAAAAAAAACATCTTGCGTTATTACCGTGTCTCCCTATTTAATTATAGGTCAGTCATGAGCTCCACAGAACAAAACGCTTATGAGCACAATGTCCCTCCCTATCGGAGGGATCGTCGTACTAGAAGTACCGACGCTCGCTTAGGCCACAATCAACGGTGGGGTAAAGGGACAAAAATTGCCTTCTTCCAGCCTTGGATGTTTATCTTGGAAATCGGAGAGCAACGCAAGCAGCCATTTAAGAAAGGACAGACCGCCATATGCTACTAAACATAGCAACAGCTGCTGCGAGTTGTTCCCTGTGGCCTAACTCAATGTGCTGCTGTAACCCGCACCTCTCTGTGAGGTTAGTTTCCAGCATGTTATAATGTGTATCAAGAAGTTTGTTTGCCCCCTAAAGGTCAGAAATAAACTCATAATGTTGGCACATGAGGGATATTTGGGCCAGTACACAAGAGAGGGAAAGCCTCACAACTGATGAACTCCTAACGTTTTAAGAGGTCAAATTAACTGGTCTTAGTCAGAGGCGCAACTAGACCTGATCTTCGGGGGTGGGGCGCTATCACTCCCATCCAGGGCTGGCGTAAGCACTCCTCGCACACGGTGTAACAGTCTTTTGTTGGCGCCCCCTCCCCCCATTTTCTCCTTCTCCATGAATTCCCTCACTACCACTCACCAACAATGCACCTCATCTCTCTATAGCACCGTAGGAAAGTAGGATCTGCTTTCATGGTCACCCCCACTTTTTTGCTGGTGTAATTATGTTTTTCTGACTAGTCTGACTGGGATCCTGCTAATCAGGACCCCAGTCTCTGTGCTTCCTCCCTAAATTGGACATGGTGAGTACTTAGGTACCCCCCACATTGGCTAGTGATGTACCCTTGTGAATCCCTAGTATATGTGACTAAGGTACCCAGGGCATAGGCACACCAGGGGTCCCCATGGACTAAAGCACGGGAGAAGGAAACGGGTGACATCCTTACCCTCATCTCGAACGTGGGTCGTACATCCAGATCCATTTTCACTCTACGTCTTTCACAAGAACTATTATGAAGGTCGAATTGGCTGAAGCTATATAAGTGTGATTCTTCGTCAAATATTTATCTGGGCCTACATTATCGGAGTTGATGGATGCATCTTTTGAGCACCTGTAGACCGATCTGGCTATTTTTTTATCATTGCTCTATTGGATTATGTTTTGTTCAGAATACCTCAATAGGTAATTTGAGTGTCCCACGCCATCTATTCCATTGCTTATGACTTGCCCTGAGGAAGGTGTGGCCCGGGAGTAGGGTTTCCACCGAAACGCGCGTCGGCGTTGGTCCTTCTAAACCCTGAAGTGATTCTCTATCTACTATCTGGACCAGTCTATTAGAACATTCTTTTACCTTGCTGGCTTTCTTTTTAATTCTGGGATGGATTTTTTATGTATGTCTGATGGATGTAAAGAGCTCATGTGAATCTGTATGAGTGTGTATGTATGAATGATGACTTGTTGTGGGGTACTTTGTCCATTGTGTTTCTCTATTGTATTTCATCTATATGTATCATTCTGTTGCAATATAATATATATTTTGTGATACTTTTTGATATTTTGTTAATAAAAAGACAAAACTACTTATTGTATTTATTGTTGTTCTCTCAATGCATGCACAGGACTGTCTTGTTTATCTAGTTATTACCATAGGACTCCTTTGTGGGCCTTTATAATCCTTGAATGGGTGGGTATTTTTCTTTTTTTGTACAGTATTTTTCTTTTTTTGTACTAAAGCATGTATTATGCCACCCATGAGGAACCACTCAAATTGTGACTACAGGCCTGCCGTTTGAGCCTGTGTAAGCTGGTGCTAGCATCACTTACGAAAGATATAGGTTTACCTATATCTGAGGTCACTGCACTTAAAACCTATAAGTCACCCCTAAGTTAGGCCTTTCAATCCTGAAGGCAGGGTGCTCAGTTCTAAGTGTGGGGGTGCCCCTGCATGAGCAGGGCACACCTATGTTGTATTCCTCTTAGGGTGTCCATACACAGGCTTTCCTGTATCATGTCCTTATATAGGCACAATTCGCCCTGCCCTTATATAGGCATAAAATCCCAGTCCTTATTTAGGCATTAAACCGTGCACTCCAAATACAGGCATGGTCTCCGACATCCGTCCACCCTAACGTCACAACGAGTTCTTGAAGGACAGACCCTTAGGCTTCGGGAGTTTCCCTAGCACAGGACTATTGATTTCTTCAAGGACTCATATATTATGCATGAACCATTATTCCTTAGGGGTTCATTCATGACGTCTTCCTCTGTCCGATTCACGTCAATGCTAACATTCTTAGGTACTTCTCAGGTATAAATATACCTTCCCTAGCCCTTGTAAACTAGAGGAGACCTCGACTTCAGAGGAGCCCGTTTCCCGGCCTGATGCACTGAGAAGACGCTGTCATCCCTGCACGCAGAGAGTCCAGCTTCCAGTGATCTGACTTCCCTTTCTGGGTGTTGGAGTTCGAGTCTGGCAAGAGATTCCTACCTCTCTCATTCTTAAGGTGTGGAGATGACTAGAACCTAGAGGGACTCTTGGCATACTAGGCATACTAGGCTTAACATACTCTTAGTATACCATAGTAAGGAATACTTCACCTACTTCCTACCTCTCCCTACACCTAGGTTAGGTTAGGTACTTTGGGGTAGAACTAGATTAGAAACGCATCGTATGAGTACTCGCATTTTTAGTTTGTCACTTATGTAAATGCTTATATACTAAAAGATAATGCTATCGCAGTATTATTTATTTCTACTGCTCACACTGTACATTATTTATCTCGCATACTGTCTTGTGATCGTAACAGCACATTTTACTTACACCAGAAACAAGACTGTTCAATAAATCTTTTATTGAAACGCCCGTCTGTTCTTTCTGTGTAACTTGGAGAAAACTAAGCATGCACGATTGAGCTGAGTGAAATAGTTATCTATTGTTTCCACGAATCTGGGACACATTCTGATTCTAAAGGGAAACAAAGTGGTCATGTTTTGCGGCTGCCAGAAACTACTCCCTTCATGTTGTCAAGGAGTTTCTAGTGGCCTCTGAGCTACCTGGCACAAGTAATTAAGTTTAATATACTCGATAGGGACATACTGACCTTAGTCCTATGTCAAACCTATAGGATATATTATTCCAATGCGCAGAGCCTATTAGGGAAATAGGAGCTACACTACATGGTGCCCAACATTTGGTAAGGCGGTAATTCAACGTTAGATACTGAGTAACTCAGCCGTGCTTTTTTCTCTCAGAGACCCCTACCCATATACTCCAAAAGACGTCTGGAGTGGGCAGGGTTAAGTATCCACCACGGCTACATAGGGCAGTACCCTATATATTAGCTGTTTGGTTTGCTCAACGTTGAAGGATACAGTGTTCCAAAATATTGTGCACCTTATCTTTGTTTCCTTGAAACTTGTTCTACATTTTTCAAACAACAAAATGCCTGGCTCCGACACTGAGACCGGAAACGGTGGAGCTGCGGCTGATCCAGCCCAAGCAGCAGTTTTTAACTTTACAGGTTTTATTGAAACCGAGGAGGGTGTTATAGACATCACTCCAAACTTAAGAAGAGCCATCACTCTAAAAATCATAAAACATGGCCTACCACCAAGAGGAGGTAGAGCAGTTTTCGTGATAGAGGCACACGAATCCTTTCAGACAGAGGTATTCTATTCATGGGTAATATTTCCTGAATCCAATCCAGTAACACACATGTTTCACTTCTACAAAGAAGATGATCCACCAGAGGAATACATTCCTTTCGAGGATATTGAAATTCCATTAACATACCAGGAGCATCAGCTCTGGTTTAAAGGCGCCCTAAAACATCACAAAAACATTACCAGGCTTGGTCCACTAGGTAGACCAGGAGCAACATGGCCGATTCTAGCCGGCTACACACCTCATCCTGACATTGAAGAAATGTCAGACGAGGAACTACTTGTTCAACTACAAGAATTAATAAAAATCTACAGACAATTGGTCCAATATGTCATGCGGACTTTCACAGTCCAACCACCATTGACACTTCCAAATCAAACTCCTCAACAGGGGAATACACTAAAAATTACACCACAGACTCTATACGCAGTCATGGGTAAAATGCCCACAAAACGTGAGCAAATTCCAATCTGGATAGCTCAAAAAATTACTCAAATCGAAGCAGTATTTCCAAATACTAGCCCGTATGAGAAACACAGAATCCTAACAATCAGTTTACCGATGGGGATCACACCACAACTGGAAGACTGCACCACTTGGGGCTCAGTCTTTGCTGCCATCTATACTAAAACACATGGCATTCCGTCAATTGCGGTAATACCTGATGTCCTGAAACAAATTCAAAATGAATACGGGGCAGAGCCTGCTCTAAATTTAGGTATGAAATTACTGAAAAATTCCGACCAGGTCTCAACAATAATATTATCTAATATTAAAGGGGAGGCAGCAGCAGTGGCGATCCGCCAAAATTAAGGGAATTTGATGTTACAGAACATCAAACTGAGCTACCCAGAATAATTGAACAATCTTATGCAGAATTAGGCAGAGATAGTTTGGGTGGAAGACCAGTGAAGCCGAAGCTATCTGAAAGTCCTGAGAAGGACTCAATTAAACAAACTCCTACATCTTCTAAAAAGAAGTGGGAGACTAATAAACAAAATTCAAATGAGAAACGTTCTCAATCCCGAGGTAGGTCTCCTCAATAGGAGCCCTCTGAAAGGAGGTATAACCTCAGGAATAGGGATAATTTGAGAAAGCCTGACAGGTATCAAGATACTGATACACGTTCCTCTCGTCCCTTTCAGATCTCATCACAGACTTCGGAAAGAAGAGGACGATCGGAACATAGAGAAGAACGCGTGAAATCGAAAGACGAAAAACACGCTCCAAAAACTAAAGCAAAACCTCAATTCTCCAAAAAGAAAGTAGCAGGTCTAAAGATCAGACATACCGAGAATACTGAGAACACAACTCAAGAACGGAGAATGGGCTCAGACAATGCTGGACAGTGCAGCAGAAGTCACAATAGCTCGCCAGAACCTGAAGGAACTTCTGGAGATAGTGGACTTGAATGAGTACATTAAAGTAGAGACTGTAGACACCAGGGTTAGTACTCCACAAAAGTTATATGAAATAACACTCCGGATGGAGGGAGACATACCTAGACAGGTGAAAGCACTTTTTTTGGGAAAGACTATCAAGGGGCTATGACATACTTCTAGCAGAAAAAGACTGGCCACCACAATTTGTCAGGGAGTGCCCACACGGCGAGGACATTATTATGCCTGCCTTCTCCAACCATATTCCAATTCACCTAAAATATACATATGCCAGGAAATGGGCAGTGGCCCAGGCCCCAGCATTATATAAAAATCATGTAGGATGGGATGAGGACTCACCTCACCATAAAATACATCTAAAACATGAACCAACTGCACAAAGGCAGTATCCTATAAAGCAAGAAGCTAAAAAACAGGTCAGGGAGATCTTAGATCAACTTGAATACCAAGGGGTGATTGAAACATGCACCTCCTCAATGAACAATCCTTTGTTTCCTGTCTCCAAACCAGACAATACATATCGTCTAGTTTTCGATTACAGACACTTAAACACTTGTTCTAAAACTTTTGCAGTGCAAAATGCACATAGCACAGCATTAATGAATAACATTGTGCGTAAAAATACAAAACAACATTAGACATCTCAAATGGTTTCTTTTGTCAAAACATAGCACCTGAAAGCAGGTACTTAACAGCATTCTCCATAATGAGGACCCAGCGTCACTTTTGTCGACTCCCACAAGGGTTCAAGAACAGCCCAGGGTTATTCTCAGCGAGGGTAACGGAGTTACTACAAATTTATGACAATGAGGCATTGTCCTATGTCGATGACATCTATCTGACAGACGATGACCTGGACAAACACTTGAACAGGGTGAGCACCATTATACTGGGTTTCGCCTCTGAGGGCTACAAGTTCAACTTTAAAAAGTCCCGAATTGCCAATCTCAATGTCCTATTTTTAGGATATGAGCTTTCAAGTGAAGGCAAGAGCTTGGCAGCTAACTTTCTAGAGAAATGTGCGCTGCTCCAACCTCCAAAAACGCTAAAAAACTTACAATCCATCCTGGGTTTCCTAAATTTTGGAAGAACATACATTCTAAATTACGCAGAAAGGGTTAAACCTCTCTACACATTAATCAAACCTGATTTTTCGATCAGAAACTGGACACAGGAACACACAGAAATCTTGCGTTCACTACAGGCTAACATGTTAGCAACAAATCACTTACAAACACGTGTAAGTCAACTAAATTTGGTGATCCGAATAATTTCGTGTCAATGCGGATTCACCTACTTAACCTCCAATGAGGGTGAGAAAATACCAATCGCATACAAATCTCATTTGTACACACAAGCGGAAATGCGCTTCAGTTCAACTGAAAAAATTCTGACAGCAGTTCAAACGGCTGTAGCAAAAGAAAGTGCCTTAGCCCAAGGGAAACGCATTATTGTCGTAACCCCAGTACCGGCTTTAGAAGCGGTCACAAAAGCAAGCATTCCAAATGCAAAAGCATTACATCCAAGATGGATACAATGGGTTAATTCTCTTGCTGCAACAGATGTTGAATATGTTTTTGATCCAGATTTAAAAACACAAGCATTCCTGCAATATGAACAAGAATGTCCTCTGCCTACTGAAATTCTGCCTCTCGATCAGTACGAATTCATAATTTACACTGACGGATCCGCACAGCCCGCAACAGGGAGTAAGCAAGCTTACAGTGCAGCGTGTGCAATCGTTAAAGGTCGCATGCGAGATGGCATCTTCAGACCTATGGTCACAAAAATTCAGTCCCTAGGAGATTGTACAGCTCAGCGAGCTGAACTACAAGCATTCAAACTGGCACTTGAAAGTACAGATCGAGAATTCCCACACTAATAGTGTGCGATTCCTTTTACTGTGTTCAGTCGTATAATGAATATATACAAAACTGGCTTGAAAATGGTTTCAAAGATGCGAAAGGTGGCACAATAAAGCATAAAATGCTTTGGGAACAAGTAGTTCAGTTGAAAAACGAACTACCAAAGGCTCACGTGATCCACACACTGAGTCATCAACGTGATGGCGTTCACGTTGCAGGGAATTCATTGGCTGACGAAGCCGCAAAGGGGGCTGTTCAGACGGCTTCCGTAGCTGCGATCACTCGTTCAAAAACGAAAATAGACGGTGAGATAATGTTGGCTGTCAATGCTTTGAGCAAAGGCAGCAGTGCAGCGTTACCAAAAAAGTTTCCACTCAAGTACTCTTATGTAATTGATGCGAACAACGTTCCTTTTGCACGAATCCCTGGAGTGGGGGATAGGGTAATTCCAAACATGGAACGTAGAGCAGCCTTGTTTTATGAAACACATTTGGGGGAGGGTCTGTCACATCAAGGGATCTCTAAAACAATTTTGACGTTAAAAGAGATGTACTGGTGGCCTGGAATGAATACAGAAATTCACATATTCATCAACAACTGCTTAGACTGTAAATTACAGCGGGAAAGCCACCAGACACCATGCTGCGAATGCGGCAACCCTGTACAGACACCACTGTTAGACAGCATTAGACTATCTATGCGCCTGCGTCCTACTGGACAAGTGCAATCCCACAAATACTGAATCTAGGTTCCTATGGATATGGCCTCAGCGCTCGGCTGACGCTCGAAATGTTATAAAAGATTTGCGAGTCTTTATCAGCACATATGCAATAGGCACGCTACATTCTGACCAGGGTCCTGCGTTTAGCTCTCGGGCTTACAAAGAAGCCATGGCCAGTCTGGGCGTTGCATTGCAGTACTCCTCTCCATTCCATCCTGAGGGAAATTCGGTTGTGGAAAGGAAAAACCGGGACATAAAGCAGTCTATAACAGCTAGGGTATTAGGTTCGGGTGATGGGTGGGTCAAACACCTTAATGGGGTCCAACGCTCATTGAATAATCTGCCAAGAAGTTCTCTAGGGGGGGTCACTCCATATGAGGTCCTATTTGGGACAAGAATGTGTGGTACCAGACCTTGAACACGTAGGCACAGTGGTGGAAAATAAACCGTTTGATATCAAAGATCGTTTGGCTGTTTTACAGGAACTGAATGAGTTAAGAACGAAACAAAGTAACGTATTCCTACAGCCAACCACCACTGGGGAAAAATCGGCGGTCCCAGCAAGGCCTGTCTGGATTCCAAAAGTTGGGGATCTAGTCAGAGAAAAGATTGCGGACAAGAAGGAATTTGGACCTTCTTACAGACAACCAGTACCTGTCCTAGCAGTTCAAGGAACTAGAACAGTACTTCTGCCGCCCCTTGCTGGAAGAAAGGAGAAAAGATTTGTGTCCATCGACCTGATCAAACCACAGTATGTGGCCAATACTAAATAGTAGGCCTCGTGGACTCCGACCTAGTAGCAGACGCCCTCCTCTCGCTACTATCCAAGAGGTTCAGACTGAAAGACTGATAACAATCGATAACAATCGAGAATTCAGCTGTAACAGATGGAGGACTAAGCAACAACGCTATGGAACTCATCCCTCTTGAAAACCAAGTAACAGTTCATCCAAATACGCCTGTCTACACCAATGTAATAAGTGATCAACTGGTTCCAGTGATTTCTACAAATCCTGATGCAATTCCAACAATTGATAGAACTGCTTCTGGCTATTTCATTAACTTTGATACGTTCTCAGAAGATCCGAGTGAACCTGAAACGACACCAGCATCATTCAAACTCAAGCAGCAAGTACAAGACTTTCTTCACTTTCTGAAAAAGACTTATTTGTTTTCCTGCTCTGGCTAGCTTTGGTTACAACTGTGAGCGTGCTTATAAGTGGCAGATACATCCATGTGAACACTGAAGGAAAAGATGTGAACGTACTTTTGAAACCTCATAAATCTTCCCATCGTGAAGCAAGAGACTTGTCATCAGTGAACATCACAGCTGTTCCTATACAGGATGGTATAGTGTGGGACAAAACAGATTTTGACATCTTCGGCCCGACGGAACAATTGAACATTCCACATTTGTTTAAAATTTCGCTAAGTGATCTAATTACGTCCAGTACCTATTCAGATGATTGGGACTTTGAGACTGTTAACGACATACTGTATGATCTAGAAAAATCTGCTGCATTTTCTAATAATGAATATTTAGAGGGTTCATCAGAGAATGAACAACTGTATTGTTATAACCACTATGGTCATCATTATTTGCATAAATCTGCATATCCAAGAAATGTGTTTATGTTTAACCAATGGGAACATTGTCTTACACCACCTAAAGGTAGTTCAAAAACATTTGCTAGTAAGTTTCCATATTTTTCAGGTTACAATACATCTGACCCAGAAACATTTTACTTTAGAAATGTAAACAATACAGGACTGAAAATTATGTTAACTAATACTAAACAGATTTACTCTGCAATATTTATTGCCCAACTGTCTAGACAGGGTTTCGACTTATGGAAAGACACAATAGACACAAAAACTGTCTGGGGTACTAAAGATTGGCAAGTGCAGGGGATAGAAGCTTTATGTAGAGCCTGTATCATCCCTGAACAAATAATGTTCTTGAATGAAACCATCCAGCAAACATCTTGGCTTGGACTAGCCAAGATCAAGGAGATGAACACACCTTCTGTACCAACACCTGCGAGTGGTAGCGATACACAGGCAGTGGTGACAGTTGACAATATACTACAACTCAACAGATCTAATCATGATTGGAAAAAATGGTTGATCTGGCCCACAGACACGAATAACTGTCAGGAAAGATTCCTGAATAAAACTCAGGGCTTTACTATTAATAGGCCAGACCCAAGATACGTCCAAAGACAGCATCCGAGGGTAGTAACAACATACAGTGTAGGAAAATTATGCCTCGATTGGCTGCATAAGTCTACACTACAGGATGTGAAACAACACTTATCCTTACTTAAAAAGGACGCAGACCTTAGGGAATTCTTGCTTGGACCAAGAAAACCGCGTCAAAAACTTTTCATATATGCCGGCATTTATGCTGCCTATAATGAAGCATGGAAAGTATCACAGATGGAGGCCGCAGAACGAATACGTGAACTTGATCGTATTAATTTAGAGAAAACACTCTCTGTGGTCGACAATGGGTTAACAACTTTGTCCTCCAGAATATATTCATTGGATGGCATTGTATCCTCTGCTATCGACATACTAGAACAAGATTTGGCGATGTTACAACACGGTCAGTCTCAATTACGTTCTATTGTGTTATTAAGCTGGACGCTGCAATCTTTACGAGCGGGCTATGTGCCTTGGCGTTTCATCAACACGTCGGCTCTGTTTGCAGACAACAATCTAACTGATAAACAGATCGAATTGGCACAAAGAGGAGCAAGGTATACAGTGCTGAGCATTGAAAAACTGGAAAAGTTACCATTCACAGTGGCAGAAAAACCAGCTACAGAATGGCTCATTCATGGCAAAATCACATTACCTGTGACTACTTTTCAGTTTCAGTATTGCCTCAGACAAATGCAAGCAGGCAAATATGAAAGGTTGGGTAAGGAATACATTAAGACATCTTGGGATTTACCGTATACATATAGATGTTGGAGTGGGGATCGTGAAGTGTTTTTGAGCGGTACACACTGTAAACGTGCACTGAGCGGTTCACTTATATGTCAGGACATTTCTTTACACGGGGCTTGTAATGGTTCTGTGGCAAATTTGTCTTGCCATCAGCAGGGTACACCAGCTGCTGTGATTAATCCAACGTTTGGACAACTTTCTAATGGGAGTTACCTCATGTTGAATGATCAGAGTTGCTGCGGCATGCTGCCAGGCATCCCATATCTAGTAACGGTCAACTCCAGGGTCACTTGCTGTATGCAAGTATTGTTTGCCCCAATACAGCAAACAGTGCCTTTGACCTCGGCCAAAGAAACCTATGATCTACAAGTAGCAAGGACTGCAGCTGAGATACAGACTTTAATACGTACAAACTGCCCTATACATTTCGTGGATATGATAGGACGTATCTTTAACATGTCTGATACAACCGGAATTGTACATGTATTTAAGAGCATCTGCTCCGGTCTGTTAGCACCTTTCCAGGCAATACTCGGAATAATCCTGAACTTTGCACATTCGGTGTTTGGTGGCATACCATTAATTCTAGCACTTGTTGCCGGAATTCTATTTCTCTTCCTGCTATTGCGCTATGGCCAGCCTATTCGCAGACATCACTCCGAGCGAAATGGAGAAAGCTCTCCTTGAAAGAAAGTGCTGTGAGCGAATAGTACAGCTATTGGGCATGACTCGTGTACGGGACCTGAATACCACGTGGTTCCTGTCATTCAGACCAATCTGGCAAGATTGCATCTTACCTGTTCTACGATGCCTGCTATGCGGTGAAGAATGCGTGTTAGACACTTGTCTCACATTTCCATCAGCAACGCCAACGGACGTCGATACTCTGCTGGTCCCGATAACGGCCCATGCTCTGTGTTGTCCCGAGAGGCTACCAATCCTGATGTCAGCATTCATTGAGATCTCACAGACGCTTCCGGCTGCTGCTGAGGTACGAGAAAGATCTACAGGCACACAGGTAACAACGGACGCGAACATTGCGGCGGCATCCTATGCTGAAAGCGATGCTTCACATCTCTGTGCAATTAATCTACTACACGAGGTGTTCCAACTGACACCAACTACAGTGGATGATGTTTTGTCTATAGAAATAGATGATCTCATGTTTACACCAGACCCGTAAACTGACTCTGATTCAGCATACAGTGTTCCAGAGATGCAGTAACAATTTGGCCTTCATACTTCAAAAACTTGGCACTCTTCCAAAAATTGAACTTTTTCCCATTTTTCGAACTAATATGGCACTTCAATCTGCTTCAAGTAGAACTAGCCTTATAGTACAGACTTCGCGATACTTCCTCAGACACTTTTTTCATCGTGTTAGTCTAAAAAAGTTCATTAATTTCCATGACATGAAATGACTTTTGATTTTGAAAAAACTTATCGATCATTTTTGTCACATGTAAATATTTCTGCATATTTCATTCAAATTGCATTTTATTTTAAATATATGCCTGAAATGAAAAGCAATGCTTCAAATGTACAGTACCTTTTGCATTCTAATGGGGTTTTTAAATGCCTTTTTAAACGGTTTTAAGAAATGTTTTAGAAATATGCGGTACTCCATTTAATGTTTAGCATTTTAAATGTTTAGCATTTTAGTATTATCGTACACACGAAAGTGGAGTGGGTGTTGTATTCCTCTTAGGGTGTCCATACACGGGCTTTCCTGTATCATGTCCTTATATAGGCACAATTCGCCCTGCCCTTATATAGGCATAAAATCCCAGTCCTTATTTAGGCATTAAATCGTGCACTCCAAATACAGGCATGGTCTCCGACATCCGTCCACCCTAACGTCACAACGAGTTCTTGAAGGACAGACCCTTAGGCTTCGGGAGTTTCCCTAGCACAGGACTATTGATTTCTTCAAGGACTCATATATTATGCATGAACCATTATTCCTTAGGGGTTCATTCATGACGTCTTCCTCTGTCCGATTCACGTCAATGCTAACATTCTTAGGTACTTCTCAGGTATAAATATACCTTCCCTAGCCCTTGTAAACTAGAGGAGACCTCGACTTCAGAGGAGCCCGTTTCCCGGCCTGATGCACTGAGAAGACGCTGTCATCCCTGCACGCAGAGAGTCCAGCTTCCAGTGATCTGACTTCCCTTTCGGGGTGTTGGAGTTCGAGTCTGGCAAGAGTTTCCTACCTCTCTCATTCTTAAGGTATGGAGATGACTAGAACCTAGAGGGACTCTTGGCATACTAGGCATACTAGGCTTAACATACTCTTAGTATACCATAGTAAGGAATACTTCACCTACTTCCTACCTCTCCCTACACCTAGGTTAGGTTAGGTACTTTGGGGTAGAACTAGATTAGAAACGCATCGTATGAGTACTCGCATTTTTAGTTTGTCACTTATGTAAATGCTTATATACTAAAAGATAATGCTATCGCAGTATTATTTATTTCTACTGCTCACACTGTACATTATTTATCTCGCATACTGTCTTGTGATCGTAACAGCACATTTTACTTACACCAGAAACAAGACTGTTCAATAAATCTTTTATTGAAACGCCCGTCTGTTCTTTCTAGGTAACTTGGAGAAAACTAAGCATGCACGATTGAGCTGAGTGAAATAGTTATCTATTGTTTCCACGACTCTGAGACACGTTCTGATTCTAAAGGGAAACAAAGTGGTCATGTTTTGCGGCTGCCAGAAACTACTCCCTTCTTGTTGTCAAGGAGTTTCTAGTGGCCTCCGAGCTAGCTGGCACAAGTAATTAAGTTTAATATACTCGATAGGGACATACTGACCTTAGTCCTATGTCAAACCTATAGGATATATTATTCCAATGCGCAGAGCCTATTAGGGAAATAGGAGCTACACTACACCTACAACCTTCAAAGTCCATTCTCCTGGGTTGTGAGTGCATCAGCCATTATGATACATAGAGTGGCCATGCGTCATTACGCGATGGCCATCTCTTAACTGGCTGTAACGAACCCTGTTGTGTTTGGTATCAAACATGTTGGAATCATACCCCAACACCGTAAACGGTGTTGCAGGTATGATTCAATGCACTGTAAACCTCCTCCGAGACACCCTCAGTGCTCCCAGTACCAGTCTTCTAGGCCCAGATAGCAAGCTATGGCTGCTGCTGACCAGAGACACTATTCTGCTCCCCTGCTGCTGAGCCAGGCTCAGGCAGAGGAAGGCAGGACAATAGGTTTCCTGTCACAAGGAGGTGTAACCACCTCCCAGACAGGATTTATTGTATTGGGACAGGGTGGGGGCACTTGCCAGCACCACTGAGACTGCTTGAAGGGCACAATTGATGCCATCCTTGCATAGTCCAGTTCAAACCAGCTCAGAGAGCCGTTGGCTCCCGCTCTGGCTTGAAACTGGACAAAGGACATAGGAGTATCCTCCCCACTGTCCAGCCCCTCCTCTGGGAGGGATCCCTGAATCGCCCTAACCCTCTCCTTAGGGTACTTCAGTGCTTACCTGTGGGTGGGTCCCTAGATTTGTCGTGGGACAAGATTCAGATCCAACTCCACTTCATCTTCGATTTGATTTGATTTGAACATTTATATAGTGCACGAATGCCCGAGGGCATCTTCGACTTTCTGAGCACTTTGGACATCGCGTTGGGAACCAAGACTGCAACTGGGAAGACTCCTGCTGCTCCTGGTCTCGCTGTTCTGCAATTCTTCTGCAACGTCTGTGCCCATGCTCCATACAGTTTCTTCACAGGGCATGTGGACATCCAAGACACCCATAGGAATCTCCCTTGGAGTGAAGGAGTCACTCCCCTGCATCTGCAGGCACCGCAACGCGGCTGACCTGTCTCCTGATCCTGGGCTCCCACGGACTCTGAAAGGTTTAGCAACACAGGTGGTGGTTCTGCAACTTCCTCGAGGCCTGACCTGTCTTCACAGCAAGTTTGAAGCCAGCATCCCTCATCGGAACTACTGGAGTAGTACCCCTGTGCACCGCATTGACTTGCCGTTGCCAAGGCTTGTTGACTCTCTCCTCCAGAGATCTTCGGGCTCCAAGAAGCTCCAGCCTCAAGCATCTCCTGCAGCCAAGATCTTTGCCTCATCGCATCCTCTGCACCGTGGCCCTTCATCCCTGGTGAGCTGTTCAAGGTCCACTTGTGACTAATGTGCCTCCGGCATGTGGGTCCTCTTGAGGGTCTTCTTTGGCTCCATTGGGCTCCCCTGCTTGCTCTGGCCTGCTCTGACTTAATTGATCATGGTGAGGCACTTGGACCTTGCTGATCCCAACATTGCACCTTTTTCGAATACTGTGCCTGTTGCAGTTGCCAAGGTTTGTTGGTGCCCCAGGCGGACACTGACCTCCTGGCTCTTGACACCAGATGTGGGACAGCTCATAACCGGCTCCTAGTTGTCCTCAGCATCACCTGGTCTGCACAGCTGCAACTTCAAAGGCATCGTCAACTCTCCTGCATGTATCGATATCGGTGGGCATTCGTCTTCCGTGCCTCCTGGTCACTCCTGAGTGGCATAGACTCTGTCCCCTCTGCTTGTAGGTTCTTCTCACCTCAAATCCATCTTTGGATTTCACCGGACTCTTTCACCTTCTTCACCAGCGGCATCTTTGCTGAAGTTCTCCATTGTGGTCTACCGCGGTTTCCGACGCCACTTCACTCCTATGCACCCGGCTTCCCTGGTGTAGGTATCCTGGTTCCTGGGGTATCCACGGGTGGGGTGACTCTCCAACCTTCCATCTTCCATGGGGTTTCTTCAGGGTCCACGGGGAAGGGTCCTTCTTCTTTAAAACTGCAACCAAGGCTTACCCATTGACTTGTATTGAGCACACGGTCGTGTTCCCACTCTGCACACCACCTCCATGGGGTTCCTAGATACTCACCTTGGGGTCCCGACTCTTCTATGTCCTCTAGGTCCAGTCTAGACTTATGTCGTGGTTCGCATTCCACTATTTTAGTATATGGTATGGTCTCCCCCTGGGGACCACTGTGTATTTGTGCTACTTACCTGTTCTATTACTGATGTATTGTGTGTATTGTGGTTATATCACTGGGTAGGAGATATTGCAATGTGTTAGTGAGTGATTATAATAAATACCTATTTTTTTAAGTACACTGTGTGGTTCTTTTTCACTTAACTCACACCATAAGATTATGTACCGGTAAAACAAGCTGCTTTACACTCCTTCTGGAGCTACCACTTAGAGAGCTTTCTAAGGTTGTCGAAGACCACTAAAATCACCATTAGGGTTGTCAGGATTAGTGCAGGGTGCTACACTTACATAAGTGAGCACCATATACTAAGCCAGCCTCCTACAAGCACCTTTCTGACAAACATTTTTTTTATAGCGCTGCTCATAGTTTACTCACACTCAGTTCTGTGATCTGCACGGTACACGTTCTTTGTAGCAGACACATTAACCCTCTGTGCTGTGTGGGTGGTAGGAGTGCCCATGTGATTGTGCGGTGAGCGATGCAACAGTGTGAGAGTAGGGTAAGAGGAGTGACTGCAGGGTGAGTGAGATGACCATATGAATTTCGGTGCGAATGTAAGTGCAGAGTGGGACGAATAAATGCATGGTTAGTGATGGGCTTGTTTGAGTGAGATTGCAGATTGAGCAGTGAGGTGAACAGGTGAGTGAAGTGTCACATGAGTGCAGGGTGAGTAGTGTGCTCATGCGACTGCAGGGTGAGGTACAGGGTGAACAGCGCAAGTGCATTGTGAGTGCAGAGTGATCACTGTGAGTGCAGGGTGAGCGGGTGAATGGTGTGAGTGCATGGTGATCAGTGTGAGTGCATTGTGATCGCTGTGAGTGCAGGGTGAGTGTTAAAGTGAAGGGCGAGAATGAGTGAGTTGACTGAATGTAGGGGGCATTCCCAGACACTTGAAGTAACTCGGCATGTTATTGACGGTGGCGTAGGGTTTCAGGTATAAGTTAAACTATTGCTTTTATGGCATTAATCAGGGATTGAGGGTGGAGGAAATAAATAATGTGCTGATCCTGCAACAAACTTCCAGTCTTATGATTAGGGTTGCCAGCTCATTAGGTCTCGCCTACGCAGCGCGCATGCGCTGCATAGGCAAAAAGACCTTTAGCAATCGCTTCGGCTTTTCAGCCAAAAACGTGCACGCGTTCCATTGCCTTCAATGGCAACGCGTGCACGTTTGGCGATTCACTTGCGGGAGCGAGCAGTGCCATATGGTAGCAACTATCGCTCCTGGCGCTGCTTGCTCCCGCAAGTGAAACGCTTTCACTTTTGCCGACATTTTTTTTTAACTTTTAGCGCGCGCGCGCTTGTTTTTAATACGAGAGCCCAAGTAAAGACATTTGTTGCTTAAAATAGTGCCTCCCGTCTAATTCTGGACTGTTGGCATTTTTGGCGGCTTCCAGCAATCTCTTAGAAACATGAGGGGTGGCAAGATTCTCTATACCAAACATTGTAAGTGGCTCGCTTTTTCCTAGATCTGGCGTCCAGTGTCTGTTACTAAGCAATGTGATAAATATACTGTGGTAGTAACATAAAGACAATCCGGATGTAGCTTCTTTCTAATATATAATATTTGGAGGTTTTTCTTGTTGCTCTATAGCCCACATAGCTGCCAAGGATTCAGATTGCTTTTGTGTGACATTTCCATAATTTGAGTGGCATTTCAACGACTATGAGTGAAACTTTCTCGCGAGCAAAATCAAGCAATGAAGACGAGGGAAACATATAAATGTCAGAAATACACACATTTGAGCAACCAAATGGTCTTTAGAATCATGTAGTTAAGCTGAACGGTTGCGGTGCAGCCGGTTTGCCTCCTCGCTGGGGAGATTGCTGTCCACAAGTCTTTTCCTCTAACAGGGCATGACATCATGTGTCCTCTGTTGGGTGAAAAAAGTTTAATGTAACGCTGTTTGGTGCTGGTTTGTCTTCTCTCACTTACTTTTCGTCTCTTGAAAGAGAAGACCTGTTGCACCAGTCAGACAAACACATGGCAAGTATTAGAGGCAGACATACTCCGTTATTACTTACGCCATCCCTGAGAGCCTCCCTAGTGAGTCCGCAGTCATATCTTCACGCAGGCTGTGCTTGTGAATGTGTTTACCAACAGAAATAAACACCTTTGCTGCAAGGGCAATGCCTTTTAGGCTACATTTACCTTAAATAGAAGTACAATAGTGAAAGAATAAAACTCTCAAAGGTCCCTGGTGCATGCATTAGCTCACACAGTCCAGGTTTTAACATTCCATTCTGGGGTGTGTAAAGCATTTTATCGCGTTTCTTTTTCCTTCAAAGTACTTCAGTTTAACAGCAGTTTCCCTTGTGTACTGCTCCCCACTGTGCCACACTCCAGGTTGCTTTCTGTTGCCTGTTTGCTGCTCTTTTGCCCTCTGTGTTGTACTTTCCTTTGTGTACTTCTCCCCTCCCCATATGCTTTCGCATACATACTCTCCACATTTGTGTCTCTAACCAATGTGCTTCTCTTTGCCCTGCTCTTCACTTTCCTCTCTCTCCCTTCAGTGTTGTTTCCCCTTCCCTCTCTATCGCTTCCTACACCTGTGCCCTCAATGTTGATTCGCCCCCCACCCCTGTTTTGCTTTGTCTCCTTGTGTTGCTTCCTTCCACACTCGCACCACCTGTGTTGGTTCCCTTCACACGCGCTTAAAGAAGAAATGCTTTCCCGTTTATAATTTTTTTTTATCTACTGATCCAACCGAATCAATAAACAAAAAGAAAAAAAAGCGCTAATATTTTGTAGACATGGGCATGCAGGCTGATGCGTCATTGTGCATTTTTTTTTTGTTTACTCTTAAGCCATGCTGTTCAACATCGTGGACACTGTACGGAATCGCTAAAAACCATTGGCAAAGGCAATGAATCCCAAAGTTAGGATCAATTGGCTTTGCCAATGCTTGCGTTAAGCACCCTTGCCTGAAAAGAAGCCCATATACTATTCAATAGCTCATACAATAAAACTGAATTTGATCTACAAGCATATGGCAGCCACATTTAGATGGCATGAGTTCTATTTTTATTTTCATTCCATGGCATATACTTGTCATATATATTCTTTTTAAGGGACACCAGCTTGCTATTCTACAGACTTTTGCCAATGCTTTGTTTCTTTTTTCCGATGTAACTTCTGCCACTTTATTACAAATTTAACAGCTGAAAGTTAGCACTTAGTAGCAATCGTCTTATCCTCCTTGCTACTCTCTGACACAAGTCAAGTGGATTTAGAGACGTGTCTTCCCGGATTGCTTGGGTTTAAATGGAAGGCAGCGCGCGAGCTGTCAGCTTGCACGAGCACTGGCGTTTCTGTTTTGCCACATGCATCCAAACAACCCTACATCTTCACTGATATCTGCCCCACTTCCTGTCCCTTAGCTCTTTCATTTCCGTCTTGTCCACCAGTAACACCTCCTGCTGTCTCTCACCCTCATAGTTAAGTCATTTCCTGTCTCTACCCAACTTCCTTGCCCCTCCCAACTTTCCCTCTCCCATGCAGGTTGTAACTGCACGTGGCGCTGTGCCAGTGTGACACCTCCAGCCTGCCTTGGCTTTCTTTTCAACACAACTTTCCATGCTGGAATTGTCTGAGCCCACCCAGGATAATGTGTTGCATGACTTACCACTTATAAGGTCCCAAAGGCGAGACCTATTGGCTATGCCAATGCTTGTTTTTTTGATGTCCCAGAATGTACAAAAATAAGCAGTCACCTAAAGCCGTATTTTCAGCACTTATCTGTGCATACTTCGAACAGCAAATATAAATAGAAAGCACTTTTAATTGTGTTCTATGGCTGCCTGAATGATCCATGACTGATAATTAAAGGGAACAAAGACAGAAAAGTCACATTACAAATGAATACATACTTTTTTATTTATAACCCAATTTAGTGTCAAGACGAGGTCTTTGCAGGCTCTTTAAACAACACATGGCTGGCATTTTTCTTTTGGCAACCCTACTTTATATACGTTTTCATGATATGTATTCTCACACTACGGCAGTAAATGTAAAATATAGATGTAAGGAATAGGCAGAGTGGGGGCCCAGGGGGTACTGGGACCAGAAAAAAAACTAAGCCTCGGTAACCAGTTTACAAAGGTTTGTAAATATGCAAATGGTCTTTAAAGACCAGTGAAAAACTCGGTTGTGCCGGAGATAAGACTCCAGACACTGCCCAGCCGAGTCCACAGCAGCTCGAGCTGCAGCAGCCCGGGCTGAGACACACGACGGGGACGGGGGGGGCTGGTTTAGCCCTTTCAGCCCTATGGGCATTGCGCGCCTGGTCTCAGTATATATCAAAGTGGAAAGGAAGCTGCACCCAGGTGAATCGGTGCGACCCTTGCATCACATGGATATATTAGTAGGATCGTCACTCACTAGTACCACCAGTGGCATGCTTCATCATTGGATCCTCACCCACTGCACCTACTTTGAGTGGGTATGCTCAACGCGGTTTGTAAGCGGAGCTCTAACTAAAACCTAAGTGCAAGTTACAAAGCCTTCAGGATCCTAATTCTTGTTAATTAATAAGGTCCTTTATCTGGGATAAAAATAGTGTGATGTTCTATGAGTGCAATGACCCCTAACATCTATAACTCAGTAAGGTTGACATGTTTCAGCCTGTTACAAGTGCCACTCAGGGTCAGCAGGCTTTCTTCAAGACCAACTAAATCCGTAGATTTTCTACAGATTGTGTTAAATACCAACTCCTAATGCTGGTTTACACAGTAAACTAAATATTAAGCATGCAGTCATACAGACCATATAGGACCTTTTCCCTCTAGTGGTCTCTGAAATAGAAAACACAAAAGCATTTTTGTTAAGGGGTGAATCATACCCCTGATCATATAATTGTCTCATGCTTGTGCACACTTAGATTATCATGTGCCAAACAGGGCATGCAGAAACGTGAGTTTGCTCCCAGATGACAGACAAGACATATATATAAACACATAAAAATACACACATATAGGTAAATCAAATCAAATTATAATAGCAAGTAGTGTTAAGCATGCACATGCTAGTGCATTTCAAATACGTTTGTCATGTTTATGACACCTACATGACTCCTAAAAATTCAGGCTCCATGAGGTAGTGGGGGTGGGGCGATCCCTGCCGTCACACTCTTTAAGAGAATAGAAAACACAGTGTTTACAGTAGGAGAGTAGGATCTGCCTCTTATGGTTACCCCCACTTTTTGCTGGTGTATCACTGTTTTTCGACTTTAGTCTGGCTGGAGCCCTGCTATCCAGGACCCCAGCCTAGCTGCTTCCTCTCTAAATTGATTCCCTGTACTTTAGGTACACCACAGATTGGATTCTGGAGTGCCCTTATAAGTCCCTAGTATATGTTATACTATGTACCAAGGGCATAGACACCCCAGAGGCCTACCAGGGGCTGAAGCATGTATTGTGCCACCCCTGGAAGGCCATCCAAAATGACACCATAGGACTGCTACAGCAGCCTGAGTGAGGTGGTGTATGCACCCCTTACCGAGATATAAGTTCACTATATCTCACCTAACACTGCACATAGAAACCTATCAGTCACCCCTATGACAGGCCTTATCAATCCTGAAGGCAGGGTGCTTGGTTAGATGTGAGAGGGTGCCCATGCATGAGCAGAGCCCCTCTGCAGCTCTCGGAATCTCCTATCCGGGGTTGTCTGTGGTGCAGCCTGACCATATACTCGTAAGTGCATTATATCTAAACGGTATATGCTAACTTTGGGATGGCTGCACGGAAACATGTCGTGTTTGGTGTCAAACACCTTGGAATCATACTACCTGGTGTGGGAGTATGATCCCACCCTTCTAGAGGGAGAGACATGACAACACCGGTATACCCGGTACCAACTAAACAGAGCCTGGCACCACAAAATGGATGCTGCAGCCACAGAAACGAGTCTGGCCTCCTGCTGCTGACCGAAACTCCGGCAGGGGAGGCCTGGACAATAGGTTTCCTGTCTCAGGGAGGTGTTACCACCTCCCAGACAGGCCTTAGTGGATTAGGGCTGGGTGGTGCACTCTCTGAGTGCTTTGAAGTCCTGCACTGGGGGCACATTTGGTGTCCTCGTGCATACCCCAGTTGAAACCGGTTGCAGGGGCTCCCAGCCCCTGCTCTGGTGCGAAACTGGACAAAGGAAATGGGTGTAGCCAACCCTCTTTCCAAACCCTCCCATAGGTGGGACCCCAGAGTTAGTCCAACCCTTTTTCTTAGTATAAGTAAGGGAACCCTGGCAACAGGACTTTAGATATCCCTGGACGAAACTCTGAAGCTGAATCCTGGACCTTCGACGCTCTACATCAAGATTAGAGGACTGAAGAATCTCCCTTGGGGTCAAGGAGTGACTCCCCTGCTTGGCAGGCACCAACAAAGCATCTGTCTGGTCTGCATCACTGAAGCTCCCGCCGGACGCCGAAGTCTTTGCATCACCAGAGGTAGATTTCCAGACTTCACCGAGGCTGCCCTGAGTCCCCAGCAAACCTGAGGCCCGTAGCTGTCGTGGGTAACGTGAAACTGTGACCCCTGGACACCAAGCACATTTGCAAGTGCACCAACTTCCTGATATCTCTCGAAGCGGTGCTTTGGGTTCCAAGTAGCCCTAGCCCCGAGCACCAACTGCAACAAATATCACTGGCCTACACTTCACGAGTGTCCCGTGGGCCAGCTCCAAGTGCGACCGCTTGAGGCTCCTTTGCGATCTCTAGTCCGTTGGCTAGTGGGTCCCCACGAATGCAACTCTTCAATTGCTTGGGCTTTTCTGGTTGCTCCAGAAGTGCCCTGACTTACCCTCGCTGGGTGAGTCCCTCAGACCTTGCTGGTCTGCACCGCAGCCTTTTCTTCATTTCCCCGTGACTTGCCATTGCCAAGGCTTGTTGGGTCCAATCTGGTCGCCGACACGGCAGCACTCAACAAACTTTGTGGGACAGCTCGATTCCAGCTCCTAGTTGTCGTCGACGCCTCCTGGACCTCGTGGCTGAAGAGTCAAGGCACCTGTCAACTCACCTGCAGCACCCGACATCTGAGGGCATTCAACTATCGTGCCCCTGGTCACTGGCTAGTGACCCAGACTCTGTCCCCTCTGCTTTCAGGTCTTCCTCTTCCTCGTTCCAGGCTTGGATCGCACCGGACACTCTTTCTCTACACGGCAGCAGCACTTTCCAAGAGGTCGCCATTGAAAACGACGACGATTCCCGACACCTTTTAACACGTATGCACCCGGCTTCCCTGGGTGAGGTAACTCGAGTATTTCGGTACTCACGTGGGTGTGGGCCCTAGAAACTCTTAAGTTTTAAGGGGTTAACTAGAAGTACTCTCCGCAGTGTCCTTTTTCTTTAAAAATCTAACCGCGACTTTCCCCATAGAAGTCAACGGCGGCTCGCGGCTGTGTTCTCACACTGCACGCGTCCCCCATGGGTCCCCTGTGTCACTACCTTGGGTGGTTCCTTGGGGTCCAAGCACTTCTACAGGCTCTAGGCCTTGTGTCTAGTTCAGTCGTGGTCCTTATACCACTATTTTAGTATATGGTTTGGTACACCCCTAGGGCTCAAACGTGTATTGTGCTAAATACTGCTGATATTTGACTTGTAACTTATGTACTTCGAACTCTAGCCTCATAAAGAGACTAGAGGGGTATGTTTAAGACTAAATACATATATTTTATATATATACCTAGTGTGGTCCTCTTTCATTTGGTCACTCAAGAGATTATAGACTGGTAAAACAAGCTGCTTTACATTCCTCCAAGACTTAGCCTGAAGGCTGCTCTCCATAGCTACCACTAGGATAGCTTTCAATAAAGGTTGTCTTTAACCTATCATCCATAAGGGGTTGTTTGGACTGGTGCAAGGTGCCCACTATAACTAGTGGACAGCATATGCCAGGCCAACTTCTCACATTGGTGTGCAGCGTGTGGGATTCCAGCTTGCTATTGTTTTACCAGATAATCTCAAGTGTGTGACTAACTGAAAACCACTAAAGGTACCTGAGGTACATATAAATTCAAGCTTAGAAATACAGTAAGTTCTACTGAACTTAGAGTTGTGTGTCAAGGGCTTAGCACACCCTTTCTACAACTCAAGAGAGTTTAGTAGGCCACACTAGAGTAGGTAGTGCATACACCACACCTCACTAGTGATGTCTTCACTGCCAGTAACCAGTGGGCTCCTGCCCTCCAAATATGACAACCTCCCATTCTTGGAATTGAGAGAGTTGTGCAAGATTAGGAAGATGAAGACAGGCAAAAGTGCCAACACCCAACGTCTCATGGAGATGCTTCTGCTGGATGATTTCAGAAGACCCCTAGGGTCTGCAGGGGTAGGCAGAGAGGGTGGGGCAGAAGATGAGGAAGGGACCAGGGGTGAAAATACCCAGGACCTGACCTCTGAAACTGGCCAGGAAGATGACAATGATCTTGCCCTGGACAATCCAGCTCCTCCTGCAGATGAGGAGGAGGATCAGAATGACCTCCCCTTTGTCCCACCAGGAAGAGTTGTGAGTGTGCCTAGAAGGTCCAGATCTCCTTCTCAGGAGTCTGACCATTCTGACACCTCAGTAGGGACCTCTGTTTCTTCTCATAGGAGGGAGATCTCTAATGAAAGGAAAAAGAGACTGCTCCAGTATGAAGAAGCTCAGCTTAGGATCAGAAGAGAGCAGCTGGCTATAGACAGGGAGTCCCTAGAGCTTCATAGACAAAGAAGAAAGTTGGGACTAGAGTCCCATGGTGGCAGCAACTTCCCTAGTGGTAGGGAAAGGTCTTATGACCATAGAAACCTGAGCATTATTGGCCCTCCCTACCAGAGTGGGGATGACATCCACAAATGGATAACTGCACTGGAAAGGGCCTGTAAAGTTCAGAGGGTCCCCCAGGAGCAGTGGGCAGCAATCTTGTGGCTCTCCTTTGCAGACAAAGGTAGAGACAAGCTCCTCACTGTAAGAGAAGAGGATGCTGATGATTACCAAGTCATGAAGAGTGCCCTGATAGATGGGTTTGGCCTAACCATTGAGCAATACAGGTTAAAGTTCAGAGATACCCAAAAGGCACAGACACAGGACTGGGTGGACTTTGTAGATTGTGCTACCAAGGCTCTGGAAGGCTGGTTACTTGGCAGTAAGGTGTGTGACTTCAAAGGATTCTATAATTTAATCATGAGGGAGCAGATTCTTAATAACTGTCAGAATCAGTTGCTACATCAGTACCTGGTTGTCTCTGATCTGACCTCTCCCCAAGAATTGGGAAAGAAGGCAGACAAATGGGTCAGAACCAGGGTGAAGCAGAAAGTACAGAACCAAGGTGGTGACCAGAAGAAGCAAGATTCCAAAAACTCTGATAAGGGTGGGGAGAAGGGTAAAGACCAGAAGTCTTCACAAGGTCCCCAAAAATCTGCATCTGGTGGGGAATCCCAATCTAATAAAGGAAAAGGCCAAAAGAAACCATGGTGCAAAGTCTGTAAGCAAAAGACTCACTAGACAAGTGATTGCACCAAGTCCAAAGACTCCAATCCAGCCACCATTGCCCCTAAGGCAACTGTTCCCCCTAGTCCAGCTATAAGTGGTGGTAGAAACACTCAGAATAAGGGTTTAGTAGGGTTGACCCTGGGTACTGAGATGGGCTCTGGCCTAGTCAGAGTGCCAACTCAGGCTGTCCTAGTCTGTGATGGGGGCATGGATATGTCCCCTTTGTGAGTCCCAATAATTTGGGCAAATACAGACAGCAGCCTTTAATTAATGGAAGGGAGGCTTTGGCATTCAGGGACACAGGAGCAAGTGTCACCATGGTGACACAAGATCTTGTGGATCCTGGGCAGATTATACTTGGTGAAATGTACCAAGTGACCAATGCTAGCAATGTCAGAACAGACCATTCTCTGGCAGTTGTTAACTTCTCCTGGGGAGGGGTAACTGGCCTTAAGAAGGTTGTGGTGAGTGCAGACCTACCAGTGGAATGCTTGCTTGGCAATGATCTTGAAACCTCAGCTTGGGCAGAGGTGGAGCTCAGGAAACATGCAGAAATGCTAGGTATCCCTGCACATGTCTTTGCTGTGACTAGGTCACAGGCAAAAATGAATGTCAAAAGCTGAACAGGCCCTGGATTCTGGAATAATGGACCAGGTGCCTCCCAAGAGGAGGAGCAGTAGGGTTAAGGCAGTGCCTTCCCCTTGGCTCAGGAAGAAGATCAGTCTTTTGAGGAAGATGATCTCAGGCCTGAAGAAGGAACTATCCCAGAGGAGCTTGAACCTGGGGCCCTTCCAGGGCAGATCTGAGCCAGGAGCAGCTGAACTGCCCCTCTCTTGAACCCCTCAGACAGCAAGCTGCTGCTGAGGCTGCTGGGAATGCTAGTGGCACCCATAAGATATATTGGGATGATGGACTCCTGTACTCAGAGAGTAGAGACCCCAAGCCTGGAGCAGCCAGGAGGTTGGTTATACCTCTGAAGTTCAGGGGCTTCCTATTGACACTAGCCCATGATATTCCCTTAGCAGGTCACCTGGGCCAGAACAAGACTTGGAACAGAATTGTCCCTCACTTTCACTGGCCCCACATGTCTGAAGACACCAAGGAGTTTTGTCGCTCCTGTGTAACCTGCCAAGCCAGTGGGAAGGCAGGTGGCACCACAAAGGCCCCCCTGATACCACTACCTGTGGTGGGGGTTCCCTTTGAGAGGGTGGGGATTGACATAGTTGGTCCCATGGATCCCCAAACAGCATCTGGGCACAGGTTTATCCTGGTGGTGGTGGACCATGCCACCAGGTACCCAGAAGCCATTCCCCTTAGGACCACTACAGCACCTGTGGTGGCAAGGGCCCTCCTGGGAATTTTCTCAAGAGTGGGCTTTCCTAAGGAGGTAGTATCTGACAGAGGTGCAAACATTATGTTCAGTTACTTGACTGCAATGTGGAAGGAGTGTGGAGTGACTTATAAGTTCACCACACCCTATCACCCACAATGCAATGGTTTAGTTGAGAGATTCAACAAAACCTTGAAGGGCGTGATTAAAGGGCTCCCAGAAAAGCTTAGGCGAAGATGGGACATACTCTTGCCCTGCCTTTTATTTGCATACAGGGAGGTGCCTCAAAAGGGGGTTGGCTACAGCCCTTTTGAACTTTTGTTTGGCCATCCTGTCAGGGGTTCATTGTGTCTGGTGAAGGAAGGTTGGGAGTTACCTCTCAAACCCCCTAAACAGGACATAGTGGACTATGTACTTGGTCTCCGCTCCCGGATGGCTGAGTACATGAAAAAGGCAACCAAAAACCTTGAGGCTAGCCAGGAATTACAGAAAGCCTGGCATGACCAAAAGACTGTGCTGACTGTTTACCAGCCAGGACAGAAGGTGTGGGTGCTGGAGCCAGTGGCCCCAGCAGCCCTCCAAGACAAGTGGAGTGGCCCCCATACCATTGTTGAACAGAAGGGAGAGGTTACCTATCTGGTAGACCTGGGAACTCCCAGGAGCCCCCAAAGGGTGCTCCATGTCAACAGGCTGAAGCCATATGTGGACAGGGCTGACATGGGCTTGCTCATGGCAACTGATGAGGGGCAGGAAGAGGAGAGTGACCCTCTCCCTGACCAGCTCTCTCAGAACCCTGATGATGGGTCAGTGATGGTGTAGCCTTGGCAGGCAGCCTCACTGCCCAGCAGCAAACTGATTGTAGACAGGTGCTCAATCAGTTCAGACACATGTTCTCTCTGACTCCAAGTCAGCCCACCTGGTGCACTCATGAAGTGGACACTGGGGACAGTCTGCCTGTTAAAAGTAAGATTTACAGGCAACCTGACCAGGTCAGGGACTGTATCAGGACAGAAGTCCAGAAAATGTTGGAGCTGGGTGTCATTGAGCCTTCAGATAGCCCTTGGGCTAGTCCAGTGGTCCTGGTGCCAAAACCTCACACCAAAGATGGTAAGAGAGAGATGAGGTTTTGTGTGGACTACAGAGGCCTCAATGCAGTCACTAGGACTGATGCCCATCCAATCCCCAGGGCAGATGAGCTAATAGACACTTTGGCCTCAGCCAAGTATCTAAGCACATTTGACCTAACAGCTGGCTACTGGCAGATCAGACTAGCTGATGATGCAAAGCCAAAAACTGCATTTTCTACCCCTGGTGGGCTTTACCAATTTGTGGTGATGCCCTTTGATTTGAAAAATGCACCTGCCACTTTTCAGAGGTTGGTGAACACAGTCCTTACAGGTCTGGAAGCCTATAGTGCAGCATATCTAGATGATATTGCTGTCTTTAGCTCCACCTGGGAGGATCACCTGGTCCACCTCAGAAATGTTTTGGAGGCCCTGCAGAAGGCAGGCCTAACTATCAAGGCCACAAAGTGCCAGATAGAGCAGAGTCAGGTTGTGTACCTGGGCCACCTTGTGGGTGGAGGCCAGGTTCAACCATTGCAGAGCAAGATCCAGACCATCATGGACTGGGCTGCTCCAACTACCCAGACTCAGGTGAGAGCCTTCTTAGGCCTTACTGGGTACTACAGGAGATTTGTCAAGGGGTATGGATCAATAGTGACACCCCTGAAGGACTTAACCTCTAAGAAAATGCCCAAAAAGGTTCAGTGGACAGTTAGCTGTCAAAAGGCATTTGATGACCTGAAGCAGGCCATGTGCACTGCTCCCATTCTGCAAAGTCCTGATTACTCCAAAAAGTTCATTGTGCAAATAGATGCATCTGAGTTGGGGGTAGGGGCTGTACTGTCACAGTTGAATGATGAAGGTCAGGATCAGCCAGTAGCTTTTATTAGCAGAAGGCTGACCCCCAGAGAGAAACGTTGGTCAGCCATTGAGAGGGAGGCCTTTGCTGTGGTTTGGGCTCTGAAGAAGCTGAGGCCATACTTGTTTGGCACTCACTTCCTTGTTCAACCAGACCACAAGCCCCTCTTATGGCTAAAACAGATGAAGGGTGAAAACCCCAAGCTTTTGAGGTGGTCCATTTCCCTACAGGGGATGGACTATACAGTGGAACATAGACCTGGGAGTAACCATGCCAATGCAGATGGACTCTCCAGATATTTCCACTTAGAACATGAAGACTTAACTGGTCAAGGTTAGTTTAATGTCCCTGCGTTTGGGAGGGGGGTTGTGTAGGAGAGTAGGATCTGCCTCTTATGGTTACCCCCACTTTTTGCTGGTGTATCACTGTTTTTCGACTTTAGTCTGGCTGGGGCCCTGCTATCCAGGACCCCAGCCTAGCTGCTTCCTCTCTAAATTGATTCTCTGTACTTTAGGTACAGCACAGATTGGATTCTGGAGTGCCCTTATAAGTCCCTAGTATATGGCATACTATGTACCAAGGGCATAGACACCCCAGAGGCCTACCAGGGACTGAAGCATGTATTGTGCCACCCCTGGAAGGCCATCCAAAATGACACCAGAGGACTGCTACAGCAGCCTGAGTGAGGTGGTGCATGCACCCCTTACCGAGATATAGGTTCACTATATCTCACCTAACACTGCACATAGAAACCTATCAATCACCCCTATGGCAGGCCTTATCAATCCTGAAGGCAGGGTGCTTGGTTAGATGTGAGAGGGTGCCCATGCATGAGCAGAGCCCCTCTGCAGCTCTCGGAATCTCCTATCCGGGGTTGTCTGTGGTGCAGCCTGACCATATACTTGTAAGTGCATTATATCTAAACGGTAAATGCTAACTTTGGGATGGCTGCACGGAAACATGTCGTGTTTGGTGTCAAACACCTTGGAATCATACCCCCACACCAGTACCTGGTGTGGGAGTATGATCCCACCCTTCTAGAGGGAGAGACATGACAACACCGGTACCCGGTACCAACTAAACAGAGCCTGGCATCACAAAATGTATGCTGCAGCCACAGACACGAGTCTGGCCTCCTGCTGCTGACCGAAACTCCGGCAGGGGAGGCCTGGACAATAGGTTTCCTGTCTCAGGGAGGTGTTACCACCTCCCAGACAGGCCTTAGTGGATTAGGGCTGGGTGGTGCACTCTCTGAGTGCTTTGAAGTCCTGCACTGGGGGCACATTTGGTGTCCTCGTGCATACCCCAGTTCAAACCGGTTGCAGGGGCTGCCAGCCCCTGCTCTGGCACGAAACTGGACAAATGAAATGGGTGTAGCCACCCCTCTTTCCAAACCCTCCCATAGGTGGCACCCCAGAGTTAGTCCAACCCCTTTTCTTAGTATAAGTAAGGGAACCCTGGCAACAGGACTTTAGATATCCCTGGACGAAACTCTGAAGCTGAATCCTGGACCTTCGATGCTCTACATCAAGATTAGAGGACTGAAGAATCTCCCTTGGGGTCAAGGAGTGACTCCCCTGCTTGGCAGGCACCAACAAAGCATCTGTCTGGTCTGCATCACTGAAGCTCCCGTCGGACGTCGAAGTCTTTGCATCACCAGAGGTGGATTTCCAGACTTTCCCGAGGCTGCCCTGAGTTCCCAGAAAAGCTGAGGCCCATAGCTGTCGTGGGTAATGTGGAACCATGACCCCTGGACACCAAGCACATTTGCAAGTGTACCAACTTCCTGATATTTCTTGAAGCCGTGCTTTGGGTTCCAAGTAGCCCTAGCCCCGAGCACCAACTGCAGCAAAGATCACTGGCCTACACTTCACGAGTGTCCCGTGGGCCAGCTCCAAGTGCGACCGCTTGAGGCTGCTTTGCAATCTCTAGTCCGTTGGCTAGTGGGTCCCCACGAAGGCAACTCTTCAATTGCTTGGGCTTTTCTGGTTGCTCCAGAAGTGCCCTGACTTACCCTTGCTGGGTGAGTCCCTCAGACCTTGCTGGTCTGCACCGCAGCCTTTTCTTCATTTCCCCATGACTTGCCGTTGCCAAGGCTTGTTGGGTCCAATCTGGTCACCGACACCGCAGCACTCGACAAACTTTGTGGGACAGCTTGATTCCAGCTCCTGGTTGTCGTCGACACCTCCTGGACCTCGTGGCTGAAGAGTCAAGGCACCTGTCAACTCACCTGAAGCACCCGACATCTGAGGGCATTCGACTATCGTGCCCCTGGTCACTGGCTAGTGACCCAGACTCTGTCCCCTCTGCTTTCAGGTCTTCCTCTTCCTCGATCCAGGCTTGGATCGCACCGGACACTCTTTCTCTTCACGGCAGCAGCACTTTCCAAGAGGTTGCCATTGAAAACGACGACGATTCCCGACACCTTTTAACACGTATGCACCCGGCTTCCCTGGGTGAGGTAACTCGAGTATTTCGGTACTCACGTGGGTGTGGGCCCTAGAAACTCTTAAGTTTTAAGGGGTTAACTAGAAGTACTCTCCAAAGTGTCCTTTTTCTTTAAAAATCTAACCGCGACTTTCCCCATAGAAGTCAACGGCGGCTCGCGGCTGTGTTCTCACACTGCACGCGTCCCCCGTGGGTCCCCTGTGTCACTACCTTGGGCGGTTCCTTGGGGTCCAAGCACTTCTACAGGCTCTAGGCCTTGTGTCTAGTTCAGTCGTGGTCCTTATACCACTATTTTAGTATATGGTTTGGTACGCCCCTAGGGCTCAAACATGTATTGTGCTAAATACTGCTGATATTTGACTTGTAACTTATGTACTTCGAACTCTAGCCTCATAAAGAGACTAGAGGGGTGTGTTTAAGACTAAATACATATATTTTATATATATACCTGGTGTGGTCCTCTTTCATTTGGTCACTCGAGAGATTATAGACTGGTAAAACAAGCTGCTTTATATTCCTCCAAGACTTAGCCTGAAGGCTGCTCTCCATAGCTACCACTAGGATAGCTTTCAATAAAGGTTGTCTTTAACCTATCATCCATAAGGGGTTGTTTGGACTGGTGCAAGGTGCCCACTATAACTAGTGGACAGCATATGCCAGGCCAACTTCTCACATTTACCCTTTGTTTCCTAAAGAGAGGACTCAATTATCCTGTTTCCCCAGCACTTACTACACCAAGGGACATCGTCCTCCCTTGCACCTATTCAGCTCCCCGCACTCCTCCAACGATGGCTGGCCCTGAATTGAGCTGTCTTTTATGTTGAGGGAGGAAGTCATGTGACCAAAGTCACATGGTCCCTAAAGGAGGAGTGGTTGGTGCTGGCATGAGGGTCTGCTAGGGAATGTAGTCCCGCCTCCAAATTTCCCTTGGTTCCTAAACGAAAGAGTCTGGCGAAGGACTCCCAAACTCACCTATTGGTGGAGAAGGGGTCACGTGTGTGTGTTTGGGGGGGCTCCCATCTCCCTTATCTGTGGGCTTGTTGATCTATGGAGAGCAGTACATGGCAGCGACAAAAAGGGGGAAGAGAAAAGGAAAAAACACCATACTAAGGGGAAAGATAAAAATGTTTTTACGATGCAATGATGTGAATAATATGGTGAAAACATACACCTTTAGACAGACCCATTGTCAGACAACAGTCTGAATTCATTAGTGTTAGCTACTGGATGGTGAGCTGCAATAAATATTATTGTAGCACATTCAACCAGAGGATATCATCCTTCAGTCCTTTTTTCTCCGTGGATAATTTACAAATCGAACGCTGTTCCTTTTCAAATAAAATGATTTCCAGATTCCTTGTCTCGCTGTGACATGTTCCAGAATGACACATTTGAGGTCTTTTACGAAGTGTCCAGCGGTGATGTAATGTTCCGCCATTTGAGTGGTATTGTGTCTACACCTAATGTTAATCTTGTGCTTGCAGATTCTTGTGCTTATTTTTGGAGTCGTCATGCCTACACATCTGAGTTTGCATGGACAGGTTATCAGGTACATGACCTGTTTAGTGTTGCAATTTGTATGTCTTCGTAATTGCCAAAGAGCATATAAGCCTAGGTCAATTTCTTTCATTTGTGCGGCCATGTGGCAAACGCTGCATTGACCACATGGGTAGTGACCTGTTAATTCTGGAAGGCCTAGTGCACTGTGAATCGTATTCTCTGATTATAATTTGGCTCTGGTTCTGGTGTGGACAAGTGTATCCCACAAGTTTTTTGCTCTTTTGTTAGAAGAGGGGATAGTCCCACTGTCTGGGTCCTGTGTTTAGAATGCCCCAGTTGCGTTTAATGATCTTTTTGATGCAGTCTGAGGCAATGCTGTATGCGGTGACACATACTAGAGGAGGTTCTGTTTTTTCCTTTGCTGGTGTTTCTAGTAGTGCATCTCGATTCTGATTTCTCACACTTTTTTTGTTTTCTGAATGATTTTCTCAGGGTAGTTACATGCCCTCAGTTTGTCTGACAGATGGTCTGCTTGTTGTTTAAAGTCGTTTCTATGGCTGCAGTTCCGCCGCAGGCAGAGGAATTGGCCATAAGGAAGATTTTCCTGCAATGGACGTGGGTGAAAACTGTCAAAGCGTAACAAACTGTTCTTAGCAGTGGGTTTCTGATGGGTATCTGTCTGTAGTGTCCCTCTCTCTGGAAAGATATCCACATCCAGGAATGTAAGTAATTCTCTACTAATAGTATATGTGAATTTAAGGTTCCTATCCTGGTTGTTGAGCCAAGTAATGAAGTCGGAGGCAGTCTGTATGTCCTCTCCCCATATCACCAGAAAGTCTTCTATATATTGTTTCCAAATAGAGATGTTACTCCATTATGGGTTGGCCTCATGTATGATGTTTTTCTTTTCTAAGTTGTTTACATATAACCCTGCCACACTCGGGGCGAGGGTACTCCTCCTTCGAAGTACCGTGGGTTTGTAGAAAAAGGGTACCTTCAAACTTGAAGTCGTTTTTTGTCAGAGCTAGTCGCATGTAGTCTATCACAACATTTCTGAGGATGGAATAGGCTCATTCTGCACTCTCAAGTACCCCATTAATGACCTGTAGAGTTTCTTCTTGGGGGAGGCTGGTGTGCAGACTCTCTACATTTAAACTCATTAGGAGGTCATCGAATGCAATGTCTCCAACTCTGTCTCTTGTTTTAACTCTGTAAGCCACGGATTCTGAGACAAAGGAATCATCAACACAACCACCAGAATTCTCACTACCGAAATGACCGCTTTGACAAGCGCCAATAACAGGCCCAAACATTCTGATCATGTCTTGTTTCTCTTCTTCAATGTCCTCACTTATACCATTAGGACATTTGACAACTCTCCTTACATTCCAGACTCTACCATCCTGAGTCACCACACTGTTCGTATTAACTTTCACCACCTTGAATGCATGACCATACTTCGAAGTCCCTTTAACTTTGAGACCAGGTTTAAGTATCCTTATCCAGTCGCCCACCCCAAATGTAGGTACTTTCACTCTCCACATAGGGGCCGATTCTGATGCGGGTTGGAAAAGCTTCCCGACCGAATCGGTTGGGAAATGGTGTCTGACCCACTCGGATCGGGAAAGTCCGACCGGCGGAGTAGGATGCAGCCGGATGCTTCCAGATACGATTTGGTTGAACTCCCATTGACTTCAATGGGAACATTTGTTCCTAACCGCATCAGAATTGGGCCCTCGGTCGGGAAGACATGTTCCCGATCCGATTTGGAAGGAGCAAATGCCGTTAGGAGGCCTTCCTAACCGCATCAGAATCAGGCCCTCGGTCGGGAAGCTTTTCCAACCCGCATCAGAATCGGGCCCTTAGTGTCATACACTACTTTCATTTTCTCCTGTTTCTGTCTCACTCTCATTGAGATACTCTGCAAATCATGAGCCTTAATTTCAGGTAGTTTTCTTTTGATCCACCATGGACACAACAGGAATTCAGGCTCTCTCCCTTTCAACAAACGGAACAAACTCAATTCTGTAACAGAATGAGGAGTAATGCGATACATCCAAAGTCTCTCTCTCAATACACTCTGCCACTCTCTACCAGATTTTCTTGCCCATTCCACACCATCCTTAAGTATGCGGTTAAACCTCTCAACCTGACCATTACCTTGTGGTTTATACAAGGCTGTAGTAACATGCCTAATACCACACACCTTCAAGAACTCCTTCATCTCACATGATTTCAATTGCACACCATTCTCCGTTACTAAAACTTCAGGACTGCCTTCCCAAGCGAAGACTTCCTTCAAGAATTCTAAAACAACTTGTGAAGCAGCCTGAGCAACAAATTTAACTTCTGGCTATTTGGAGTGGTAATCAATGATAACCAGAGCAAAGTGTGCATCTTGTGGCAGACAGTTGTATGGGCTAGAAATATCAAACGCTACTTTCTGCTATGGAAACTTTGGCCAGGGAACAGGCTTTAATGGATTTAACATTTTGTCACTGCTAATACACTCACTGCATTCTCTCACAACCCTGTCTGCCATTCTATCCATACCTGGCCACCTTTGCTCTCACAAGTCTTTTCATAGAGGACATCTCTTGTTGACCCTCATGCGCAAGCCTCAAAATATCATCCTGCATAGCCTCAGGAGGCACACTCTTACCCTCCTTGAAAATGAACTCTCCTTCCACTTCTAAGTCACACAACACCTATTGGAATGGCCTCAATTCAGAAGGTACTTCTTTTCCCTAGGGCCAACCCTCCATGATATACTTCTTCAAGAATTTCCACTTCTCATCCTCAACAGCACCCCTATTCCATTGTTCTTCAGAAATGCTCCTGAACTCTTCTGACACATACTTTTCCACAGACGCAACCATCTCAACATCATAATACACTTCCAAGTTTTTATCACTCTGACATGGAAGGAAGTCGAGAAAGACAATCAGCAGTCACTTTATATTTGCCTGGCACATATTCCACACAGAAATTATACTCCTGCAGTTTTGACTTGAGTCTAGCTATACGCGCCATGGCATTCCAACCTCCTCCAGGAGATGGACTCGATGCTAAAGGTTTATGATCCGTTTTGAGAATAAACCTACTTCGCCACAGATAATTTTGGAAGTGTTCAACACCACACACACACCCTAAAAGCTCTCTCTGAATGACAGAATACCTTCTTTCTGTGTCACTAAGGGTGCGGGAAGCAAAGGCAACACGCCATTCATCTTTGCCACACTTCTGCAACAGAACTCTACCCTCACCACATAACCTAGCATCCACAGTGACAATGCACATTTTGTTCACACAAAAAGGTTACAATGTTGGAGCTTGTACAATCTCATTCTTGATTTGTTGAAAATCATTCTGTTGTTTTCCGTCCAACAAAATTCAGCTTCGTGTCTAGTAAGCTCCCTACGCAGCTCCATTTTGGCAGCAAAAGTCTTAATAAATTTACTATAATACTCACATAACCAAGCAAAAGACAAAAGTTTCTCTTTGTTGTCTGGAGCTGGAGCTTTAACTTTAGTTTTCACAAGTGATCTTTTGGGAACCACCCCCTTGCCAGAAAAAGTGTGTCCTAAATATTCAACAGAATCACAAAACATTTTACTATTGTTCTCCTTAAGTGTTAAACCATGTGTTTCCAAACGTTTGCAGACTTCTATAACATGTACCATATGCTCTTCCTGATTATGAGAAAAGACAAGTATGTCATCCTGGAAGCATTTTACAAAAGAATCTAGGTCCTTAAAAATATGGTACATTGCCCTTTGAAAGACTGACGCTGCAGAGGCCAAACCAAAAGGCATCCTCTTGTACTGAAAAAGCCCCTGCGGTGTAAGAAAGGCAGTAAATTGTTTAGAATCATCCATCAATGCTATCTGATGACAGGCTGATCGAAGACCAAAAGTAGAAAACACCCTGGTCCCTTCTAGAATGGAAACAACTTTCTTAATGTTAGGCAAAGGGTGACAATCCACAACCAAATTAGCATTCAATGCCCTCAAATCCACACATAGGGCCCGATTCTGATGCGGGTTGGAAAAGCTTCCCGACCGAGGGCCTGATTCTGATGCGGTTAGGAAGGCCTCCTAACGGCATTTGCTCCTTCCAAATCGGATCGGGAACGTGTCTTCCCGACCGAGGGCCCAATTCTGATGCGGTTAGGAACAAATGTTCCCATTGAAGTCAATGGGAGTTCAACCAAATCGTATCTGGAAGCATCCGGATGCATCCTACTCCGCCGGTCGGACTTTCCCGATCCGAGTGGGTCGGACACCATTTCCCAACCGATTCGGTCGGGAAGCTTTTCCAACCCGCATCAGAATCGGCCCCATAGTCTCAAACTTTTATCAGATTTCCTCGCCAAAACTATGGGAGAAACCCACTCAGATGACTCCACCTCCTCAATAATATCCTCTTCAAAAAGTCCCTGGAACAATTTTTTGAGATCTCTCACATTCAACTATTACGTTTCTCAAGCCCTTCTGAGAACACCATAGGAAACTGGTTAACAATTTCATTTTTATTATCACCTTCAGATACCACCAAAACAGGATCACCTTTCCTAGGATTAAGAATTATTCCTAAACTCCATTGATCCCTCCAAACAAGGCATTTACTCCTTTGTTTGCCACATACAACTTAATGTGACTAAACCCTTTAAATTCAACATCCACATCTTCAATACCCATCATGTCAATCCTAGACCCATCAAATTCTCTTGCAACAATATCAGACTTCTTCATATTTTTTTAACTTAACAATCCTTCAAAAAACTCAGAAAATAATCTTCCGTAAGTATCGTCCAAGGTGACCCAGAGTCTGCCATAAGTTCTATTTCAAATTAAAAATTCGTACAGTACACTTGGGTGGTTTAAGACCACCATGATTGTTATTTATTTCCCCCACATCAATAATGGACAACACTATGCCCGTACAGCTTGCATCATCATCATTCTCTTCACCCCTAACACAGGAGATTTTACTTTTCTTGAATCCTGCACTACTATTTCCCTTAAAATCTCTACATTCAGCTGCAAAATGCCAAATATGCCCACATTTCTTGCATTCTTTACCTAATGCAGGACACCTTGGGAAAGATGCCCCATGACTCATACTCCCCACCTAAAACAATGAAAGTCCTTATCAAATTTCTTAAACACTTTCTGTCCACTATTCCCAGACTTTAGATTTCACACATCCGCCATTACTCCTTTGTTGTCCTTATATAAGGATTTCATCCACTTTTTGGATTGTTCCATAGCTTTGGCAGTACTGATGACATCACACAAGTTAGGATCACCCATTATCCACAACTGTTCCTGCACCTTCTTACTTCTGACATGAACAATGATTTGGTCTATGATTATTTCATCCGTAATAGGCCCAAAATTGAAGTTAACAGAAAGAGCATGTAATCCAGTAAGAAGGCCTTTACGCAGAGAGTGAAGGACCCAGATCTCACAAGCTTCATCGTGTGGATAGGCTGGCGTAGTGGGATGGTTTTCTGGGGCATGCTGACTCCCAGGACCACTGCATTGAGTTGGTGAACAAATGAGTGCTCAGAGTGGAAGACAGTCCCTAGGTTCAGATCAGAGTGACATGTTGCCATCACGTATTTCACAACATTTCTTTACACCCAACACCTTGAAATATTTGTCCTATTTTAATACTCCGACATTTACATACACAAATGTACCATTCCTGGATCCCTCAAAAAAGATAGCTAAGATCCCTGAAAATGTGCTTTTTTGGGGTGGCTTGTTGAACCTAGACCCTCTCACTAACCACATTGCTCACACTCCTATCAGAGAAGATTCTGCTCTTTGCTTTAATCCACGCATTGGATGCTCACAGATGCTTCACTGTTGGCAAAAATAAGAGCTCAGGGCGCTGCTGAAAGTCGTTTTAGTTTGCAGAACCTCCAGGATGAATGAAACTGCACCAACCAAACTCTATACCTTTTGGAAAAAAGGCAAATAAAATAAGCACTGGCAAAGTT
Organism: Calotriton arnoldi; assembly: GCA_963921515.1. NCBI lineage: Eukaryota > Metazoa > Chordata > Amphibia > Caudata > Salamandridae > Calotriton > Calotriton arnoldi. Next base: position 1,644,985 of record CAWUFW010003329.1, read on the forward strand.
AATAGATCTGGCCTATTTGATGGTTAGTTTATTTTTTTAAATTTTTTGTTACCAGAATGTGTCACACAAAGAAAAAACAGAAAACACATGGCCACTAAATGCTTGCATTAAAACATTTTGAATTAAAAAATTATCACTGAAGTGGGGCCATTTTAATAGTGCTTTTTATATAAAGGCATTTCAGTTGTGTTATGCATTTTGTTATTATTATTTTTATTTGTGAAGGAGTCAAGATTAAATCACCAGCTATACAATCACTCAAATTGCAGGCAAATACAAAGTTGCAATATCACCTAAACAGTTTCAGAATGGAGACAGAAAATAAATAATTTCACCATCTAATGGGGCACCTGAAATAAAGGAAAAATAAATTGCTGCTATTTAAAGTTAACATAAAAAAATAACTAAAATGAAAAAGCAAAGTTGGAACCTACTGAATTTTTTTAGGAGAATGTGAGCAGAGTCCACAGGCTTTGTGTAGTCACTCAAAGTGAAAGGAGCTACTGGGTAATGTGGACTGACCTATTGCCTCATGCTGCACCCTATGGTGAGCGCAAGCAAAATGTGATTGACAATTTAACAGACCAGTGGATGAAACTTGATGACCCAAAGCCCCTCTATGTATGTATCTTATATTATGTATGTATTTTGTGGAAAATCAATAGTCTGGCGCGTCAGCTAAAGGTGCCTGAAAGGCCAGACTTAAAAACAGTGTGCACATGGCCACAAACCTTAAAGGGGGGCTCTGTCAATTCAGAGGTTTTGTTTTGTTAAGTTTAGTTTTGCTTGAGATAGTCTCAGTAGTAACTTAAGAATGTATTGCATTCCGGGTTCTGTTTCAATCAGCAGAAACTGGAGCACCAACCCAGGTGACTTTAGTTGGGATTGTTGATTAGCACTAGTATAGCGCTATGTGCCATCTGAATTTCAGTGTCACATGTTCACTCCAGCGCGCTTCAATCTAACTTGGATGGCCTAGGAGCATATTCTATCACTTTACTCTTCTCCCTGGGAAATGTCAGCATCTGAAGAATTCCCCAGCATTCACCAGTATTCTAAGTGAACATGGTTTGCTGCAATGCAACCGTGCCATAGAATTTCAAACACTAAATAGTGTACAAACCACTCTCAGTTTACACCACCATTATGCACAGTGGACTTGGAAACGCTACAATTGCACTTCAAAATGCTGTGACGTGTAACTGTGCAGTACAAACTGAAATGCAAGTACATATTCTGAAAACTGCAGACAACGCATCTTCGTCATTCGTGTGCATTTCATATCACATAAAGTCACAAAATATAAAGTGCTTTCCTTCCGTCTGAACAATCGTTGTTTGGGAACTATGTGAAAACATGCACGCGCCATTCTTTGGCACATAACCACGTTAACTTCATTGACTATTATTTGTGAATTATGTTTTGACCATCTGGAGGACGTTAGGGTTTGGGACAGAGCCACATCTTAAGTCACCCTTTGCCTCAACAAGCGTGTCTATTTTTAGAAGAAAAGAGGCCGAAGGACCGATTTTGCTAAATATTACAATTTTCGACAGCAGTTACATATCTTTTGAAGCATAATCCGTAACAAATGTGTTCTGCTGTGAAAACACAAGAAGGAAGAGTTGTTTGGATTTTAAATCCTTGATTCGTGTTCCAAGTCTTACAGTCTGATAAGCTGCATTACTGTTTGGTAAAGGACACGCAGTGAACCATCAGATCAACCCATGACCTTTCATGCACGAGCTTTAAGTAAAACAATTATTGCGTAAAACATCAGGAGAATAATAGGTTTTGTTGTGTTAATGCAACACATTTCCACAGAGGAAAGGAATGTTGTGTATGCGCACAATTTCTTTAGCAAGAGAAAGCTGGCATGTCCTGCTTTGTTAGTGTAAGTAAACAGCAGTGAAATCACTTTGCTTCTTGCTGAAAGGAGCATCGGCAGTGCCACTGGGTCTGACTTACAATTGAAAGTGTTTTTATCAGTCACTGGTTAGTTAACACACTTGATAACTCATCATGCATGCACACTGTCACTTTTCCTTGCACTTATGCATCCATTCAGTCACTCAATGACTCGTTATCACATTCATCCACTCACCCATCCACAATAAAATAGGCTCAACAAGAATAGGCAAGATAAATCCTCTCCCACGCACACAGCAGGACACACACTCAACCCCGTCTTTGCCGCAGGAAACAGCATCTTCTACAGCCACACCACCGAACTCCTCTGGACCGACCACCACCGCACCCACTTCTCTTTCAACAAACCCACTACACACTAGCACGCCCACCGTTTACCCCGCAGAAGTTGGAACAGAGTCACAGAAGATCAATTCACCACCTTCCTCAACGACACATCACCACCAACATCCTCAGACGTCAACACCACAGCACGCAACCTCCACCAATGGATCGCAATCTGTGCCGAGACCCTTGCCCCCCTCAAGAAAGCCACTGGCAAGCATGTTATACCTGCTGCTCAGCCAGTGTGACTGTGGTGTGGAATGTTGGTGTGTGATGATGCTGTGGAATGTTGGATGAGTGAGGGAGTCAGTTGGAGGATGGGCTGAGCAGCAGGAAGGCTGCTCGTGGTGGGGCTCTTCTTATCATCTTACTTAGTAAACCTACTTATCTAATCTCCCTTGGAACTAGATTTCTTCTTTGTACAACATATTTTGCCGACGATTGTAAAGGAATCTAAAAGGAATCTACGCATGTGAACTGAGTGGAAGTAGAAACTATGGATTCCAACCTACAAGATACAAACCTAAGACATTACACAAGGAAGAATTTTGAATGAACTCTTTTGAGTAGAGAAAGTCAGTGTGCCCTTCAGCCCCACCGTTGTCCTGATCCACCGGACAGCCTACCACCCAGGGCATGCTTGACCTAAGTGTACTTTTGGTTTGCTTAAGTGGAGCCGATCTGCAGTCATGTGGACAGGGCCAGAGGTTCACTGCAATATAGTATTACATGAAGACATGGCAGAGCAGTGCCTTTCAACGTCTGAGACCCTTTGACAGCTTCTGCCCATTGGCTGACCTGCAACTTGCTTTCGAGAAGGAATTTAAACAGGGGGGAATGTGAAAGCTTGGCTTGTGGTCTTGAGCTACAGGGCCTTCGTGGGACTGACTGCGAGTTTGTAGGGAGGTTTGGATTGTTCGTCTAACTGGTCTCCCACTGCGGGACCCCGCACTGCAAAGGATTCTAGAGATGGGACGTGGACACTTGTTTTAAACTACGGTGGTAAAGTTTATGCTACTTTTTGATCGACCGTTGTGCCATCTTCATTTAAAAAAAAAAAAAAATGAATTAGAAGGCTCACTCACCCTAACGGTTATTGCTCGTGCGTCTTCTAAGCGGCTAGTGCGAGCCCAGTCTTCAGTGTGGTGAGGAGCCCTGCAACTTCATGCTGTGCAGCACGCATGTGCTGGGAGCCACCCGGCACTCTCCTGGGATGTGTGCTACCATTTTGCAACTGGTGCTGGTCTCAGTAATGTGTTGAACTTGCAACGGCATGTTTGCCCGAGTGACATTATTCTAAAGCGGAGAGGCTGAAGCCGGAGAAGTATCGGTGTTGGCTGTCCCTTTCAGCCTTGTCATGGAGTCAGCGAGACTTGCGCGTCTGTGTGTCCTCAAGCTGTTCTGGTGAGTGGTGTCTTCACGGACTGCTGCTGAAACTTTTGGAAGTGCCATTGTCATAGTGGAAAGCCTCAAGCCTGTTTTCTTTTACGTTGGATGTTCATCTTCAGTGAGGCAGCGGATTCCATCCTCACCTTTGGGACAATCAATACTGTTTTTGGTTGAAGTAATCACTTTAGTGCAGGGGTAGAGTTGGAGCTCACCCTGGGATCTCTGATAAAACCCCAGACTATGTCTGTTCTAGCCATAGTTTATGCATCTTATTTCATGCTGATAGGATATGGGTAAGGGTAAAAAAACAAAAAGTGAATCTTTTGGGTTGGTGAGCAGGGCTTTATGCTTATACATAGGCGGTGCGTGTAAACTGTTTTTGTTCATCTTCAGTGTTCATGATAGAGATAGAATGTTTTGAGGTTTGGGAGCTCTTACCATGTGTAGATTTAATTGGGTGCATTAGCTACGTATATATATTGTGAATGATGTGATTGTATTCTTATCATATGGTTAACTGTGTTGTTGCTGGGGTAAGACCTGCATATTTTTGGGCCAAGTTGTTAGGATCCTGAATTGTGGGTCCTATGGTCCTGAGGTAAACCGTGGTCTGGTTATGAATGGTGATTGGTGTTTTTTTTTGTTCCACCCTTTCTACCGGGTAAGGGTGAAGGGCAGGGTTTAAGCCAAATGATTTGTGTGAAGTGTTGTTCCACCCTTCCTACGGGGTACGGGTGAAGGGCAGGGTTGAAGCCAAATGACTTATGTGAAGTGTTGTTCCACCCTTACTATGGGTTAGGGTGAAGGGCAAGGTTGAAGCCAAATGATGTGTGTGTGAAGTATTGTTCCACCCTCACTTTGTTAGGGTGAGGTGCTGTGTTTAAGCCAGAAGTTACGTGTGATTGGTGTGTTGTTCCACCCTTACGGTGTATTAGGGTGAAGGGCTGTTTGTAAGCCAAATGACCTGTGTTTGAACGGTTGTTCCACCCCTACTACGGGTTAGGGTGAAGGGCATTATTAAGCCAAGGTGGTTCACCAGTCAAGGTGGTTCATCTTTCCTGTTGTTTTGTTCTTTTGCTATAGGCGGTCCACTACTGCGCCCCTGTGGTTGGTTCCCTTCTTGCTGTCTTTATGTCAGCCTAGACAGCTGGCATGTTTGTGGCACTTTGGGGTCTGTTCGAAGATTAGTGGTGTGGTGGAGTGTGTATGTTGTGTTATGGATAGAAAGGAGAAGGGGTTGTTTTTCATATGCACGTTTAGTGTGTGTTCCTTGTCCAGTTGTGCATAATGCATGCAACGTTTTCCACCTGTTATCTTCATGCATCTGTATTGCTTCTCATTTCTATATGGTAAACACCATTCAAGAGTCTAATGTTATTCTGTGAAAAGAAGGGAGATGTGTTATACCTGCTGCTCAGTTAGTGTGACTGTGGTGTGGAATGATGGTGTGTGATGATGCTGTGGAATGTTGGATGAGTAAGGGAGTCAGTTGGAGGATGGGCTGAGCAGCAGGAAGGCTGCTCCTGGTGGGGCTCTTCTTATCATCTTACTTAATAAACCTACATATCTAATCTACCTTGGAACTGGAAGTCTTCTTTGTACAACAAAGCAACACGTCAAGAAAGCAAGCTGGTTCACCCCCGCGCTTCAAGAGTCCAGACGCAACTGTAGATGGCTCGAGAAGACATGTAGGAACAACAAAACCCGAGAAGCCCACACCGCCTTCAAAGCAGCCACCACTGCACACCACCACCTCAAGACAGAATCTCCAACAACGCATACAATAGCAAAGATCTATTCAGCATCATCAAGGAGTTCGCCAAACCCGACTGAGAGGTCACAGACGTCCCTCTCTCCCTAGATCTCCGCAACAGACTCAGCACCTTCTTCTACCACAAGATCAAGACTATCTACGAAAACTTCGACACCCAGGACCACCCCACCATGCCAGCAACCACCACAACTGACGCTGACCCCCCCACCCGACTCTGCACAGCTGGTCCCCACTCACCATGGCTAACACCATAAAGACCATGAAAAGCATCCCCTCTGGAGCACCTTCGGACCCCTGCCCGCACCGCATCTTCCACAGAGCTGCCTCGGCCATTGTACCCGAGCTATGCAGAACCATCAACTGCTCCCTCCAGACCCCCACCTTCCCTGATGACTGGAAACACGCCAAGATTAACCCCCTCCTGAAGAAATCCTCTGCAGACCCGACGGACCTCAAGAACTTCAGGCCCATCTCCTTGCTCCCCTTCCCAGCCAAAGTCATCGAAAAAGCCATCAACACCCAGCTTGCCAACCTTATTGAAACTAACCATGTCCTGGCCATCGACCAATCTGGATTCCGAAGCAATCAATGCACTGAGCCTGCCCTCCTCGCCACCACCGATGATATCCGCTCCCATCTCAACCAGGGCAAAACCGTGGACCTCGTCCTACTGGACCTCTTGGCGGCCTTTGATACCGTCTCCCACCACACCCTAGCCGCAAGACTCCACGACGCTGGTATCCGATACAAGGCCCTCAACTGGATCCGCTCCTTCCTCACACGCAAAACACAACGGGTTAAACTCCCACCGTACCTCTCGGAACTGACAGAGATCAGCTGCACAGTACTCCAGGGCTCCTCCCTCAGCCCCACCCTCTTCAATGTCTACATGGCCCCCCTCACAGCCATCATCAGGAACCAGGGCCTCAACTTCGTCTCCTACGCCGATGACACCCAAGAACCCATTGTTGCCAGAACAAGTTCCATAAAGGAATGAAACCTGTCACCGCCTGCATGAAGGACAGCTGCCTGAAGCTCAACACAGTAAAGACAGAAATCCTCATCCTGGGAGCCTCCCCCTCCACTTGTAACGACTCCTGGTGGCCCTCTGCTCTAGGAAGTCCCCCTATCCCGACGAACCACGCACGAAACCTCGGCATCGTACTGGACTCCTTGCTCACAATGGACCGCCAGAAAAACACTGTCTCCTCGGCCTGCTTCAGCACACTCTGCCTGCTTCGAAAGACTTTCAGATGGATCCCCACCAAATCCAGGAAGACAGCCACCCATGCCCTCATCAGCAGCAGACTCCACTATGGCAACGCACTCTACGCCTGCGTCACCCAGAAACTCCTCCGAAGACTCCAGAATGACCAGAACTCCGCAGCAAGACTAATCCTCAACATCCCCCATCGCAGCTACATCAATCAACACCTTTGTGACCTCCACTGGCTCCCAGTTGACAGAAGAATAACCTTCAAACTCCTCACCCATGCATACAAGGCCCTTCACAATGCCGGACCCTCTGACCTAAATCACCGCCTCACATTTCACATACCCAACAGACACCTCCTTTCTGCCCAGCTTGTCCTGGCTACCGTCCCACGAATCCACAAGACCAGAACCGGGGGAATGTCCTTCTCCTACCTCACCTCCAAGACATGGAACACCCTGCCCATCCACCTCAGGAAATCACCCTTGCTGATGCAATTCAGGAAGGACCTCAAGACCTGGCTCTTCGGATGAACTCAGCACTTAGTCTGATCCGCTGCACCCTTCTCCCCCCTCCCCCCAGCGCCATGAGACCCTCACGGGTGAGTAGCTGCACTTTACAAACCCTGATTGATTGATTGATTAAATCAAGAGAATAAAAGGAGAAAAAAGAAAACATGCTTCGGCCTAAATGTGGTGAACATATGTTCGCAATAAAAATAAGTAATAATTACATCTCGCAGCATGTGCCCATCCTGTACTTGTATTGTGCATAATATAGTGCACAGAACGAAGATAATTTACAAATAACCTTTGCAGTGAGTGATACACATAGATCTAAATACATAAATCTAGGGGGTCAAGCATGGCTGGAGATTAGGGGACTAAGCGATCTAGATTAGTTTGAGATCCTCTCAGAGAGCCTCTCGACATTTGTATGGAATGTTCATGTGTTAAACACTTGTTGCACTCTGAGTCTATGGAAAAAATGATGTTATAGTTCTCCAGGAAACTTGTCTTCGGAGGGATAAACCAATACTCCCGTATTCTATTCAAATTTGCTCTGATGCAGTAGCGAATAATTCAGGGCGCAATTCGGGTGGGTTAATCAAAAAGCTAGCAGTGGAGAGGCGGATAATTATAAATGTGTGCATATATCATAGGGAAAGCCCTTATAATTCTGATCAATTCACTCTTTTTAGAAGACACTTAGATCAGATTTATACGTTTTCCAATGCTATGATTGTAATATAGGGTGACTTCAATATGTACTTGAATCCTTATCAGGAATGTGCCCATTTTGGTGAACTGCTGAGAGTTTACCCGATCCCGCTGGTAAATGTTCAGAAGTGCCAAAGTTCAAATATAGCATGGAAAATGCAAAGATGTCTGGAGAGGTGAAGCTTTTTTTGTTTGAATGGATGCTTTCAATTAGGTTCCTAGGCAACTCAGACATTCAAGCTAGGAAACCTAAAGGGTCACACTGATTATATCTTTGTCTAAGTGTGGCACGTGCCTTTAATTGGGGACTTTCAATCGCTTGCACTGCCAGGAAGTGACCACCTTCCCTTACGAGTAAGATTGAAGTTGGAAAGTTTTGCTCCTATATACTGAATTTCCAAGATGTCTTACAGCTAGAATAAGTGCCTGTCATATCCAGATTCTGTCAGACCTGCAAAACAACAAAGATTTAAATAGCCTGATTTCATCAGCCAGCAATCCAATTACCAACAACTTGGGTACAATAAAAAAAAGTGGTTATCTGTTTGAAAGGGAATTGGCATAAGGATACCACAAAGTCTCCGCACCCACAAATGGAAAAGAAGGCACCTCGGTTTGATGTCCTATGTCAGGATTTGAAAAAGAAGTTAAGAGATGAGATGGGCTAATATCGTGCATATTGACAGCAATTCTTACAGAGAAATTGTTGCTGTATAAAGAAATGATAATACAGAATAAAGTTCTATATTATAAGAAGAATTGGGACAAGCCATTAAGTGTTCATGGGAGGGATATAACAGCTGGAAGTATGGTTTCTGATGCGGTTTGGGTGGAACATGTATTGCTAGTAATATATGCAGGGAAAGATGATGAGGGATCAGTGGAAATTTCCCCACTCAGTAATGAGTTTCCCACACTATTCTCTGAATCAGCAGTTAAAGGTACCATTACATCTATTAAGGTAACTAGATCTGCTGGACCGGTCTATTTGTTGGCAATTATAATAAAATTCATTTTAAATGGTGGGCAAAATCTTTGGCATTTAAGTTGTTTACATTAACTAGGACATGTCCTAAGAATTGGAAAGGTGCCATCGTAAAACCTATTCACAATAAAGGTGACCGGGTGAGTCCAAAAATCAGTTTATTACCCTAATTGATCTAAGTGCAAAGGTATATGCGAAAATATTATTGCAAGCTCTCAAATTATGGTGTTTAGAGGCAAAGCACTTCATTATAGACCATTGCTTTAGCCTCTGGGCACAAATCCATAGAAATGGGGTACTCCCTGCATACCTGTGTAAAAAAAATGGGTTTTTGGTTTAGAGGAGTGGAAGCCACACATAGGCACCAACCACAATCCTTGTCAGGGTGAGCTACAAAAGTCACTAAATTAACCTGTGCTTAGCCCTCTGGTAGTTTGGCACAAAAACAAGTCAGGCTTAGCGTAGAGGCATTGTGTAAAATATTTATGCAGCACACTACCAGTAATAAAATAGAAAGACAACACAAGAAAAATCCCAAACCAATTTAGCAAAATAGAGTAATAGAGTAAATTTGAATTTTTAAAGAAGGTCCCCAAATGACAAAAATTCAAACATTAGAACTGGAGATATTCAATTTTAAAGTTCTTGGGAAAATTGTGCTGGATACCTCAACCACCGCCTCTTCTTCTACACTCCCACCAGACAGCTCCGCTCTTCCCAACTGGACCTGGCCACCATCCCATGGATCCGCACGACCACGGCTAGAGTAAGATCCTTCTTCTACCTCACTGCAAAGACCTGGAACTCCCTGCCTCTGCTCCAATCACCACCGCTGCCACAATTCAAGAAGGACTTCAAGACCTTACTCAAATCTACCCCCTCCCCTCCCCACTCAGCGGCTTTAGACCCTCACGGGCGAGTAGTCGCCCTTTACAAGAACTCTGATTGATTGATTGATTAAAGAAGCAGAAACACCACTCATGGTTATCTGACCTTGTTAGACTGGGGGCAAGTCATAAGTTCAGGCTGAGCGGGATGGGGCTCAGGTCAGATACAGGGACCAGGTTAGTCCAGCTGAAAAGTTGCTTTCTTAAGTTCTGGTGTGAAGAGTCCCCTTCTCATTGTATAAGGCCATGAGAAGGAGCGTGTCGGCGTGAAGGGCAGATTGAGCATTGCGGATGGTCATTGCTGTAGTGCGAATCGCCAGTCATTGCTGGAGCTTTGCGTTGGCGGTCACTGTGGGCTGTCATCGCCTTAGCGCGAAGTGCAGGTCGAATGTTGCCGAACTTCATGGATGGTCACTGTTATTGTGATGAGCAGGTCTCACTGGAACATCACGTTGGCGGTTGTCACGCACGACAAAGTTTCAGTGGGAACTGACCCGTTCGCGGTGTTGAGAAGCCAATTTTCAGGACCTTCTTCTTCAAGAGGAGCTCTCATTGATGCCAGCCAAGAGTCTAGGACCATGGGGCCCCTCGTGGGGATCAAGACTTACTCCAACAGGGCTCCAGCAGCTCCAGGAAGGTCCAGTTGGAGCAGGGCAGTTGCAGGGAGGCCTCTGGAATTTAGTTGTGCCCCTGAAGCTCACACGGTAGGTCAGCCAACTGCCCCTTGGAGTCACTCTGGGTAGCCTGGGTTCAAGGCAAGCAGGTCCAATCCCCCATCTTCAGACAGCAAGGCAGTCCCTCAAGCAGCAGGAGGGAAGCAGCTTCTTCTGAATCTTCTACAGGTCAAGGAGTGCTCTGATAAGTGGTTTTAAAGGCCCTCTTTCTATACCTGGTGCCAGGCTTTGTGTGGGGAATCCCCTGACCTAACACCAAAACTGGTTCTGGTCAGTTCTTCCCCTTCCCTGGTCCAGGGTTCAAAAGGTCTGGGGTGATAAAAGGCAGGCATGGTGTCAGGTTCCTTTGTTTGCTGCAGGCAAAGCCCTTTGAAGTGTAAGTGAGGCTGGGTACAGTTCCCCTACAGAGATCCTGTCAGGATGGCCCATCATGTCCACACGTAAGCCCCCTTTGTCTCACTGCCTGGCAGCAATACACAAACCCCAACAGCAGAACCATTCACAGTTATATGACCCAGGACATAGGTAGAAAGGCACAACTGGGACTAGAGAATGCAAACTTTCTAAAAGTGGCATTTGCAGAATTGTAACTTAAAATCCAACTTCACCAGGAAAGAGAATTTTAAAGTACAATTCATTTGATTGTATACCTCTACCTACTCCCAATTTGATGTTAGCACTTAATAAATGTAATAAGGTAACCCAGTGTTATTCAATAGGAGAGATAAGCCTTACAACAGTGAAAAACAAGTTTAGGAGTTTTTCAGTGTCAGGACGTGTAAAACTTAAGGATACATATATGCACCCTGCCCTATGAGCCGTTAGTACCTACTCCAGGGGTGACTTATAAGTATGAAAAAAGGAAGATTTAATAAGCCTGGCAATTTTTTTTATTATGCCAGGTGAAAATGGCAGTTTAGTACCGCTCAACATTCTACAGTGACAGGCCTTAATTTAGAGCCCTGGGTACATGTGGTAGTATTTACTAGGGACTTATAAGTAAATTAGATGTGCCAATTAGGTGTAGTCCAATTTTACCATGCTTGAAGGAGAGAGCACAAGCACTTTAGTACTGATTAGCAGGGTGGAAGTGTTCATAGCCCTAATGCCAAAATTGCCTTCGCAAAGATCAGGGAGTCAAAGCAAAAGGTTTGGTGGAATACCACGCCAAAGATATCAGGTCTAACATCTTGCTTTGTGGATTTTTCAGCCACCTTTGGTTTGGTGGAATGGGAACTTTTGTGGTCCTAATTATAATCCCTCAAGGTTCAGGGTAGTATAACAACACAAAAAGATGATGGAAGATGTCAAACATTCACCCCCAGTACAGAGATGTGGGTCAAAATCCATCGTTCTTTTGCCCTCCTTGCCATTCCAGTTTGGACCCAGCCATATGCAAATCAGTGTTGACTCTGCTCCCCATGGTAACAGTCCAGCCCGAACTGCCAGGCCAGGTCCTCCCTGGATCGGAAACAAGGATCCTGGGACTGGTTTCGGGTTAGCACCCCTCATCAACCACGCTAGCTTGAATCCAATGCCATAGTGAGCATGAGATCCACGTCTGGGCATACCCTTCCCACTTGGGGTGACTATAACAACACAAAAAGATGATGGTTGGAATGCTGAACATTGTCAAACTTCACCCCCAGTGCAGAGATCTGGGCCAAAATCCATCGTTCTTTTGCTCACTATGCCACCCCAGTTTAGACCCAGCCATATGCAAATCAGTCTTGACTCTGCTCCCCATGGGAACAGTCCAGCCCGAACTGTCCGGCCAGGTCCTCCCTGGACCGGAAACAAGGATACTGGGACCAGGTTCGGGCTATCACTCCTCATCAGCCAGGCTAGCATGAATCCAATGGAATAGTGAGCATGGGACCCACGTCTGGGCGTACCCTTCCCACTTGGGGTGACTTATAGCAGCACAAAATGTATGAAAAAAAGGACGATTTAAGCCTTGTTAAATTTTTCGTTTGCTAGATTAAAATGGGAATTTAGAACTGCTCAACATGCTACAGTGACAGGCCTTAATTTACAGGCCCTGGGTACATGTTGCAGCATTTACTAGGGACGTATAAGTATATTAAATGTGCCAATTAGGTGTAGTCCAATTTTACCATGCTTGAAGGAGAGAGCACAAGCACTTTAGCACTGATTAGCAGGGGGTAAGTATACAGAGTCCCAATGCCAAAACGGGCTCTGTGAAAATCAGGGAGTGAAAGCAAAAGGTTTGGTGGAGTACCATGCCAAGGATATCAGGTCTAACAACTTGCTTTGTGGATATCTGAGCCACCTTTGATTTGGTGGAACAAGAAACTCTGTGGTGCAAATTATAAACCATGGAGGTTCCGGGTAGTATCCTAGGTATACTAAAAGAACTCTACAAGAATAACTGGGCAGCCTCACCAGGATGATACGTATTACGAACGTGTTGTGCCAAGGTTGAGTGTTGGAACCAACTCTATTTGCCCTCAACTTAGCTGACCTCCAAAATACACTTTTAGGTGCTCACTCTTTTTCTCCCAAAATGTGGGTGATTTCACATTCCATGCCTGCTCTATGCAGATTACCTCATAGTAATGGATAGGACCCTGGTTGGCCTAAACAGGAAAATTGGCTGAATTTGATAAGTATTGCCAATAGAATAATTTAACAATCAATTTCGACAAAACAAAAATCTTGGCTTTTGGTAAGAAGCAACATAGTTGTGTGTGGTCTATAGATCAGACTAGAATTTAGGAAACCACAGAATATAAGTATTTAGGAATGCTTTTCATGAAGTCATTGTTGTGGTCTTCTCATATTGAATCATTAAAGGCCAAAGCCCTATCATCCATTGGAGGCTTAAGAAAATTTAAACAAAACTATGGAGGTTTCTCGCTCCACGTGGTACTAGCAGCTTATAAAGAAGTGGTTCTGCCGCAAGTCTTATGTGGAGCAGAACTGTTTATGTTTTTGTAATTACCTTGATTGGGATAAAGTAGAAGGTCGTTGTTTAAAAAATTTGCTGTCCCCCACAAAATTTGCACTGGCTCCAGCAAGTAGGATTGAATCCGGGCTACAGTCCTGGTCCTCCATCGCATTGATTACGCTTGTTGTGGTTCTGGAGCAAACTGATAATGTCTGAACTGCCTAAAATAGCCACACTATGTAAGGATGAGATAATCATAAGTGATCCTGGGCCAAAAGGATAAGAATGCAGCTGCAGATAATGGCAGACACATGGAAGTCATTTTACTGTTGCTCAAGCCTTAACGTATTCAAAGAAAGAATTTTCAGAGCTGAGTTGGATCGATGCCAAGGGAAAGGGATCTTTGGTTTTAAGACTCAAGTACTCAACTATCAAACTTTGTGAATTCTGAGAATCTAGTACTTCCTTTCCATATTTACATGGACTCTCAAACCCACAAATGCGTAGCACTATTTTTAAATTTAGGATAGAGTTACACCCACTTCATGCACACCAGTTAGGAGTTTTATCATTTAAGAACATAGAAGGACTGTGCGGTTCTGGGTTGCGGATGCTTTGCACAAAAGTTCATATTGTTTTAGATTGTCAATACTTTCATCTCAGCGACAGAAAATTTAGCACCTATCTTCTTCAGGTTCAATATAAGGTCAAGATTGATACCAGTGACATTTTTACTTCACAATATGGATGTAAAGTGTGTCCTAGATAGATTTTTAATGGTATTAAAATATTTTGTTCCTTGATTATGTTTTTTAAATCAATTGTTTTGCTGACGTTACGCTGGGTAGTACTAGTGTACATTTATTGGACTTTATTAGCTGTTGTACTGCGTCTCAAATAAACAGATTTCTTGAACTTGAACTTGGTATAGTGCATAATGTATACCCAGTGTAATAATCCACCATTTAGCTTTGACACATGGTATTCACATAAGTATGTTAGTGCTAAAACCTTTGCTGTAATCTTTCATAATAAACAGATCAGGACTATGACATCTGACATAACTTTTCCCATTGAAGCAAGCAGGACTATTGCCTTTATCTTTGATTTAGCACCATATCTAGCTCAGGTCTACTGTGTTTAAGTTTTAGCTTTTCTACAAGGCAACCATGAAGCATACCATCATAAAATGACAAAAATGTACAAATTATACTTGGCAAAAAAATACACACCCCTTTTTAAGAACTCCTGACAGGGATTATCCCAGTGCATATCTTCTACCTTGAATATTTGCAATAGGGGGTAACTAATATCCAAACTCTTGCCTACTACCGTGATCTGTGTGCTTCCATGTATAAAATACCAGTCTGCAGACTTTAACAAAGTGCAATAGCAATCCGCCCGTAGAAGCCTATTGACTTTGACATATGCTTTTCGTAATCAAATAAGTCAGGCTTACTGCCTTTGTCATAACGTCATAATAAACAGGTCAGCCTCGATCATGAGCATATACTCTTGTACAGTGCAAAATGAGAAATACAAGTACCCATTCAAAGATTTGGAGTGAGGAAGATCAACATGTGGGCGGTATCTGAACCCCTCTCTCAGTACTGCTTCTTAAAGATCTTTATCAGGTGATCAAAACATGAATGGACAGGAGAGAGGTGCAAAACTCTACTTCTGTAGAGTTGAAATTCAGATAAATAGGTCCTAACGAACCACGACCTGGAAGGAAAAAAGAAATAGAGCAGAGACAAGAAGAATGAGTTCCATCATGGAACAGACATTTTCATGTAGAAAGAATTTCATTTGTTTAAACCAAAGGAATACCCAGAATTCTGAGGAATCGTTTTTCTAGGAATGAGACCTGAGATAAAGTATGAAATCTGGCCTAATGTTTACTGCTATGGCTTTGGGGCAAATTGCCGCATTTGCACAAAACAACATCCACATACACTGCCACAACATGAAGAGAAAGACAAAAGATGTGCGGTGCAAGGAGGCGTTGCTGAGAGCTGCAAGGCAGAAAACCATGCATACCATGGAGTCACATGCAGCTTGCAACAGAACGTAGACCCATTCGGCAACCCAAAAGCAGAGCAGAGTTTCCCTAGGACTAAAACTCACAAAAAAGTTAGCAGGTGTTAGTCCCCTCTGACTCCACTCACTTGTTCATGTACCAGCTTCCTACCACTCTCCAGAGGAACTGATCGTCATTTCTCTGGAGTTGGGGTGTCAGATTATCAGCAGCAGTGCATTCTGGTTCAGATAGTTCAATTGGTAACTCTGGCAGTGGAGTGGGGCATAATTATAAATAACATAGACTCACATTGTACCTCAGGTTACTTGGATTCACTGCTATCTGTTTCCTCCACCACTGTGGTAGGGCTTCTTGTGTCCCAGTTTAACATACTGTGAGCAATGATCCCTTAAGGGGATATAAAGAATTTTCTTCGGATGCTCTCCTGAGGGTACACCTGTCTCCAGCGAGCAGAACTGGACAAATATTCTCCGTCACTGAAGGTTCCTATTTCAGATCAGCCAGCCTGCAGACGCAGCTTACCTGCAGTGTTTTGATCGCCTGGGGGTACTATTCTGCTGTTGCTGGAGGCCGGACTATGTAGTGGAGTTTTCAGGACAGTGAGCTGCCTTATGAAACAGTCAGGAGCTTTTAAAATCTCCAGAGACTGCCCTTCTCCCTGTTCACCATGAAGATCCCCTCAAATCCGATGTTATTTGTGGCCTTGCAGCGTGTTATGTGTCTATTAAAATTGATGTTAGGCCATGCTAGAGAACAGCACTTGGAATCTTCTCCATACACCATGCTTGCCCAAGTCATGCCCTTACAATACCTGCTTTAAAAAATATGCATAATGGGCTTATGTTCTGGTTGTGATATAACTATTCAAGTGTAAATAAATAAGACATCACAACACTACTGTAATATTTTATTTAGTTACAGATTCTGGCCCAGAGTTACTAAGATTCGGCATCAGTGTTCTGTCACGTTTTTGACACACCCCTGACGCAATTCTATTGATGCATTTATAAAATCACAGAAAGCCCAGTAGGCGTTACATGGGTGGAGCATGGGTGTTCCTGGACATCTACCCACGTATTTTGACGCAAACCCAAATTAACAAAGACCTGTAAACATGGGTTTGTGCAAAAATGGTACACCTATCCAAGGCTGGTGTAACAAGGAGAAATATCTTTTTTCTCCTTGCTACATCCTCTATGCATGTGTGCTGCATCACACATGCAAAGAGGAATACGCCTCACAGTTAGCTTTTTGCGCAGAAAGATGCCCCTTCCTGAACAAAAACTAGCCTGACCTTAACGCAGGCATCCTTGCGTCATTGTTCAAGGGTGCTTACATTGGTGCTAGGCAGCCAAAACTGTGCCAGTGCAAGGAGAGGGCTGAACTGCACCGTACCTTTGTAAATATGGCGCAATCCTACTCTTTCTATACTTTCACGCGATGCAGCACAGCAACTTTCCTGGCTACACTGCTTTGTGTGAAATATATTAGTAATTCCAGGCCTAAATGTCATCGCCCAAATCCCTTTAGGACCTCTGTTTTTTGTACCTATGCTGTGGTTAGGGGCTCTCTAATGGAGTACCACCTAGTATAACACTCTTTTAAAAATGATTTTGAACTGCAAGCTCCACTACCCTCCTTTTAAAATAAGATCAGCTGCTATGGACAGCAAGTGTAGGGAACTCTGAGCATGGCTGCTAGTCACACTTGTCACATGTGTGTGCACAGGTGAGGGTTGTGTAAGGAAGACTGCTGTTTGACTCAACCTATCATATTTCAATTGGGGATTAAAAATAATGATACCATTCCTTTTTGGTAAAGTGTACTGTATTTTCAGTTTGTGCTATGTATTCTTAAACTGTAACTATGTATTGGTACCTGGTACAAGGACCAGAGTTACGCCTCATATACATTTTCCTGCCCCAGGAATTCATATAGAAGGTCACATTTATCCTAGAATAATTATTTAATCTAGTTATGTAATGACATATTTCTCTGCATCAGCCCTTAATCAAATTCATCCTTTGAGCTGCATGGCTGTATGAGTTGATTACTATTCTCTGACTTCTGGCATATCAAAGGGGTTATCGGACAATAGGGCCATTCCAGGGGGCTAGAGGAAGGGGGCGGGGCTGGAATCTCCATTGTTATCACTAGCAATTGCCTGTTAATTAAGGTAGGGAAAACTCCCAGTATTGGCAATGTGATATATTCGGAATTCTGTCTCTGCTGCCAAGCAGATGGCCCCTTTAAAGATTGCGAAAAAGAGAGGCCAGGCACTGGCGGAGACAAGCTTAGAGAATGATTTGTACTGATTTTGGAGTGAGTTGCCATGTACTCAGTGTGCTGACAAGGGTGGGGGGGCAGACATTGAGCTGGTTCCTTTAGTGTCAATTAGAGGTGGAGAGATGATGTTTCACCACTAGAATGGGTAGGTGCCTCACCAGCCATAGAACAATTCACCTGCGCCGTGACCTCTGTAAGGAATCTAGATGGGTGTCTGTCAGAGTATCATATAGAGAAATATTGTCTGACATCAATAGGAAACAATAGCTATATCAGATGACATTACAATATGACAAAACAACTTCTCTCTGGACTCTTTGGACTCTCTCCAGGACTTGAAGCGCCAACTCCCTGACCTTCTCCCAGGCCTAGTAGAAACTAGACTTGCTAAGGGCCCCGAAGGAGGAGGCCATGCAGACCTCTGTCCAACTGGCCCTGCTTTATTGCCTAGAGGAGTGGGCACCTTGGATTTAAGCTGTATCATAGTCCCCCTGCAAGAGACTCAAGGACTGGGTGGCTGGGGAGTGAAGGCAGAAAGGATGGTCTTCAACAGAATATCTGTGGGATTCTACTGATGGAGAGGTGCAGGTCTAAGAATTACCAGGGGTGGGCAGGAGGGCAAGCCCAATGCCATTACAGATAAGTTGTTTTTTTGCAGGAGGTGGATGCAGCTGTGCCCGAGGCTATCAGAAGCTGAAAGAACCCACAAGAACATTTTAACCCCAGCCATATGCAAATCAGTCTTGACCCTGCTCCCCATGGGGACAGTCCAGCCTGAACTGCCAGGCCAGGTCATCCCTGGACCAGAAACAAGAAATTGATTAAGTCCAAAAGTAGAAAGCTTCACTGGGCAAAGGTGCCAAAAGTATCCGGCCTGTGGTGAACCTTCCTTTGAAGTGACTTTTGAATTTCTCCTGCTCTAAGCTTTCCTGCCAAATGTCAATGGCTTCACCAGGACCTCCTCTGACGGCTATCCAGCCTTGTGGTGCCCTTCTCGGCCACATCCTACTGCCTTGCCTTGTTGTCAGAAGGTAAAACTTCAGATAGGGATGAACTTGTGTTTTTTATCTGGCCCATGCTACTACGTAGTCTGCCTTAAATTTGCCTAGGCATCGGTCATGTTGAAGCAGATGACCACCATTGGTGCTTAATGCTTTTTGGCACTATTTTCATTTAAAAACTCTAAAAATTCATATCTCCAATTCTCCTTATTGGAATGTTTTCATAATGTTGTCATTTTATTCCTTAATTTACTCTCTATTATTATAAATTGGAATCGGATTTTTAATGTGCTGTGTTTTCAAATGGTTTGAAACTTCTTAAATGCTTTATTGATTTTCTTAACTTAAGCCTGTCTGCTCTGTTTCACAGCTACCATGGGTTGAGCTCAGGTTTAAATTACTGTAACCTTTATTGGACCTAATAAGGAGAGTGAAATTATTAGTTGTGGTGGACTTCCATCCACCTCAACTAATAATCCACTTTCTCACATTCCCTTGTTGGTTTGTCATTTTCTTCAGCAACACCCTGATAAACGTGGTGTTTCAGGAGAAGACAAGCTGTTACATCCACACTGGAAGCTTCCCTGAGACAGTGGCTGTTAAGAAGAAGATGGTGCGCTTATTACACAGTCAGGTAGCATGCTTCTGGACCTTGCACTCAGTGTGCAATTGGGCCTCCTTGCTACCCAGGACACACCAATGATTTGGTTGTAAGAACATTAAGGGGTGCTCCACTTCTTGCGTGGAGCATCGGCCAGAAAGGGCGGGAGTTGGGCTGCAGAGTATGGGATAAGAGGAAAGATCTCAAAATTGGGTTTCCCTGTTTACCTAAGTTGCCAACGACATGTGTTCGAAGAAAGGGGCCTGGTCAAGCCGTATGAAGTTCGCTTTTCTAGCCGATGGTTTACCCAGGGATTGAAGCCTGAGGTTTCTAATTCAAGGTGAAATTGAAACTTTTCCTGTGATGTCAGTTCCTCTTTGAATCATCTATGAAGAAAAAAAAACAAAAAAATGATGGGTGGGATGCTTGAATGAATCTGAGCCACTGGTAATTACCCAGGGCACATCCCAGTCCATCATGTTTTTGCCCAGAATGCCACCTCAGATTAGACACAGCCATCAATGGGAAAAGTCCAACCTGAACTGCCAAGTCCTCTCTACACAGGCACACAAGCAACCCAAGACAAGTTCCACTTTAGTTGGGGCTCATCAGTCAGGTGCAGTTTGTTTCCAGTGCCAAATATAACACAGGAATCACAAATAAAGAAGGCATTAATGAGTGAAGGATGAATCACAATGCATTCACTTCCTTATTTTTCAGCTCATTCACTCCATTTGCTTCCAATTTTCCCTGGGATCGTCTCCTTGCAGCCAGATTCCCCTCAGAATTTTTCCTGGAAAGATCTTGCTTGTATCTTTGTCCTTTCATGATTTCAGGGACAGTTTTTCTCGTAACTTGGATTCCCTTATGGAGATACTTGACAGCATTGTATGTATTATTAAGTGCAGGGTGGCACCCAGGCTACTGGATGGAATATGCCTTTTCCTTGGGCAATCAAAAGGGCAACCTGACATACCTTCACAGTATCCAGTTCTTGACACCTGCCCAGGAGACCACCCTGCCTGTCCTCGCCTACACTGCATGGTGCCATAAGGAGAGGAAAGAGAAGAACGCTAACTGTGCAAAGCAAACATAGACCATGCAGGGCAGGAGAGAGTGTTTGCGTCCATGGGGGCAACATACCCTTTGGTGGCAACAATAGCATCATGGTTGTATTGAGCACCACAGAACAACAAATCAGAAGCTGTGGTGTTTGCTAAGCAATCCACATAAACAAAGAAATGTGGGCTGGGTCTGTGAGCTATGAAGAGAAGCAAAATTGAGCCTGGCTAAAAGTTAGTCCTCACTTTGTTGTTTTACATAATGCAAATAAAAAAAGAGCATACAATTAAATAGCATAATGTGCACTATATTGGTCAAAGAAAGACAAGATGAGAGATTATTAAATTACCATGATAATATTGCATTCATCCTGGCCATTGAGTGACATTTTAAACCCTTAAGTGCTGAGACATTTCCTCCCCAAGTGCTGAGCCTTTTTCTTTATGTTTGGGCCACTTTGCGCTTAGGCCTTCATAACCTGTTTTTCCCCAAAAAGTATCCAGGCAAAATGTGCGTCCTTTTTTCCCACATCTTGGGGTTTCTAAAGGTATCCAGGGTTTGAGGATTCCTGTAGAATTTGGATTTCTGTGGGAAAAGTTGACAAAAGTGCTGTGAAGAAAGCATATGTTTTTTCTCCTACAAATGGAACCAACAAAGGGTTTGCTGTGCTAAGATCATGATGTTTCCAAGTCTCAGGAACAATGAGAGCTGTATAACAAGACAAAATTGTTTGACACAGTTTTTGCATTTTTCTAACTGGTAGTCTGTTTTCCTGTTTGTTTTGCAGTTTCAACCTACTTGCAGTTTGTGGTGGAAACAGGTGTGAATCCCTTAGGTAAACCCATAAAGCTATACTTTCCTGAAAACTAGATAACATTCTGAATTCAGCAGGAGATCTTTGTGTCAATTGCTCATGGTTTTCTAAAAGAAACTAATTGTTGAAATCTAAAAATAATGAAAATAAGTAGGAAAAAAAAACAATTGGTGACTATGTTGATCTAGCAATCAGGGATCAATAATTTTTACAAACACAGGCCCATTTACACTACCCAACTTAATCCCTTCACGCTGGGGTTCAGTGTGATGCAAGTTTATGCCTAGTTCACTAAATACACTTTAGAAAGTGCATTTCTCCTAACAAATAAATGTGGCGACAGACCTTTTTTGATGTTGAGAAGTTGATGACAATAATATGTACTTATCTATGCATCTATTCTATTAAATAATAACAGACTCAATGTGTAATTTATGTTGTTTATCGTAAAATAATGTAAGAAATAAATGCTCATCAAGTACAGTTACACGAATGCAAATCATAGATTATCACAGAGAGAGAACATTGGCAATTTCAAACTCATGTCAAATAAACAATGCATTGAAGGAGTGGATAGGCGAAGAGAGAAAAGTTTCAGAGACAAAATACATTTGCAAATGAATATGCAAATTCAGAAGATTATCTATACTAACCCAAATAAGAATCAGGGAAAACTACCCCACTGGCCAGTCAGGGCAGCAAGGCCACTCAAGTAAAGTCGGGTGGCAAAGATTAAGTCACGAGTCAGGAATCAGGTAGGCCTCTATCTGGAAACAACAAACCGACGACAGCGACGATCTCCCGCTAACTAGCATCAGCAGAAATACCTACTCCAACCACACCCCCCAGAGTACCTCAATTATACCCTAAAACTAAAATGTCCAACCCACATTTGTTTCATTTTACCACCAACTCGGTCTCTCATTGGCTAATGATGGGGGTGTTCTGTCACACCACACTCAGCGTAATCCCTTTATTCACTAGCTTATTGTTTTAGATTTTCAACATTACGACATGATCCTTTTTAGGAAACATTTTGAACACAATCGTATTACATATTTTACATGTTGCAAGTCTCTACGCCTCTATTGTTCGCCTCTGCCATCTCGTGAGGAAGTTGTACGCTTCCACTTGTTTATCAGTATCCTCCTTCCGTAACCTTGGCAGACAGTACATCGTGAAGGACATTTTCCATGCTTTTGCGTTCTCTCTTCATTCAAAACCCATTTTAAATCATCTTTTTTCTTTCAGCAAGTTTTAACCCCAAACTGGCATGCAGGAAAGTAGGCCCATGCGTGTCTTTCTATGAGAACAGAACATAAACATTTATTATTTTCATGAAATGTAATTTCATTTCGCGCACCATTCCAGCATTTGCACTAACCGATGCACAACCCGTGTTATTCCTAGCAAAGTATTATTAACTGCACAAAAGTAGCATTAGGTTTTATTATTAAAGAAATTTTTGCGGCCTAGTTTCATGCATTAATACACGCATCAGTTTTACGCATGCGCATAAGCATTTCCCCTTATTTTAGCGTTTCTTAATAACTTTTTCACAGCACACTGTTAATAAATGTTACTGAGGGTTCAATCCGAGCAGGTTTTATTTACGCAAAACCCTGCTCCATCAATCCCCCTTTGATGGCGTTTTTGAGCCATCATCAAAATACCCTATCACAAACAAGTTGCCACTTATTTAAAATACTGTACTTCTTTCTCGTTTTATTCTTCCATCTAAGTCTTTCATAATCGCATAGTAATTTCCTCTCATATCCTCTAATTCTATCTCTTCTCTCTTTCTCTTTCTAGCTCTACGTTTAAGATCTGATATTTCTTTCTTTCTACACTTGCATTTTCAACACTTATAAATCATAATGATTATTAATATCACTACAACTACTGAAGTAACAGGTATTAATATTTTGCCTAACAAACTACTACCTAAAGTAGAAAACCAATTTCCCACTGAGGAAAAACTCTTACAAATTTCTCCCATGCACCGTCAACTTTCAGTTCAGTCAAATCTTCATGAAATTCTGTAATATTTTTAATATACCCCTCAAGAGTTTTACTTTGGTCAGGAATATAAGTACAGCTTTGTTGTATTTTCAACATGCTACAGACTCCACCCTCTTTTGCCAATAATATATCAAGGGGAAGTCGATTTTGCAAAACCATTGATCTAATTGCAACCATTTCAGTATCAATCATCAAAAATCCACCAGCAGTATCCGTTGATAAACGATCAACCACTGTGGACAATTTTCTAATTTTATGTGAATTCAGAATAACTCCAACTGAAGGTATCAGTGCTCCAAAAATATCCCCAATTATTTCAGAATAACTAGCTCCTCTCTTATTACGCGTTAGTACTTGTTTTATTTCATTAACTCTATTATTCTTATCTATGTTGTACACCTTCGGGAATACTATGCCTAAATAACAACATCCATACCAACCTGTAGGTAACCTATAATAAGCATTCTTACCACACACATAATAAATTCCTGGGAAAACAGGATCAGTTCCTCCTTTCAATCCCCAACTTCCTTTTATCAAGAAAGTATGCTCACATTCACTAGAACCAATGAAGTAACTATTTAGTTTAGTCTTTTCTCTAAACACACAAAGCTTTCCTCTATGTTGAAAATCTAGAGTCATGGCAGCGTAAGTCTCACCCTTTTTATAATCACCCTCTCTGAAAGCCCATGGAGGTACATGAGACTTTTGCTCAGCAGCTTTCTTTTTGAAATCTCGTCTTCTATCTTCTACTAAATTCATAAATTCAATTTCTTCATGCCGTAGCTTACAGGTTAGATTGTTTCTATGTGCTTCTATTGTATCTATTGGTTTGACACTAATAAAGAAATCTCCCATATATGCTGCATAAATAGGACCATAAACAACTTATAAATCTCTCCGGATAGGAATTTCTGACAATATTAAATCAAAATTAGAATAATAATACTCTAATCCTTCCCTCTCATAGAACAGACTAGTTAGGACACTGCAAGACAAGACACACCATATGTTAAAGGTAGGCGATGGTAAGTCACCCCCTCTGAGACAGACGACGGTAATTGCATGCACACATAACAATCTCTCGCATTCATTGTGTTAACATACTCATAAAGCAATTTAGTAAAAACGTTTAACGAAAAATCATTACTTGATTTATCATGATGATAAATACTATCATCTTCTATCTTTACTATATTAGTATTTATACTTTCCTTAGTAACAGTATCTATTCTCTCACTTCCCACATTATTAGTATTATTTTTGTGATTAGTCACCATTAGGACAGGGACAATAACAATCAGTGTTAACCATACCAATGTTAGTAGTAAGACACTACATAAGCAAACATTAATACATCTATGTTTAAATCTATGATTTTGATATCCAGTCTCTGTTACCTTTGCCATTTTAGATACTATATAAAAAAATTATAAATCTAAGAAAAAAAAATCTTTAAAAATTTTGAAAAAACTTATCCAAAAACCATCTAAAGTAGTGTATCCTTACACTTTAGGCCTAACTTATCCAAAAACCATCTAAAGTAGTGTATCCTTACAGTTTAGGCCTCTCTTCTTTACCCCCTCTTTTTTTTTTTATATCTTCTTCTTCTTCTTCAAATCTTTTGGAACTTTCAGAATATTCTTCATTAAAATTTGTTGCACCTTTATTTTCACAGTTCTTTTTAAGGTGGTTTCAGTTTGCTTTGGTCACTTTGATCAGTACCAGCTTCTTCTCTTTTCTGATCTGTGCTTTCAATTTCTTCTAACACCACAAATGTCCATTCTGGAGCTGTGTATTTCTTACTTGGAATTCTTATTCTTCTTGTTTATTTATTTATTTATAAAGTTTTATATAGCGTGAACATGATCCCGAAGGATATCAGAGCGCTTCACAATTGGAGGGAAAGGAAGGTAAAATTGCAGTACAGGCATCGAGTAGGAATATCAAACAAAGCATATATCAAATATGAATACCAAACAAAACAGTTAAAAACAAAAGGGGTAAACAAAAAATAAGACAATAACTGGTACATAGTGAGCTAGGAGGGGAGCAAATGATTAGTAAAAGAAGAATAGCACCCAGCGCAGGGCTTAAAGGTGTAAGTCTAATGCATTAGAGCAGACAATCCAAAACCCTTTTAAGGTAAGAACTTGTTCATAAGGAATCTTTTTACTTCCAATTTGAAAGCAACCTTGGAGGAGATTCTACGTATTTCCGGTGGGAGAGAGTTCCAGATCTTCGGCGCAGCGCCGGAGAAAGCACGGTGACACGTTCTCTTTTAGCGAAAGATCTGCGGTTTCAGGAGGAGAGAGTCAGCACTCCTTGAAGGTCTACCCCCTCCGGATAAATCTAGCTTTTGCGCTAGATAACTGGGGGTTTTGAAATGGAGGACTTTGTGAGACAGGCAGGCAACCTTTAGCTGTATTCTTGCTTCATAAGGCAACCACTTTAGGGATTTTAAGACTGGGGAAATATGCGCATTTCTTTTGGTACCCGTAACCAATCTGGCGGCAGCATTCAATAAAGCCCTTAGTGGGGCCAAGGTATATTTGGGGAGGCCACAGAGCGTAGCACTGCCATAGTCTAGCCTCGGCAAAAACAAGCGCTTGGACCACTTGCTTGAAGTCAGCTTGTGGGAGGAAAGGTTTGAGATTCCTGAGTATCCTCATCAGGTGATTAGCTCCCTTGCACACATTGCTAATATGATTCTTCATGTCCAGGGTGATTCCGAGAGATTTGACTGAGTCAATAATGAGGGGAGGGCAATTGAAGGCTGTGAGGTGGTTCATCCAAAGGTCTGACTTGGGGATGTGATTCGGAGGAGAGATGAGAAGGAACTCTGTTTTGGAGGTGTTGAGCAGGAGGTGGTTCTCGGTTAACCAGTTTTGAGTAATCGTTAGGGTAGTGTTGAGTGATATGAGGTTATCCGGGGCAGAGATTTTCAGATAAAGTTGCGTGTCATCCGCATACAAATGGAAGAGAATGTCCGTGGAATTTAGTGCATTGGCTAATGGTTCCAAGAACAACTTGAAGAGTATGGGAGATTGGTGGGACCCTTGGGGGACCCCCATGGATACTGGTGATGGCTGAGAGAGAGAGTGGTTTGCCTTAACTCTTTGGGATCTGTGGTGGAGGAAGGACGAGAACCATTGCAACACCAGACCAGAAAAGCCCATCCTGTGCTCCAAAATGAATAGGAGATTGTCGTGATTAACAGTGTCAAATGCAGAGGAAAGGTCAAGGAGGATAAGGAGGCAAGATTCATTTAGATCAAGCATTTTTAAAATGTCATCCATAACGTGAGTGAGCGCCGATTCGTTGCTGTGCCCACTCCGAAAGCCAGATTGATGTTGGTCCAGGAGCTGGAAATTCTCAATGTGGGCACAGAGTTGAGATTGGACGCATTTTTCTAGGAGTTTGGCTAGAGTGGGGATGTTAAAGATAGGGCGGAAGTTGTTAAGGTCAGCACTATCTGCTGTGGTTATTTTTAATATAGGTGTTACCTGAGCTGCTTTTAGGCACTCCGGAATTGTGCCTTGTAACAGAGACGCGTTGACAATCTTTGTCCAGATGGGGGTGACGGCATCCTTGATTTCTTTGAATATGGAAGGTGGCAGCGGGTCGCTGAAGTGATTAGATGGGTTGATACTCTGAAGAGTCTTGTTAATGTTTCCTTCACTGAGGGGAGTAAAGGTGCCCCATGAGGCATTGTTCTTAGTGCTCATGCTAATTGGTTCGAACTTCTCTAATAGGGCCGGGGGGGTGAGGGGGGCGCATACCCATGGGATAGCAATAGAGCCTTCCTGACATCAAGATCAATATTGATGAGTCTTGATTTCTCAGTAAAGAAGGCAGCCAGATCATCGCATGAAGGTGGGCTGACTCCAGAGTCAGAGCGGTTTGGTGCTTCCACCGCTTGTTGTTTAACCAGCTCAAAAAGTTTCTTGGGGCGATTAGCGGCTTGATTAAGTTGGGATCTGAAGTAGTCGGCCTTTGCGCTCTTGATTTGTTTGTTATAGGAGCTCCTTGCCGATCTAAGGATTTTTAGCTGGTCCGAGGATGGTTTGGATCTCCAAGATCGTTTGATCGCCCTAAGGTTGCGGCGTTCCAAGTTTAAGTTGCCGTTGAACCACGGTTTGGATATTTTTGTTGAGCTATTTTTTTGTTGGAGTGGAGCAATGGAATCCATGATGCTAGAGATAGTAGCGTTGTAGAAGTCAGTGAGTACATGAACCTCAGACATGTCAACTTGGGAGGAGAGGGAAACTTTACAGTGGGTTGCTAGTTCGGCTGTATTGATGTCTCTGAGGTCCCTTTTCCAGATCTTCGATTTCGTTGGTTGAGCCTTCCTCAGAGACACCTCCATGTTAATATAAAAGAAGATGCTGTGATGGTGGACCAATCGCAAGGGGTAATGGTATCCAGTGTGATGGTGTGTCCTTTGGTGATGATGAGGTCCAGAATTTCTCCTTTATTATGAGTTGGCCGGTCACAAGTTGAATCAACTCGTGATCATTTCAGAAGGATTTGAGGCATGTTACAGCTTGGTCATTGGGGTTAGACCAGTGAAGGTTGAAATCACAAAGGAAGATTTGGGACATAACTGAATCGACATTGACAGAGATGATTTCCATTAATTGTTTGATGAAGGGGAGGTTGTCCCCAGGGGGGTGATAAAATGTGTGCAGTTTGCACACCGGAAGGTTGTTACTCGAGATGTTGAGACAAAGGTATTCGCAGGAGGATGGCGTAGAGGACTCCGAGTGGGAGACCGAGAGTGTGCTCCGATGTATACAAGCTAGTCCACCGCCCAACTTCATAGCTCTGTCTAGACGAATTATGTCAGGGGTAGGAGACACTAGGAGGTCTAGGATAGGAGTGGAAGAGGGATTGAGCCAAGTTTCAGTGAGGATGATGATGTCTATCTGATTGTGTTGGATGAGGTCGAAAATATCAGAGGCGTGTTTGCTGGCTGACCTGCAATTGAGTAGTACGCATTTAAGTTGTACCGGTGTATGGGGGGGACGGGTCTGTATGATGTTCACTCTCATGAGGTTGTCATTATTCATGACTCTGAGGTTTTGAG
The DNA here is from genome assembly GCA_963921515.1 of Calotriton arnoldi. Lineage (NCBI taxonomy): Eukaryota > Metazoa > Chordata > Amphibia > Caudata > Salamandridae > Calotriton > Calotriton arnoldi. The sequence continues at coordinate 1,673,207 of CAWUFW010003329.1, forward strand.
GGGGTTCTCTGTTCGGGTTAGCGTGAATGGCTTGAATTAGCCCCGGAGGAATCTTGTTGGAGTCTAGAATAACCGAGTAAGTCATCGATATCGTTAGACGCGAGATAGCCCTTCGATCTTCTGGGGCGGGAGGGTGCATTAGGAAGGGGTACGGTTTTAGAGATAGAGAGGGGGGATAGCTGGCCAAGGCGAGCTCTAACGCTAGTGGGGGTTCTGGGCAGATTCACAAGAGAGAGGAGGGAGCTGATCAAGGGGAGATGTTCAATTGAAAGGGCTTTCAAATCATGAAGTTCGACGGTGAGAAGGTGTAACTGGAGGGATATATCGTCCAGGCACGCCACCAGGTCTGAGTGCTGGGTGAGGGGTAGAGGTTGTGTGGGGAGATCTGGTGGAGAGGAGGGGTCTTTGTGTGTGCCAGAGAGGTCTAAGGCGGTATTGTGAGGTTCCAGAGGGAGGAATTGGTCCTTGGGGACTTTCGGTGATCCAAGATGCATGGATAGAGAGGTTGGGAAAAGTGAGAGGGTGGGAAGGCCATTGACTTGTGAGTCAGGGACGGTCAAGTAAGGGTTGAGTGGGTTTTGCTGACCATGGTCCGTGGAGGGCAGTTGCCAGGTCTCCGGTCTAGCAGGTGGCGTAGAAAGAGGGATGCAGGAAGGGGGATCTTTCGTTGAGTGCAATGGCGGTAGGGTGAGAGGGAACCTCTCAGCTCGAGAATCAGCCTGTATCGGACTGGAGAATGGCGAGAAGAGCGAATTAGTAGGCCCGCCCGCCTTCTGAGTCGGAGGTCTAGTGTAATGGGTCAGTCTGACAGGGGACTGAGAGGCTCTAAGATCAACTAAGGGGGGAGAATGGTTTAGGGAGAGTGTGGACCTCCCGGCTGTGGTGGGGGGAGGACTGGTTAAGTCCAAAGTAGTGGTAGGGTGTGGGTAGGGGTCATTGGATTTAACCGAGACCGCCTTTTTGAGTGTAGGGAAGATGTTGACCATCATGGCTAGGTTGACATTAGAAGCTTGGATAAGGATGATACCATTATTGTAGAGGGTGATAGTGGCATTAGCGTTGAAGGTGATCTAGGGCGACGTCGTTAATTTGAGACCATGAGGTGTTTTCCTAGTGCCTGATATTCGAAGCATGGAGTAGATAACATTCCGCCAGCATGCTCGTTTTCTGGTATAGAAGATGAGGTCATTAACTATACTACCTTGTTCTTCGTACTGATTCTTCTTCTGAATCACTTTGTCTAGTTTGACTTGATATCTCATTTATTTGATCTGGCCTTCTCTTTTCTAGAGAGTATTTCAGTCTTTTCACTCCTTTTGGCCACTCATCACCTTTTCTTGCTTTCTTAACTTGAACTGCTTCTTTACCTTCGTTGTCAAGTTCGCAAGTTCTTTTATTCAGTTCTTTTCTCTGTTGTACTTGCTCTTGATTTTCATCAGTCACTTTCTCCTTTTCTTTCTCAACAGCAGTCTCTTGAGACCCAGTAGCTGGTGCCCACTTTATTCGACTTGTACTTGGTTCTTCCTCTTGTTCAGCTTTTTCAGAATCTGTAACACTAGATTCTATAGCTTCATGCTCTTCAGCTTCTGGTTCTTTTCTTTGCTTTACCAGTTGCTGCTTTTCTTCCTGTCTTTCAAGTGGACTTGGGACTCTTCTTGTATGACTTGCATGAATGCAGTTTGGCAAGCCACCACACTTCACTGCTGTCATTGTCACCAAAATGATCTGATATGGTCCATTCCACCTGGGTTCTAAACACGACTTCCTCATGTGTTTCTTGACAAGAACTCACTCTCCTGGACTCAAATCATGTGCTTGATCCGGCTGTGTTGTGGTTGCAATTTCTCCAACCTGATGAGACACAGAACGCACCAGATCAGCCAATCCTTTGCAATAATCAAGCACTAGATCATCAGTAATATTCATCAGTTTGTTTGCTGGTACAATTGCTTGTCTCATGGCTCTTCCCATCAAAATTTCATGAGGACTCAATCCAGTCTTTTTATCAGGAATGTTTCTAAGACTCATCAATACCAGGGGTAAAGCATCTGGCCATTTCAGTGTTATAGACGCACACACTTTTGACAGTCTGGATTTAATAGCGCCGTTAATTTGTTCGACCACTCCAGATGCTTCTGGTCGATAGGCACAATGCAGCTTTTGCTCAATTTGTAATGCTGCGCAAATCATCCAAATTATTTCATTGTTGAAGTGTGTTCCCCTATCTGTTTCTAAAGAGACTGGAAATCCAAACCTAGGTATTATCTCTCTCAAAAGTAGTTTAGCAACAGTCAAACTGTCATTCCTTCTTGTTGGATAAGCTTCTACCCAACGAGAAGACAAACAGACAACAACCAACACATATTTCAGTCCATTACAAGAGGGAAGTTCTATAAAATCAAGCTGTAGTCGGGTAAATGGTCCTGCTGCTTTTCCAATTCGACCCCAACTAACAACTGTCTTTCTACCTGGATTTTGCTGCTGGCACACTACGCATCTCTGGCAAAGACTCTCTGCAATAACCCTGAACTTTGGGTTGAACCATGACTCCTTGAAGAGTCTTATCATAGCATCTCTTCCAACATGAGCAATTCCATGGTACATTCTTGCCATCTGAGAAAGTAGACTATCTGGCATTACTGGTCTTCCATCAACATACACCCATACTTCATCTTCTGCTCTCTTTTCACAACCTGATTTTATCCAAATTTGTTTTTCTTCCTCACTTGCTTCTTCCTGAAGCTGTCTAATTTCTTCCCATGTTTCCAAAGAAGAATACATCAAGTGGCAATTTGTATGTTTTTTCTCCACCCCTCTGTTAATTGAAATTGAATTTTGTGCACAGAAACGCGCCACTTGGTCTGCGTATCTGTTTCCTTTTGTCACATAGTCATCTCCTGACTTGTGTGCTGAACATTTTACCACAGCAATCTTTTTGGGCATTTGTAATGCATTCAATAGATCCTTCTCATTTTTACTGTTCCGGATCGGTGATCCTGAAGAAGTCAGAAATCCTCTTTGCTTCCACAACTGACCAAAATCATGCACCACCCCAAAACCATATTGACTATCAGTGAATATGGTTACTCTCAGATTTTTGTCAATTATACATGCTCTAGTCAGAGCTATTAGTTCAGAAATTTGAGCAGAATGTATCCCTTTTAGACAGGATGCTCCAAGAACCATAGACACTGTACATACTGCATAAGCAGCACTCAATGCACCCTTTTCATCTCTCAGACAAGATCCATCCACGAACATCACACTATCTGATTCTTCTAGTGGAGTATCCTTAATGTCAGGTCTTGGTTTTGTGCACAATTCTGTCACATCCAAACAATCATGATCTGCTTCATCTTTCACTTCTTCGCAGTTTAACCTTGGCAACAAAGTTGCTGGGTTCAATATTGTACATCTTGTCACTGTCACATTCTCAGCACCCAAAATCACTCTTTCATACCTAGTCAGCCTACTATACGTCATATGCTGAGTCCGAGTCCTTGTTAATAGGATCTCAACAGAGTATGGCACATATACTTTTACTGGATGTCCCATAACAATTGTTTGGCTCTGCTCAAGACTCACACAAGTAGCAGCCACTGCTTTTAAACAACCTGGTAACGCTGCAGCCACTGAATCCAAAGTAGTAGAAAAATATGCCACTGGACGACGTGCCATTCCATGTATTTGTGTTAAGACTGAAAGTGCACACCCATCTCTCTCCCAACAGAATAATGCAAAATCTTTTGTGTAATCTGGCATTCCCAATGCAGGTGCACGACAAAGACTATCTCGCAATTCAATAAAAGCTTTCATACACTCTTCATCCAATTCAATCGGATCAACCACATCTTTATAAGTCAACCTCTGTAGAGGTTTTGCAATCAGTGAAAACCCACTGATCCACTGTCTGCAGTATCCAACCATTCCCAAAAACATTCAAACTTCTTTTTGAGTTTTAGGAGGACCCATTTGCAAAATCACATTGATTCGTTCTTGCGTTACTTTTCTTACTCCTTTTTCAATTTTGAGTCCCAAATACTGAACACTTTATGCCCACCGTTTGCCAAATGATTTAGTAAGGCAATTGTATCTGTCACACAGGCTTCTTGTGTTTTTAGTGCCACCAGTAGGTCATCAATGTACTGCACTAACACTAAATTTTCTGGCATGATCAATGACTCCAAACACTTTTTTCAAAATCTGATTAAAAATTGAAGGACTCTCTGTATACCCTTGAGGAACTCGGCACCACGCCAAAACACGGTTTCCTAACCGGAATGCAAATAAATATTGGCTATCCGGAGGCAAAGGTATCGAGAAAAATGCTTGACACAAATCAATTACTGTGTACCATTCTGCATCACAAGGAATTTGATAAAGAATCACTGCTGGATTTGGCACTATTGGACAGCAAGGTACTACAATCTTATTAATTTTGCGCAAATCTTGCACTATTCTATATTTTCCGCTTGGTTTCTTAATCCCCATAATAGGTAAGTTACAAGGACTACTTAGTATTTCTTTTAGGATACCTTGCTCAATCATTTGATCAATAACAGGAATTACTCCTGCTGTTATTTCAGGACTTATCTTGTACTGAGGTGTGTTTGGATATATTGCACCTGGTTTGACTGTAACCTGAATAGGATCCACACCTTTCATCAACCCATGTCTTTTCCTGTAAAATCCCATACATCAGATCTCACTGCATTTCTCAACTCTGCAGGTAAATCTTCTTCTGTTAGCAATGAATATAAATCATTCACTTCTGTCCCTTGCTTCGCTAACATCATTTTAAAAGCAACATCCTCATCTGGTGTTTGGAAAGCAATACCATCTGGTGTACAATAGATGGTGCAATTCATCTTACACAACAAGTCCCGACCCAAAAGGTTCACTGGACTTGTATCACATACCACAAAACAATGCATGTCTCTGAATTTTCCATTATGAACTTCCATTGGTCTTGTTATCGGAGTCTTAATATATTTATTTGAAACTCCCACAACTTGGATAGTTTCTCCAGAGAGGGGTAGGTTTGGAATTTCTGCTGCTCTCACAGTAGAACGGGTAGCACCAGTGTCCACAAGGAATGTAATATCATTACCTTCCACTTTTCCATCAACAAAAGGACCTGACTGATCTACGTCTAGAGATGCGCCAAGCACGTACTCTTCCTCCCCCCTCAGGCACCGTCATTGAGATGAGTCTGAGTCACTCTCTGAACATTGCAATAAATACTGTGAAACCACTTGCACATTTTGATTCTTACCAACTTGTTCACCTGCGTGAAATCCAGTATTCGCACTGTATCTCTGTACTTGAGCATTCACATTATTTGGCATAGGAGCTTGAGGCACCTGTACTTGTTGTGTTTGTAGTGTAACTACCTGCTGCTGTTGTTGCTGTTGTTGATTCACAACCACTTCATTCTGCATCTGCGGATTGAAATTTTGATTCATTCCATTATTTTTCAGTAAAGATCTACACTCATTCCTCCAATGTCCAAACTTTCCGCACACATGACAAGGATATTTATTTTTTATCTCATCTCTATTCATTTTACCTCTACCTCTACCTCCATTTTGTACCTGACCATTTTGATTTTGTCCTTTCATCTGAAAATCTGTTTGAGAACCATTGGTTCCATCTTTCTGTTCTGCCACTTTCACCTGTGCCCACATCATTTTCTCTTTCAACTTTTTATGCCTTGACTCAATATCATCACTACAGTATTTAGCATATCTCAGAATCTCATCAACTGTTTACTCTGCCAACAAATCAAATGTTGCTGAATCATATTACTAATTTCAGTCTTTTTTTTTTTTTTAAACTGTTTTTATTATAAAAAGAAAAGTGCATTGGTTCATTTACAGTACAGACATAGTGACTTGGCAATTGCAGAAAACAAAACTCTGGCATCGAGAGAGCATATACAGTGTGCAAGACTCCATACCCGTATCCCACCCCCGGGGGGCCCCCAAATGAACCTAACACCCTCAACTGGATAAGGGTCCCACTCAACATAGTGGAATGCTCATTGGGGTCTAGCCCCAATCTACACCTATACCACCAATGGAGGGGGCTCATCATCTATCATGAGGCGGGCCATTAGTGCTTGTCTCTCCTGCCGCATCTCCACCGCAGGGGAGATGCAGATGTCCCCGCGGTATTTGTTCTACTTTCCCCATTTATGGTCCCATTTCCTGGGGCAGCCCCTTCCCTTAAAAACAGTTTTCTCAGCTATCATTGCCCCGTCCATGTCCTTCGCCCAGTCCGTTACCCTCGGGCTGGAGTCCTGACCCCACTTCTGTGCTATGTTCCGCTTTGCAATCAACCATCCCATTGCGGCCCACGCCTGATCCATCTGGGAAAGGTCGGTAGCTTCCCATATGTTAAGGAGACAAAGCTTGGGAGAGGGACTCAGAGGTTTGTTGCATGCCCTAGACAGTTGGCGTGTTACCCTGTCCCAATAGTGTTGTATGCGTGGACTTTCCCATAATATGTGCATGAAGGTGCCAATTTGGTTGCAGTGTCGAAGACATAGCGGATCTGGTCGTCTCCTAAGTCGGAACAATAACGTAGCGTCAAAATATACCCGGTGGAGTACCTTGAGTTGTATAAGGCGCAGACGCATGGGGATTGCTACCTCTCTGGGAGAGGCGAGAGCGTCTCTCCAATCTTCCTCTTCTATAGCCCCCAGATCGGATTCCCATTTAGTACGTGTTTTATGCATGGGGTCAGTGCGATTATTTACCAATTTTTTATATGTTAAGGAGATAGCCTTGTGCTCCATCGGATCCGCTATCAACCGATCCTCCAGTGGGGAAGAATCAGGGAGAGGAGTCCCCCCAGCCAAGGCCGCGGAAATGGCGTGTCTGATTTGGAGATATCTAAATGTCTCCGAGGGCTCCAGTTGATACTTAGTCTGGAGGTTTGAGAAGGTGGCTAGTTTCCCCTTCACCCACATGTCCCCTACGGTGGAGATTCCGATAGTGTCCCACTTATCGAATCCGGGGCATTGACTGAGGCGGCCCAGCATATCTGGTTCCCATAACGGCGTTGCTTTCGTGAGCCGATTATGCCACCCCAGTCTCCTCGTGGTTCCGTGCCATATTTCAACCGTGCGGGCCCGTCAAGTGGAGTTTGCAGGGATTGGTATATAGCGCCCGGTTATAGCCCCCTCGTCCCATGAGCCAATGGTCGGTGCGGAAGTTGGGATCGTCATGCGGGCCAAATACCCAGCTGTTAATTGCCATCAATTGGGATGCCTGGTAGTACAGCCGAATATCAGGCAAACCTATCCCTCCGTCGTACCATCCCATGGTCAGTTTATTCATAGCAATTCGAGGCGGACGGTCTTCCCAAAGTAACCCACGCAACACACTGTCGATTTGGGCAAAGTACGAGTCTGGGATTGGGTATGGGGCGTTCTGAAGTGCATAGAGGAAACGAGGGAGCGCTAGCATCTTAAATAGGGACGCACGTCCCAAAAGAGTGAGAGGTAGAGAACACCAGTGTCGGGCGTCTGACTTTAGACGTTGAAGGGGCACCACTAGATTCCGCTCGAAAAAGAGCTGAGCATCTGCGGTTACAAATACACCCAAATATCGAAAGCCATGAGTGGCTACTGGTATTTCGTATCCCCTCGGGCTGGGTGGGGGCTCGCCCCACAATACATACATCTGGGATTTGGACCAATTTATCCGGTACCCCAAGTGCGCTCCAAAAATGTGAAAAATGTGCAGTACTCTCCTCAGCGAACGCGCTGGAGAGGCGAGGTAGAGAAGGATATCGTCCGCGTATAGGGAAATTCGATCTTCGTGATCGTGTGTCCATTTGAAGCCACGTACCTCCGGATCTCCCCTGATCCAAACTGCGAGTGGCTCCAATACCAGGGCAAAAAGGAGCGGAGACAGCGGACAGCCTTGTCTCGTGCCACTATGGAGGGGAAAAATGCCAGAGCGGTGATTGTTGACAGTGACGTATGCAGTGGGTTGTGTGTATAGTAGTTTGATCCAGCCAATCAGCCGGGGGCCGAATCCAACCCAATTCAAAACAGCAAAGAGGAAGTCCCATTCGATGGTATCGAATGCCATGGTGGCATCAAGGGACAACAGGATTGCTTCCTCTTCTATAGTGCTTATTCTCCCCAGGGCCCCGTGTACTCGCCGTAGGTTCCTGGCCGTATTCCTGCCTGGCATAAAGCCGGATTGGTCTGGGTGGATTAACTCAGTGATATGAGGGAGGAGCCGATTAGCCAGGAGCTTGGCTAGGATTTTGGCTTCTACTGTGAGTAGGGATATTGGGCGGTACGATTTACATTCTTCCGCTGGTTTGTTCGGCTTATGAACAACCACTATGGCTGCGGTTCGAATATCTGCCGGAAGGAGTCCTTTCTGGTAGCATTCGTTATAGAGACCCAAAAGATGGGGCGCTAATTTTGCGGACATGGGTTTGAAAAGTTCAATTGGGAGTCCGTTGGGGCCCATTGCTTTGCCAGAGCGTACCCCCTTTATGGCTTTTTGGATCTCCGTCACGGTAATGTCTGCTTCCAAGGCTTCCCTATCCTGCGGGGATAGGCCCAACATTTCAATTGTGGCAAGTAGATCAGCAGACAACGGAGCCTGAGAAACATCGGGGACCCTATAGACGTCTTCAAAATAAGAGGCAAACATATGTGCGATATGTTGAGGATCCGTGACGAGCTCCCCATCAGGACCAGCTATAGCTTGGACCCATCGTGTCGCCTGCTCTTTACTCTCCAACCACGCTAGGAGTTTGCCTGTACGCTCGCCCTGCTCATAGATTAGATGTCTGGTAGACAAAGAGCGCAGCGTGGCTTCCTCCAATAGGAGCTGTCTGTAATCTTGTCGCTTGATGTTAAGAGTGTGCTGTGTGTCGGGATCAGGGGCCCGCGAGAGGGTCGCCTCCAGGGCCAGTATCTCTGTGTCTATTTCGGTCACCCTGCGGGAGCGCTCAGCTCGGTGTCCCACTGTCAAGGATAGCGCCCTACCCTTAATTACTGCGCCAAACGCCCCCCAGAGTGTCACTGTCGAGGGCACTGACCCCACGTTCTCTTCGAAAAAGTAGTCAGTTTCCTGCAAAAGGGTCTCCCGAATGTGAGGTATTTTGAGCGCCCATGGCTGTATCTTGATATAGCCAGGTTGCCTGGACCGTAACTGACCAAACGTCGTCAATAGGGGTGAGTGATCGGAGATCCCTCGTGCCAAACAGCAGGCCTCACTGAAATGGTGTATGTCTTGGGCATGGGTGAACATATAGTCAATGCGGGATTGACTGCCATGTGCTCCCGATTGAAAGGTGAAGTGGGTGTGTGTGGGGTTCAGCCACCTCCAAATGTCTACCATACCCAGGGCGTTGGCAAACTCTTGAAGCTGCGAGCCTCGTGCGGGGTCATCTCTGGGTGGGAGACGGTCCCTGGTACCGTTCATGGTTAAATTGAGATCTCCTCCCAGTATTAAAGTCCCCATGGGTAGTTCCATTAAGAGCTTCCCTACGTCTCGTAGTGTCAATTGTTGTAGTCCTGGGGGGGCATAGACAGAGACTATATTTAGGGTACGCCCTTCCCATGTGCCTGTAACAGCTGAAAACCTACCAAGATTATCGGTCCATGTATGGTTTGTGATGAATGGGCAACCCCTACGGAGAAGGACCCCCACTCCCCTGGAGCCCGATGAGAATCCAGAATGTACCACCATTGTGTATCCCTTCCTGTTGAAGGCCATGCATGTGTTCCCGACTAGATGGGTCTCCTGCATCATTACCAAATCAAGGTCTTGCCTTTTAACATGTCGTAAAACAATTCCCCGTTTGATTTTGTCCCCCTGTCCATTCACGTTCCAAGTGGCGACTCTAAGTCCTGTGTCAGGTGCCATCAGACACTTGTGAGGAAAGAAATATAGATCCAGAGGGACCCACCCACGAAGGATCGCAATGGACCCCCCGCCAGGCTCGACCCAGGGCAATAATGCGTTCAGGGCATCTTCCACAGCACCCGCCTACAGTGCAAAGTGTTGGGACATGCAAGTTACCAATACGCCAATAGATATGATGAACCAATGCAACGAACAAAAGAACCTTGAGAAACAAACCCCCCTCCCTTCCCAACCTGGAACCCCCCCACCCTACCTCCCTGCATAGCGAGCCTGAAACTGCCCCCCTCCCCCCAAGTGCCTGTCGCCCACCCACATCAACCTCGGGAACGTGAGCAACCCCACTCCCATAGTACCATTAAACTCAACCCCAAAAATCCACCCCGGTCTCTAAATCCTTTGGGCCTAACATGCTATAGATTGTTCTAGGGGTACGGATCACATTATATAAGACCAAACATAAGAGACCATATTCTCGAAAGTTCAAAGTCGTGCGGCATTCAAGGGCTCCACGGAGGCCCAAGTGTTGATGTAGGCAGGGAGAGCCAGCAGGTCATCACTCAATCTACCATCATAAACTGTATGTATAGTCACCCCACGTGTCCCTGAGAGTCAGAGTCCGAGTGTGGAGGGGAACGCCGCTGTTGTCGCCAATCGCCCTGGCTGGCTGTAGCTGGTGGAGATTTAAGCTGTTTCTTGCCAACTGTTCGCCAGCCCTCGAGCCAGTCCCAGGCGTCCTCCGGCCTTGTGAAGAACCACAGTTTGCCCTCAGATTCCACACGAAGTTTAGCTGGGAACAGCATGGCATATTTAATCTCCTGCTCTCTAAGGGCTCACTTCACCTCCAAGAAGGTATGCCTTTGCTTCTGGACCCTCAATGTGAAGTCCGGAAAAAATGTGACCCGGCTGTTTTCAATTATCAATGGGGGGGCCGCCCGGGCGGTCTGGAGGATCACATCCCGATCACGAAAGTTAAATACACGAGCCAATAGTGGTCGGGGTGGAGCCCCCGGCCTCGGCCTTCCCCCGGGCACCCGATGGGCCCGCTCAATGGAGAAGCCGTTGGATAGGCCACGCGGCTGAAGTTGTTTCAAGATGAGTTCCTCCATGAAGAGGTCCGCCGCCTGCCCCTCCGCCCGCTCCGGAATTCCAAGAATTCGGACGTTGTTACGCCTCATCCTTCCCTCATAATCGTCGAGTTGTAGGGCCATGGCGTCGTGAGAGGTGCTCAATTCAAAGACCTGCTTTTTTAAGAGGGTGGTGTCAGTTCCCAGGTCTGCTGTAGTAGCCTCAACCTTGCTCACACGCTCTGCCATTCGTCTCATATTTTCCCTTATCAGGGTTACCTCAGTGGCGACCGTGTCAATCCGAGTCTCTAGGGAGGTACGCACTGCGGTAATTGCTGCAAGGAGGTCTTTGTTTGTAGGCTCGGTCCTGTCATTATGGGCTACCGTCGTCCCGTGGTCTTCGCTCTGTTGTTTTTGCCACGCGAACTTGTCTATTTTGGATTGAGTCGCTGTCCGACCACTGCGACCCGTCGCCATGTCGTCTCCCACAGAGGGCCACAGGAGGGATCCAGCCGCACCCACTACTCACCGCCGCCTGCGGTGAAATCCTCCACCCGGCCTGTCGGGTTTGGCGGGTGCAGCCCTAACCGCTGGTACAAGTTCACCACTAGCGCTGCGCAGAGAAGGTGTACTGGATACAGAAGAAGTGCCAGGTAAGCACTGGGGACCACAGGGCCGCGTCGTATGTCCAGAAGTGGATGTGGTCACCCCCCGGCAGGTGTGGCGGCGACTCGTAGGGAAATCGGGGCCGGGACAGATAGGAGCTGATGCTTGGGCCGCCGCCTAGGGGCGCCACCCCGCCTCGCCTGTGTTCTGAAGGCCCACTACGAAGTCCGCACCGCCTCGGGGGTCGGGTAGGGCCGCCTTGTTTATCACCACTCACCGCCACACGGAGGGCCCAAATAGTCCCAGGACCCCCCGTAACGCCCACAGCTGGGGGTCTCACCTCAGTCTGGGCTGCCGAGCGGGCCCCACCGCCTCCTCCAGGCCTCCGCACCCTCTTGGCTGGAATCTATTCCCCCGACCGGCAACTGGACCCCACTGGTGTCACTCAGTCTGGCCCACAGGTGATCCGTGGCTACGCGGGTCCTCCACACAGTCTGTTGCCCTCAGTGGGTCTCTCGAGGACGGCCAGCCGCTGCGCGGAAGGGCCCCGGTGTAATCAGCATCAGTATTCCAGTCCCGGCTGATTGAAGGCCGGGAGCTGATTCGGCTCGGGCACGGGCCTCACTCACCCCGCGCTGCGCTCACCCTGATTGGGAACGCGGGAGGAGTCCGCAGAGCACCCTTGCGGGTTCCGCAGCTTCACCAGTGCTCACTTGTAAGGCGGCCGTAGTCTAGGCCGCAACCGCGGTCTCGCATACCGACTCTGCGTTGGGCCACTTCACTGCTCTGCGGCTCGGCCCCAACCACAAGAGCCGGCGCTGGATGTCGCTACAGTCGGCCCCCTCAGAAATCGCCCAAACTGCGTCCGCTGGTCGACCACACACTGGAAGGTGTCTCTGTCCCCTCAGAAGCAAGTTTTGGCCAGGGCGGATGAAGCTGAACGGATGTTTTCGGGAGTGGTGCAGCGGAGCTCAGCTACTCTGCGGCCATTCCCGTCGTCAGTTGGCCACGCCCCCTAATTTCAGGTTTTAATCCAAAAACAAACCTATATACAAAATGTCCCCTATCTTTGTCACCTATACTTCCATAACCACTAAACTGTTTGAACACCTGCAACAACCTTTCATAATAGGCATGTACTGATTCTTTGGGTTCCTGAGTTGTCCTGTCAATTTTAACCCAATCTGTTTCTTTTGGAGAGATTTTACTCTTCAAGTAAGAAATTACTTGATTATATTTCTTCATCACCTCTTCTGAAGGTGCTCCTGTTTTTATATCTCTAGGATATTCTTCTTTAGGCCAATCAACAGTAATTTTACACTCAGTCCATAAGTCAGCTGGAACTACAATCTCAAACAAACCATCTAAATCTTTTAGCAAAACCTTTGAAACCTTTACAAACCTCTCTACCTGTTTGTACCACTCAACAGGTTTTTCTCTCAACCTAGGAAAATCATTTGTAAAGGATAATATATCCTGTCTTGTCCAGGGAACGTGAACATATCCACCACCTGGAACTTCTCTCATTGGGCATACCATTTCAGCCTGTCCCGTTTCCCTTAATGGAAATAAAGATGCATTTTTACTTGCAAGCATTTCTTCCTTCTTTTTCGCCCATAACTTTCCACCGATCTAAATCTCCCCATTTTTTCAAAGTATTCATCAGCTCTTTTACTTGCAATTGTTTACCAGTCATATTCAAACTCTCCAAATCCTTATCAGTAAAAACCAATCTATACGTTTTTGCAAAACCTTTGACTTTTCTATGTCTACTCCATATTCTTGTGCAGCTTCTGCCAACCTCTCATGTAGATTCCTTGCTCTCCATGTAATATTTTTACATAAAAATAACAACTCTTCATCTCGGTACTTACTCAATCTCTCTGGACTTATTGTACCAATAATCATTTCTTCCAGATCCACTCTCAATCTAGCTACATCTATACTCGATTGTGGCTTATTCTTTTCTATTCCTCTTATCCAGTCATCTAACTCCTCTGGTGAAGGACCCACTGAACTCCCTGATACTGGAGTTGTTCCACTAACATTCTGCACTATTTTTCTAGGATCCATCTGTACACTTCTCTTTGGTGTTTCAGTTACATTTTCACTCACTGGAATATCAATCAATGAAGTACTCATCTCAACTTGTTCTGATCCACTAACATTTCTGACAATATTCACGGGAATTGTCAATGCATGTACTCTTGATATATTCTGGCTCTCACTATACAATGGAACTATAGGACCAATTGTTACTGGTACTGATAATGCTTCTGCATGTAGACTCATCTGACTAATTCTTTGAGGTAACTCCTCTCTCGCTTTATTCAACATGTCAATCTCATTCTCCTGCGACACTCGAGTGTGTGAAGCTACCGGAGATTGTGTAACCTGTGTAACTTGTGGAGTTTGTGGAGCTTGCGGAACCTGAGGAACTTGTATTTCAATTAGTGGTGCATTTGGAACTGTTTCCCCTGAACTTTCCTGATATGGTGGAGGTCTCTTTAATAGTATTTCATCCAACAACCCATCATCAATCTCATCTGAATCATTATCTATTTCTGAAGTCTATAAATTATTCATTTTCTCTTTACTTTTGCCTCCAGTCTGATCTTCAGCAACTATTACTGGATATAATCCATCTGCAATTACATCTCTCCTCCATCTTTTCTTTTGATCATCCCAACTAGCCTCAGAATATCTTGTTATTATATTCCTGTATTTAATTCCATTCCTGTCTCTCTCCCTTTTATAAGCCTCATGATCCCATTCATCAAGCGCTTCATACTGCGTAGGTCTAGGACTTGGTTTTAATGAATTCATTCGTCCTCTCAAGTTCTCCAAAATCCTCACATTAAATGTGCCATTCTCTGGGAAAGCTAAAACTCCATCATCTTCCGTATATCTCATCCAGTTCTCTAACCATGTACTCATATGATACCCACGTTCCAACATCATAAAAGAAGCAGGCATTCTTGGAGGAGGTATAGGAAGTCCCTCTCTAGTAACTATCGGCTTGTCTTTTTTAAATAAATCTTTTATTCTTTTTAACATCTTCATTATTAAACACTCTTTTTCTCGCTAAATAAACCAAAACAAACAAGAGAAAACTTCCGTAATCCTCTCACTCTATTCGCTAAATCCCAACCAATACCAGCGCGGCTCACAGCAACCAACCAATCACGGCTCACTACGTATCCACTATCTCAACCAATGGTAGCGCGGCTCACAGCAACCAACCAATCACGGCTCACTACACGCCCACTGCCTGACCAATGCCAGCGCAGCTTTTTGTGACATCAGTATTACTCCTGCTACTGACCCTCCCTTATAAAATAATACAGCAATGTATTTTCTACGTTTTTCTTAACTATTTCTTGTTAGAAAAAACACAAAACAATGCTACTTTGTCTGTTCAACTAATAAAGGGATAGTTTCATTTATTCCAAAAAGAAATTCTTTCGCTTCTAGTAAAATAACGACCAGCGCTACTCTACTCTCACTCGAGTTAAAGGAGGTCTTGGTACTCCTCTGGGGATACTAGCCAAAGTTTCAGAAGAGGACTTTCCTTTCAGAAAGAGGTCTTGGTACTCCTTTGGGGATGTAAGGCCAAAGTTTCGGAAGCGGACCTTTCACTATTTCATGCAATTTTCTTTCGATTAAATAAGTCCCTAAAATAATATCGACAACCTTTCGCTGTTCGATATTACAACAACAGACAAAGTACTTCTGCAGTGTGATACCTTTCCACACTATTCTTCTGCCACTTAGGCTAAAATAACATCATCCTGGGATCTTAGGTAACTCCGTACCCGTACTTCTAAACAACATAAAACAAAGACACTAACTTTTCATGTTAATAATCAATAAATCAATAATCAATAATTATTGCCAAACTAATCAATAATTAACCATCCTCTGCCACCAAAACTGATCCAGCGATCGATAATTTTTACAAACACAGGCCCATTTACACTACCCAACTTAGGGCCATATGTATCAAAGTTTGTGTTTGCGATTCTCAAATAGCGAATTTTAGAGAATCGCTATTTGAGAATCGCAAACGAGATGTATGTAGGATTCGCAAGAAAATTTGCGAATCCTACATATTCCTTAATTGCGATTCGCAAATTGAGAATCGCAGTTAAGGAAACCCTCCCCATTCATTCCTATGGGCCTAGAGGCCCATAGGAATGAATGGGAGGACATTCTCAATTTGCGATTAGCAATTAGAGAATCGCAAATTGAGAATGCAATTTCAAGGTTGCAAGGGTGTCCTTTGGACACCCTGTTGCACCCCTGAAATGAGCATGGGTGCACATGTGGCGCACATACATGCCCTAAGGGCATGTATGTGCGCCACATGCTACTTTGAAAAATGCAAAAAAATGCATTTCTCAAAGAAATCGCAAGTTACCACCAACCTGTAGTTGGTGGTAATTTGCGATTCCTTAAGCCATAATCGCACAACTTAGGTGCTTCATACATTTCATTTAAGGAATTGCACTTTGCTATTCCTTAAATGCATTCGCAAAATAGAGAATCGCAATTTTTGCGATTCTCTATTTTGCGAATGCCTTTTTGGATGATACATCCCAAAAGGCTTGTTCCCGTTCGCAAACGGGCCGATTCTGAGAATCGGCCCGTTTGCGAACGGGAAATGGGCTTGATACATATGGCCCTTAATCCTTTCACGCTGGGGTTCAGTGTGATGCAAGTTTATGCCTAATTCACTAAATACACTTTAGAACCTGCATTTCTCCTAACAAATAAATGTGGCGACAGACCTTTTTTGATGTTGAGAAGTTGATGACAATAATATGTACTTATCTATGCATCAATTCTATTAAATAATAACAGACTCAATGTGTAATATATGTTGTTTATCGTAAAATAATGTAAGAAATAAATGCTCATCAAGTACAGAATGCAAATCATAGATTATCACAGAGAGAGAACATTGGCAATGTATAATTTCAAACTCATGTCAAATAAACAATGCATTGAAGGAGCAGATAGGCAAAGAGAGAAAAGTTCCAGAGACAAAATACATTTGCAAATGAATATGCAAATTCAAAAGATTATCTATACTAACCCAAATAAGAATCAGGGAAAACTACCCCACTGACCAGTCAGGGCAGCAAGGCCACTCAAGTAGAGTAGGGTGGCAAAGATTAAGTCAGGAGTCAGGAATCAGGTAGGCCTCTATCTGGAAACAGCAAATCGACGACAGCGACGATCTCCCGCTAACTAGCATCAGCAGAAACACCTACTCCAAACAACCCCCCAAAGTACCTCAATTATACCCTAAAACTAAAATGTCCAACCCACATTTGTTTCATTTTACCACCAACTCGGTCTCTCATTGGCTAATGATGGGAGTGTTCTGTCACACCACACTCAGCGTGATCACTTTATTCACTATCTTATTGTTTTAGATTTTCAACATTACGACATGATCCTTCTCAGGAAACATTTTTTAACACAATGGTCTTACATATTTTACATGTTGCAAGTCTCTACGTCTATTGTTCGCCTATGCCATCTCGTGAGGAAGTTGTACGCTTCCACTTGTTTATCAGTATCCTCCTTCCGTAACCTTGGCAGACAGTCAGTACATCGTGAAGGACATTTTCCATGCTTTTGCGTTCTCTCCTCATTCAAAACCCATTTTAAATCATCTTTTTCCTTTCAGCAAGTTTTAACCCCACACTGGAATGCAGGAAAGCAGGCCCATGCTTGTCTTTCTACGAGAACAGAACATAATCATTTATTATTTTCCTGAAATGTAATTTCATTTCGCGCACCATCCCAGCATTTGCACTAACCCAAGCACACCCCGTGTTATTCCTAGCAAAGTATTATTAACGTGCACAAAAGCAGCATTCGTTTTTATTATTAAGGAAATTTTTGCGGCCTAGTTTCATGCATTAATACACGCATTAGTTTTACGCATGCGCATAAGCATTCCCCCTTATTTTAGCGTTTCTTAATACATTTTTCACAGCACACTGTTAATAAATGTTACTGAGGGTTCAATCCGAGCAGGTTTTATTTACGCAAAACCCTGCTCCATCAATGTTTTCGTCTGTAATTTTTTGCTCCAATAGTTGATTTACAAAATTGATCTACCATCACATCCATCAGAACATTCTGACCACAGTGTTTGTTGGCTGTCCAAAAGCCGTGATACCCAGCGCCAACAACTGAGCTGCAGCTTGTAAAGTTTTTTATTGTGTAGCGACCATGCAGCATTTCGTAATGATTGAAAAATGGGTATGAAGGAACGCTATGTATTTTTGAAATGTGCACAAAATACTGAGTTTAGGAAAGTGGGAATTTGTGCTACTCTGAATTTGGAGTTACTCCGACAATCATGAATTTGAGGGCAATTTGCATAATGTGCCCTTTCTTGCACACAGGCTTACATTTGGATCCAATATTGGAGACAGATTCAATTCATAATTGTCAGGGATATAGCTAGTTTGAGATAAACTGTCAGGGAGACTAGCTGATTTCAGCACAAGGCAGCTCAGTGGGGATTCTTGCTGTATGCAGAGACAAAAGCTTTCTAAAGGAGGGGTTTAATATAAACCCAAGAAAACCTGCAGGCTTGGAGGCAAGTAGGACAGAAGCAGGTTGGAACATGAAGTCTGCTGGGTAATTATCAAGATAGCACAAGTACAAAAGGGAATGTAAAAACAGGGAAATGATAGACAAACTATCATAAATAATACTTTGTCTGCTCCTGGGAAGTGATCTCACTGTGAGGTTAAAAATATATTACAAGAATGCAAGGAGCAGATTAATCTCACAGAGTTCAGGAAGACACCCAGCACCTCCAATGGAGAAGGAGAGATGGGTGGTTCTCTGTGCATAAGGCGCATGCCTTGGAATCTAAGTGGTACCCTTGGAAGCAATGAAAGTCAGAATATAATATAAACACACAAAAAGACAAAGGAGAATGGTAGAAAGAACACAGAAACAGGAACTGGGCTCTGGGAAACTCTGGACTGGAATAAGGATCAGGAACAAAACTGGAATACACAAAACTGAATATACTGGAATCCTGCACCATACTTAGGACAGGCTAGGAATATGCAGTCAGAACAGGAACAAAGGAACACTAGACAAGGAATCTGCATATACTAGACAGGTTTGGATATCTGCACTCAGAACTAGAGTCAAGGCAAACAGGTAAACAAATGCATTTGCACGCTTGCTAGTACAGGACAGGAATATACAGTCAGAACAGGGACAGAGGAATGCAAGACAATCAATCTGCATATACAAAACATGGCTGGATGTGTGCAGACAGGATCTAGGGTCAATGCAAACAGGGACAAAAAGAGGCAGGATAAACAAGAAACTGGCAACACAGCAACAAATAACTACTCAGAACAGAAACATAGAACCAAACAACAATAAAAACTGAGAGCAAGAGCAAGCTAGAAATATAGCTGGAAGATCACATAGACAGCAAGGAGGCACAGCAGCAGAGTCAGTAGTAAGACGCTGCACTCTGCACTCACAGGGCTGAAATAGCTGAAGGCTCAGGGGAGGAGCACAGTTACAGAGAGAGTACCAGGTGCAAGGAATCAGCCAGGTGCAATGGATCAGGGAACCACCTATGAAGGGAAGGCAGAACCGAGACTTGGAAAGGGGAAGACCAGGGTAATCAGCAGACACAAGACAGGAAACAGGAAATAGGAAAGCCAGGAACGGAGTACAGGTTGGAGTCAAGGGAGTAATAAGTCCAGAAGGAAGATATAATGATGTCAGAAAGGCTGTGGGATCCAGGATTCAAGATAGAGGATAGAATACCACCAGCAGGGCATGATCGGGGCAGTGTTAGGAGACAGAAAAGACTACAGGGACCAGGATGCATCAGGACAGTAGTGTGGAATCCTGGACTGGAATACAAAGTGTCACTGGCAATGCAAGGTGTAGAAGTGTATAACATCATATTCAGGAATGAAGGCAGGACTCCAAAGGGCCTTCTTGAACACCGCATGGTGGCCAGATGGCAAAATCCTAACAACAATTAACAAATGTTATACTAGTCTGTGTTCCCACTATTCTCCCCAAAATTGTTTTACCCCACTTGTGTGGCTGGCCTATACAATGCAACGTGGAGACATCAGCATTTCATATAAAAAAAATGACCCGTATTTGGGCCTGGGCTTGGCCACCAAAGGAAACCTACCAAACCCAGACATTTTTAACAGCTAGACCCCAGGGGAGTCCAAGGTAGTATGTCTTCTGTGGATCCCATGATGTTTTCTTACACACAATGCCCTACAAACCTCACACTTTGACTAAAATCCCACATTTTCCTCATATTTCTTTGACAGAAACTTATGGAATCTGTGGAGGTTCTCAAAATTCCTACCACCCAACATTCCCACAGTTCTCCTGATAAAAACAGTTCTCCATTTGCGTAGGTCAGCTTAGCGTCCAAGATATCACCAGGACCCAAAACGCAACATGAAGACTTCAACATTTCCTGTAAAAGATTACCTGGTTTGGCGATTGAAGTAATTGCGATTTTGGGCCCAGGCTTGGCCGCCACCTTTGGAGACCTATTAAATCAGACATTTTTTTAAACTAGACACTTGGGGGAGTCCAGGGTGGTGTGTCTTGCATGGATTTCATAATGCTTTCCTACCCACAATGCCTCAAAAAACCTCAAACATTGACTAAAATCTTGCATCTTCCTCACACTTCTCCCTATAAAAATGCTACTTCACTTGTGTGGCTAGACCTAGTGCTGTGACACAAAAAACAATTTGGTGGACATCAGCATTTCCTGTCGAAAAAACTATCTGTTTCAGCAGGGGGTCTAATGGCCGCATGTGGGCCTGGCCTTGCTCACCACTTAGGGGAACCTACCAAATCAAAACATTTTTTTAAACTAGATGCCCCGGGGAGTCCAGTGTGGTGCGCCTTGTATAAATCCTATGATATTGTCTTACCCACAATGCCCTGCAATACTCAAGCTTTGCCAGATTCATGCATTTCTCTCTCAATTCTGTGACGGAAACTTCCAGAATCAGCAGGGATCCACACAATTCCTACTAACCAACGTCCCACTCTTCTGAAAAAAATGCTATCCCATTTCTGTGGCACGGCCTAGCTCCTGCAACAAAAAAAGCCTCAAAATGGAATGTGGAGACATCAACATTCCCTGGTAAAAAAAGACCTGTTTTGATGATGGAAGTAGCAGCGGTATTTGAGCGCAGGCTCAGCTGACACCCTGTGAAACTTATCAAACCAGTCATTTTTTAAAACTAGACATCCAGGGGAGTCCAGTGTGGTCTGTCTTGTGTGGATCCCATTACTCTTTCCTACACACAATGCCTTGTAAACCTCAAATGTTGACTAAAGTCACATTTCTGTGACAGAATGTGAGAAAATGGGTTACTGGTTGAGGGGGTGACATCCTACTCAAGCAGCAACCATAATCCTTGTCAGGGTGAGGTACAAGCAACCCCCAAATTAACCTGTGCTCAACCCTCTGGTAGTTTGGCACGTAACAATCAGGCTTAAGTTAGAGGCACTGTGTAAAGTATATATGCAGCACTTCAAACAGTTATAAAGTGAAAACACAACACAAGAAAATCCCACACCAATTTAGAACAAAAGAGCAAAATTTAATAGATCTATCAATGCCACAATGACAAAAATAAAATCAGTAGACCCAGAGATATAAAGATTTAGGTGAAAATAGAGCCAAAAAGCTGCTATCTGGTTGTGAGAGACCAGGAGAGTCACAAGTTCAGGCTGACTGCGATAGAGGGTGGGTTGGATAGAGGAACCAAATTAGTCCTGCTGAAAAGCTACCTTCTTTGTCCAGTGCAAATAGCATGGAAGTGTCATGGCCGGTCTTCAATGTAGTGCGAAGAGCAGGCCTGGCATTGTGGACCGTTGTCACTGTAGCGTGAAAATCCTATTGTCGTTGAGAACAGCCTGACTGGAGCTTTTAGGTGGCGCTACCCACGAGGAGTCAATGCTGTAGCGTGAAGGGTGGGGTTGACAGAACTTCTCATTGGTGGGCAGTGCGAGGGACAAGGTTTTGGCACCAATGGCCCCATTTGCGGTTGCGAAGATCCCAAAAACTTCAAATCAGCTCCACTGAGGCCACACAAGGTGTCCAGGACCTAAGGGGCACTACTTGGGGTCAGAGGCTTCCTCCTGCTGGATCTGGGTTCTGGTTCAGTTGGTAAGGAGCCTGTTATGTTCCTGTGGCTCTGAACAGGAGGTCAGCAGACTAGGCCTTGGAAGTCACTCTGGGAGTCGTGGGTTCCGGTTCGGGTCCAATGCCTCTGACTCAGGTAGGATGGTAGCAGGGCAGCAATCCAGCAAGGTAGCAGTCCAGCAAAGCAGTAGTCCAGCCGGGTAGCAGTCCAGCAGAGTGGCAGTCTTTTCAGCAGCACAGGCGTCCTTTTTCCCTGCAAAGTCTCCACAGGTCCAGAAGTGTACTGAAGACTTGGTGTCTGAGGTTCAATATTTATACCAAGTGCCTCCTTTGTAGTGGGAGAAGCTTCTAAAGGTTTCCGTTTGAAGTGCACAGGTTTCCTGCCTCCCCTGTCCTGGCTCCAGACTAGCTACAAGGGGTATGCAACCCTTTGTGTGGAGGCAGGACACAGCCTATTCAAGTGTAAGTAGGGCTGTGCCTAGCTCTGCCTTCTCATCCTGCCATGATGGCCCATCCAGGCACACCTAAGCTCTCTATTGTGTGTGGCTGACTAAGAGGAATACACAAAGCCCGACTGCCAACTACAATCAGTAATGTCACCAAGTGACAGGCTGTGGGTACTAAATGGCTAAGGCAGAAAAATGCCAACTTTCTAAAAGTGGCCTTTTCAAAATTTTAGTTTAAAATCCAACTTTACTGTTAGACCTGGTATCATTGGCGTGAGTCTTCCTTCCATTTTTTAGGTCGAGCCTAGAGCAGCGCATGCGCTGCTTGCGAGACTTTTAGTAAGGGGGTTTGGAAAGCTGACCAGACGCTCGTGCGTCATGGCCTTTTTCCTGCGGTTACGCGCGCAGGGCCGACATCTGTTTCCCATTATCGTGCCCTGACACGTGCGCGATAATTGGAAACATGCCGGCCATGCGGGGAAAAGGCCATGACGCACGAGCGTCTGGTCAGCTTTTTTTTGACTGGTGGCTGCCCGCCGTTGAAATGTCCTGCGCAAATCCGTGCAGTTTGAAAGGTGAATGTTCGCAGTCACTAGGGGCTGCTGCAGCATCTGGCGCAAGCTCCAGGATTTATTCGACTGTCTAGTTACTGATTGCCTCCTCTGTTTTGATATGTTTTTGCTGGTTTTATGCTTTGGGCACTGTGCCACTGCTATTCAGTGCCACAGTGCAAGTGCTCCCTATGTTAAATTGATGCATTGATTAGTGACTCCATGATTGGGTTATTTGATTTACTTGTCAGACCCTAGTATAGTGCACCATGTGTGCCCAGGGCCTGTAAATCAAATACTGCTGGTGGGCTTGCAGCACTGGTTGTGCCACCCACAGAAGCAACTTGTAAAGTGTGTCTCAGGCCTGCCATTGCAGAGCCTGTGTGCAGTCTGTGACTGCCATGTCGACTTGGCAAGTGCACCCACTTGCCAGTCCCTAAACCTTCCCTTATCTTCATATCAGACACCCCTAAGGTAGGCCCAAGGGCAGGGTGCATTGTAAGTATAAGGTAGGACATGCCCTGGTGTGTGTGGCATGTCCTAATAGTGAATTACAGCCATTTTCGTTTTTCACTATTGCAAGGCTACCTGTTCCCCATAGGCCAGAATGGGCAGTTTGATTATTACATCTTATAATCCTAACTGACCCAGGGAACATGGTAGAAAAACGAATTTAGTATGCCTGAACTCAGAATGATAAAATACATCTTTTAGTGAAGTTGATTTTAACATTCTGTGTTTGAAAATACCACTTTTAGAAAGTGTATATTTTCTTGCCTAACCTTCCAAACCTGCCTCTGCTAGGTTGTGTATTGTGTGTCTGGCTTTGTGAGTGACAGGGGCTGGGGGTGGCTCCAGGAGACAGGGTGAGTCAGCACAGGACTGAATAGAGAGATTTGCATCCAAGTGGTGGGAGGTGTAAGCACCTGGGTCTGAATAGGGCTGTGCCTGCCTTCCACAATGCTGGCTCCGCCTCCTGCTGGGCGACTGAGCACCCTGCCCCACATTCTGAAAGGAAAGAAGGAGTCCTGTAAACAAAGTGCTCCAGGACTGACCAGAACTGGTTTTGGACTAGGCAAAGGCCTGTCTGCCTTCAGAGAACAAAGAGAAAAGGTGTATAAAAAGGGGACCCAGACCCCTAGGAAATTAGATCACTTCTGGAACAACAAGACGACCCTTTTGCCAAGGAGAAGAACCAAGGAAGCTGCAGGAGTTGGACTGCCCCTCTGCCAAGTGTGCTGTTTGCTGGGTTGGCCTGCAGTGGTTTCTTCATTGCCAAGGAAAGGAGAAGGAACTTTTAAAGAACTTTCATCATCTTGCAGAATATTACTCCAAGGGCTTGATTTGAGCTTGCCTCCTGACCGAAGTCTCAGGGATACCAGACTTCACCCCCTTCTGTTTGCCTGCATCTGGAACTTGCTGTTCTGGTGCTACAGAAGGAATTTGCAACGCCGGCGAGCGACGCCGTCTCCTGCATCGAAGCCGTGAGCGCTGCTCCGACTTGCAACGAAGACTCGACGCCGACCGCCGTGCCACCTCGACGCCAGCGAGCGACATCGTAAGCCTGCTATAGCCGTGAGCGCTGCTCCGACATACGATGCCGGCCCGATGCCTGCTGCTGTGCCGCATCGACTCCGAAGCTGACATCATCGCGGAGCCGATCGTCGACGTGGGTGGTCAAGAATCTATCGACATCGTGACATCGTACGGAACCGTGGCCTCGGCGCCATCGTGACGTCACCTCCTCTCCGGTCCGGAACCGACGACTCCCCTGCCTGCGCAAGCATCCAGGTCCCGACGCATCATCTCCTCCGAAGCAAGGAACCGACGCCGCAACGCGCCAACGACGCCGCACCTCCCCGACGCCGTGAGCTGTCTTTGTTTTCGCTTTTCCAAGGTACTGTTCTTTGTGGGTCTGTTTTGACTCCGGGCCCGACGCCGCGCACCTCGCGGTCAGCGCCGTACTTTGGGATTTCTTTGACCTCGACGTCGTGATAACTCCAGTTGGGGTTATTTGTTGCTAAAGACTGCTTTTAAGTGAAGAACCTATTTTTAAACCATTTCTACCATCTTGAAGTATTATTGATTACAGTATTGTGGATTTTTGTCGTTTTTGGTCTTGTGATAAATCTATATAAAGAATACTTATTTTTATAAAAACCTGTGTGGTGTCCATCTGTAGTGTTTTCACTGTATTACTGTATGTGTTCACAAATGCTTAACACACTGCCTCTTAGAAAAGCCTGCCTGCTCGTGCCAAGCTACCAAGGGGGTGAGCAGGGGTTATCCAGGTGTGTAATCCCCTTTCCCTGACTTAGAAGCAAGGGTCCCTATTTGGACAAAGGTGCATACCATTGCCAACTAGAGACCCCCAGTTCTAACATTGGTGGTCAGCGGTGAGGATTTGGACCTGCATTTGTGACTCATATACAGTGATTGGTGTACACTACTAGTGAGAGCAGACCAAACGCGACCACATACTTTTTGGTAGAATTATTTTCCTTGGACTGTTATTTTTCTGAGAACTGCCAATTCTTATTGCCATGAGTCCACCAGCATCTGTTGCATCTATGGATCTAGATTTTGAGGAGGAGAGGTTAGAAAGCTACACTTTGAAACAGCACAAGCATCTCTGCAAGAAATTGAAAGTTGCTACACCAGGCATTTCTAAAAAGGATGACTACCAGAAGGCGCTGAGGGCCTGGGTAGAAGCAAGAAATGACCCTGAGTTGGTGGTGGAGCCAGCTGGGGATGCAGATGGGCAACTGGATAGGCCAGAGTTTCCAGCCAGGGGAGGGGTACCGTCCCCACCTGGCAGTAGCATCTCTTCCAAAGACCTGTCCCCCAGAGAGTTGGAAGACAGGGAGAGAAATAGGGTGCACAAGCTGGAGATGGCAAGGCTCAAAATGGAGGGTCACTGGGACCTAGAAAATAGCAGGGTGACCTTGGAAAGAGAGAGAATGAGGTTGGAACATGAGAGAATGTTGAGGGAGTTAGAGCTGAAAGCGCAGGGCTTAGGAATCAACCCCTCTGGTGGCAGCACACCATCTGTGCCTACAGAAGGTAAAGTTTATATTCCCAAAGATGTCATCAAAGAGTTTCACAGACAGGAAGATATTGGGCAGTGGTTTGCAGCCTATGAGATAGCAATGTTGGCCCACCGGGTCCCTGAGAAGGATTGGGGAGCAGGGTTGTGGGGCCGCTTTGTGAGTGATGGGAGGGATACCTTGTTAAACCTGCCCAGTGAGAATAGGATGTCTTATGCCCATATGAAGGAAGCCCTTATGACAAGGTATGGTTTGACCCCAGAACTCTATAGACAGAGGTTCAGAAATTATAAGAAACTGGAGGCAACTACCTGGGTGGAGTATCAGTCTTTCTTTTGCAGAGCTATGGATGGTTGGGTGAAGGGTAGCAAAGTAGATACTTTTGAAGCTCTCTATGATTTGTTTGCATGGGAGCACTTGTCTGCTAACTGTTTTCCAGAGCTACGCCAGCACCTTATTGATAGCAAGTTAACTAACCCTAGGAAACTTGCTGAGGAGACGGACCGCTGGGTAAGCACCCGGGTCCACAAGGGTCATGTGGGAGACTCCGCCAAAGGTGGGCAGGTTCCCCAGCAGAAGAGTGGGGGGGACAAGGGTAAACAGAGGGAGTTCCAAAAAGGGCCCCAAAGTAATTCCCAAGGGAACCAAGGGAAGGGTTCCCAGCCTCCCCCTGAGAAGAAGCAAGAGGCCCCGACAGGTAAACCTGTTCAGAGGGGCCCCTGTAAATGTTTTACGTGTGGTCAATTGGGCCACCGTTGGTATGATCCTCAATGTCCCATGAGAGATCCCAAAGCACCACCCCGTGCACCACCCCGTCAGATTGCCAGTGTAGCCCTGGGGGGAGGAGATGGGTGCCCAAGGTGGGTGGGATCCCGCAGAGATGTCCCTTGTCTCATTAGGAGACTTTGAGATGGTCCCTAAAACTCAGC
Source organism: Calotriton arnoldi (assembly GCA_963921515.1). Classification (NCBI taxonomy): domain Eukaryota; kingdom Metazoa; phylum Chordata; class Amphibia; order Caudata; family Salamandridae; genus Calotriton; species Calotriton arnoldi. Next base: position 1,699,953 of record CAWUFW010003329.1, read on the forward strand.
TGCCTGATAACACTAAAAAGTACAGGCAGTGGGTGACCATCAATGGCCATAGGGTGGAAGCTCTAAGAGACACCGGTGCAAGTGTGACAGCTGTCAGTTGTCGGTTGGTGTCCAAAGAGCAGGTTGTCCCCCATGCATTCTTCCCTGTTGTTGCTGCAGACAACTCACAGAGCCAGTGTGAGGTGGCGCAAGTTCCCTTTGAGTCTCAGGTACTCTCCAAGTTGCTGTGAGGCCAGCCATGCCTGTTGATTGTCTGTTGGGCAATGATTTAGAGGACTCCCCTTGGGTTAAGGTGGAGAGAAGGTCTCATTTAGAGATGTTGGGTCTGCCTGAGTGGGCGTGTGTAACCACTCGGTCCATGGCGGCCAGTAAGGGTGATCAAGAGGTTCTGGAGCCTGAGAAAATGGCCCAGACCCCTGCCTTAAAGAGAAGAGGTAGGGGGCATGGGAAACCAGCCCCCATAGTTCCCGCGGTCCAGGAGGAGGCCGACCTTGAGGGGGATGGCCTGGAACCTACAGGGGAACAAGTTGCTGAACTGGGAGACCTGCCTGAGCTGACCCATTGGCAGCAAGAAGGAGGTCCCTCCAGGGAGGAATTTTGTGAGGAGCAAAGGGAGTGCCCTTCTCTTGAGGGTTTGAGGCAACAGGCCACAAACCAGGCAGCAGGTGATCAGTCTGGATCACATTGGATCTACTGGGAGAACGACCTCCTGTATAGCGAGCCTAAGCTTGCTGAGCCTGGGTCAGCCCGTGTGCTGGTGGTACCCCAGCGCTTCAGAGCCTTCCTACTGGGTTTGGCTCATGACGTTCCTTTAGCTGGACATCTGGGGCAGAACAAGACCTTTGAAAGACTTGTTGCCCATTTTCATTGGCCCCAGATGCGCAAGAGTTCAGATACTCATTGTAGGACCTGCCAAACTTGCCAGGCAAGTGGGAAAAGTGGAAGGAAGCACAAGGCTCCTCTCCAACCTTTCCCTGTATTCAGTACCCCCTTTGAACGGGTGGGCATTGACATTGTGGGGCCACTGGACCCCAAGACAGCCATGGGCAACAGGTTTATCCTGGTCTTGGTGGACCATGCTACCCGGTACCTGGAAGCCATCCCTCTCAGGACAGTGACGGCCCCCGTGGTGGGACGTGCACTGATGGGGTTTTTTTTCCCGTGTGGGGTTCCCCCGAGAGGTGGTGTCAGACCGTGGAACCAACTTCATATCTAACTATATGAAGTCCCTGTGGAAGGAGTGTGGTGTTACCTATAAGTTCACCACTCCTTACCACCCCCAAGGTAATGGGCTGGTTGAGAGATTCAACCGGACCCTTAAGGGCACGATTATGGGTCTTGAGGAACCTATGAGGCGTAAGTGGGCCATCCTCTTGCCATGCCTGTTGTTTGCTTACCGTGAGGTGCCTCAGAAGTCCTTAGGGTTCAGCCCCTTTGAGCTGCTGTATGGTCACCCGGTAAGAGGACCTTTGAGTCTGGTCAAGGAAGGCTGGGAGCAATCTCCCAGGAAACCTCCCCAGGATGTATATAGCTACATGCTGGCCTTCAGGAACCAGACTCGGCGTTTCAAAGAACTCGCTCAGGCGAACCTGGAAGCCAGCCAGGAAGAGATGAAGCGGTGGTACGATCAGAATGCCACTCTGATTGAGCTTCAGCCTGGACAGAAAGTTTGGGTCATGGCCCCTGTGGAGCCCTGTGCGCTCCAGGACAGGTGGACCGGTCCATTTGAGGTGGTGGAGCACAAGAGTGATGTCACCTATCTGGTGAACTTGCGGTCTCCCAGGAACCCTTTGCGGGTCCTGCATGTTAACCGCCTGAAGCTCCACTTAGAAAGGTCCGAAGTGGGCATGCTCCTAGCAACAGATGATGGAATGGAGGAGGAGAATGAGCCTCTTCCTGACCTCCTGTCTGCAGCGGAGCAAGATGGGTCAGTGGATGGTGTTGGCCTCTCTGCCACACTGACCCCTGAACAGCAGCAAGATTGTCGCCAACTGCTGGGGCAATTCCCTGATTTGTTCTCCCTGGTTCCTAGTGTCACTGAGTGGTGCGTCCATGATGTGGACACTGGGGACAGTCCTCCTGTGAAGCACAAGGCTTACAGAGTGACTGACAGGGTCAGAGCTTACATTAAGGAGGAGGTCTCCAAGATGTTTGCCTTAGGGGTGATTGAGTCCTCTAACAGTCCTTGGGCCAGCCCAGTGGTTTTGGTCCCAAAGGCTGCCGCGCCTGGTGCCACACCCGAACTCCGGTTCTGTGTGGACTACCGAGGACTCAATTCAGTCACCAGGACTGACGCGCACCCCATCCCCAGAGCTGATGAGCTCATTGATCGGTTGGGATCTGCCCGGTACCTCAGCATGTTTGATTTGACGTCTGGGTACTGGCAGATTGCCTTAACTGATGGGGCCAAGGAGAGGTCAGCATTCTCCACACCAGATGGGCACTACCAATTCCGGGTTATGCCCTTTGGGATGAAGAATGCCCCTGCCACCTTTCAGAGGTTGGTCAACCAGGTGTTGGACGGACTGGAAGATTTCAGTGCCGCCTACCTGGATGACATTGCGGTGTTTAGTTCCACTTGGGAAGAACATCTGCGCCACCTCTGGGAAGTGTTGATGGCGCTGCGGAAGGCAGGCCTCACAATCAAGGCGAGTAAGTGCCAGATTGGGCAGAGTTCTGTGGTGTACTTGGGGCACCAGGTAGGAAGCGGCCAGGTGGCGCCCCTACAGCCCTAGATTCATACCATCCTGGCATGGGAACCCCCTAAAGACTCAGACACAGGTGAGAGCCTTTTTAGGACTCACGGGGTACTACAGGAGGTTTGTCAAGGGGTATGGCAACATTGTTTCACCCTTGACTGAGCTGACTTCCAGGAAGCAGCCCAAGAAAGTGAACTGGACTGACACCTGTCAGAAGGCTTTTGACGCCCTGAAGACTGCCATGTGCACAACACCCGTGCTTCAGGCGCCCAACTTCTCAAAAAAATTAATTGTTCAAACAGACGCTTCAGAGCATGGTGTGGGGGCTGTTCTATCACAGATTAATGAGGAAGGCCTAGAGCAACCTGTAGCCTTCATCAGTAGGAGGTTACTTCCACGGGAACAGAGGTGGAGTGCAATTGAGCGTGAGGCATTTGCTGTGGTCTGGGCACTGAAGAAGTTGAGACCATACTTGTTTGGGACTCACTTCCTGGTTCAGACCGACCACAGGCCCCTCAGATGCCTGATGCAGATGAGGGGTGAGAACCCAAAGTTGTTGAGGTGGTCCATTTCCCTACAGGGTATGGACTTCACGGTGGAACACCGCCCTGGTACAGAACACGCCAATGCTGATGGTCTGTCCAGATTTTTCCGCCTTAGTGAAGAGGACTCCCTAGGGGAAGGGTAGTTCTCCCCACATTTCAGCTGGAGGGGACACGTGTTAGACCTGGTATCATTGGCGTGAGTCTTCCTTCCATTTTTTACTGATTGCCTCCTCTGTTTTGATATGTTTTTGCTGGTGTTATGCTTTGGGCACTGTGCCACTGCTATTCAGTGCCACAGTGCAAGTGCTCCCTATGTTAAATTGATGCATTGATTAGTGACTCCATGATTGGGTTATTTGATTTACTTGTCAGACCCTAGTATAGTGCACCATGTGTGCCCAGGGCCTGTAAATCAAATACTGCTGGTGGGCTTGCAGCACTGGTTGTGCCACCCACAGAAGCAACTTGTAAAGTGTGTCTCAGGCCTGCTATTGCAGAGCCTGTGTGTAGTCTGTGACTGCCATGTCGACTTGGCAAGTGCACCCACTTGCCAGTCCCTAAACCTTCCCTTATCTTCATATCAGACACCCCTAAGGTAGGCCCAAGGGCAGGGTGCACTGTAAGTATAAGGTAGGACATGCCCTGGTGTGTGTGGCATGTCCTAATAGTGAATTACAGCCATTTTCGTTTTTCACTATTGCAAGGCTACCTGTTCCCCATAGGCCAGAATGGGCAGTTTGATTATTACATCTTATAATCCTAACTGACCCAGGGAACATGGTAGAAAAACGAATTTAGTATGCCTGAACTCAGAATGATAAAATACATCTTTTAGTGAAGTTGATTTTAACATTCTGTGTTTGAAAATACCACTTTTAGAAAGTGTGTATTTTCTTGCCTAACCTTCCAAACCTGCCTCTGCTAGGTTGTGTATTGTGTGTCTGGCTTTGTGAGTGACAGGGGCTGGAGGTGGCTCCAGGAGACAGGGTGAGTCAGCACAGGACTGAATAGAGAGATCTGCATCCAAGTGGTGGGAGGAGTAAGCACCTGGGTCTGAATAGAGCTGTGCCTGCCTTCCACAATGCTGGCTCCGCCTCCTGCTGGGCGACTGAGCACCCTGCCCCACATTCTGAAAGGAAAGAAGGAGTCCTCTAACCAAAGTGCTCCAGGACTGACCAGAACTGGTTTTGGATTAGGCAAAGGCCTCTCTGCCTTCAGAGAACAAAGAGAAAAGGTGTATAAAAAGGGGACCCAGACCCCTAGGAAATTAGATCACTTCTGGAACAACAAGACAACCCTTTTGCCAAGGAGAAGAACCAAGGAAGCTGCAGGAGTTGGACTGCCCCTCTGCCAAGTGTGCTGTTTGCTGGGTTGGCCTGCAGTGGTTTCTTCATTGCCAAGGAAAGGAGAAGGAACTTTTAAAGAACTTTCATCATCTTGCAGAATATTACTCCAAGGGCTTGATTTGAGCTTGCCTCCTGACCGAAGTCTCAGGGATACCAGACTTCACCCCTTCTGTTTGCCTGCATCTGGAACTTGCTGTTCTGGTGCTACAGAAGGAATTTGCAACACCGACGCCGGCAAGCGACGCCGTCTCCTGCATCGAAGCCGTGAGCGCTGCTCCGACTTGCAACGAAGACTCGACGCCGACCGCCGTGCCACCTCGACGCCAGCGAGCGACATCGTAAGCCTTCTATAGCCGTGAGCGCTGCTCCGACTTACGACGCCGGCCCGACGCCTGCTGCTGTGCCGCATCGATTCCGAAGCTGACATCATCGCGGAGCCGATCGTCGACGTGGGTGGTCAAGAATCTATCGACATCGTGACATCGTACGGAACCGTGGCCTCGGCGCCATCGTGACGTCACCTCCTCTCCGGTCCGGAACCGACACCTCCCCTGCCTGCGCAAGCATCCAGGCCCCAACGCATCATCTCCTCCGAAGCAAGGAACCGACGCCGCAACGCGCCAACGACGCCGTACCTCCCCGACGCCGTGAGCTGTCTTTGTTTTCGCTTTTCCAAGGTACTGCTCTTTGTGGGTCTGTTTTGACTCCGGGCCCGACGCCGCGCACCTCGCGGTCGGCGCCGTACTTTGGGATTTCTTTGACCTCGACATCGTGATAACTCCAGTTGGGGTTATTTGTTGCTAAAGACTGCTTTTAAGTGAAGAACCTATTTTTAAACCATTTCTACCATCTTGAAGTATTATTGATTACAGTATTGTGGATTTTTGTCGTTTGTGGTCTTGTGATAAATCTATATAAAGAATACTTATTTTTATAAAATCTGTGTGGTGTCCATCTGTAGTGTTTTCACTGTATTACTGTTTGTGTTCACAAATGCTTAACACACTGCCTCTTAGATAAGCCTGCCTGCTCGTGCCAAGCTACCAAGGGGGTGAGCAGGGGTTATCCAGGTGTGTAATCCCCTTTCCCTGACTTAGAAGCAAGGGTCCCTATTTGGACAAAGGTGCATACCATTGCCAACTAGAGACCCCCAGTTCTAACATTTACCATAAGAGAGGATTTTTCATTACAATTCCAAAGACACCAAACATGAAATGGATGCCTCTTTCCATTTGGTAGTTAAAGTTTATTCATTGTAATAAGGTAACTCCAATGTAATCCTATGGTAGAGGTAGGCCTTGCAGTAGTGAAAAACAGTTTTAACAGTTTTTCACTACCAGGACATGTAAAACTTAAAAGTACATGTCCAACTTTTTTAATACACTGCAGCCTGCTCTCTGGGCTGTCCAGGACCTACCCTAGAGGTGCCTTATATGTAATATAATGGAAGGTTTGAGCCTAGCAATAAGTTTATTTTGCCAGGTCGAAATGGCAGTTTAAAACAACACACACAGGCTGCAATGATATGCCTGAGGCTACTTAAGTGGGTGGCACAATCAGGGCTGCAGGCCCAGTGGCAGCATTTAATTTACAGGCCCTGGGTAAAGTAGTGCCACTTCTCTAGGGACTTACAAGTAAATCAAATATGCCAATGGTAGTAGTTAAGGTCTGTGTGAGGTTTGTCTGAGTTGAGCTGGAGGCAGTTGTTTCTCATCCATGATGCAACGTTGCTCATACAGTTGGCAAAAATGTTTTTGGCGATGCTGGATCTGTACGTTAGGGAGAGAATGAGCTGTGTGTCATCGGCGTACGAGACGATACTGATGACGTGCGATCAGATGATGTCTGAGAAATTGGCATGTATACGTTGAAGAGCATTGGGCTGAGGGACAAGCCTCATGGGACCCCACAGATGAGATTTTTGGCTTCCGAGGTGTAGGGTGGTAGAATCACGTGTTGTGTTCTTTCCAGGAGGAATATATCGACCGAAGGACTTGCCTGCAGATGCCCAGAAGGTGAAGCCTCCTGAGGAGTGTGTTGTGTAATTGTATGCATATTGTGTTGCTTTAATAAATTTATTGAGCAGTGATAATATTGTTGGTGCCTGATTGTAAGCTTGTGTATACCCTCACGTAGAATATGCATGTGCTCTCTCTGAAAGACTCCTGCTCTAGAAATACGTTGGGTCTGCGAGCACTACATCACACAGACTATTAACAAACCGAAGCGTCCCGTGCAGTCTTTCCCACATGCAGAAATCGCAATCCAGCATGCACTGATAACTCGACTGCTATTAAACTGAGAAAAGCCCGATCCAAACTTCTCAGCTGTTGACAGGCTTGGCTAGCAGAGGACACTGGTTAAATATAGCACAGGCGAGCTCAGCTGAACAAAGTCATTGCCCGGACAGTGTGTGAAGAACCCGAAGAGGGGAAGAAACATAATCTGAGAATTAAACTGACGACTTCAAAAACACCGAGCGACAGCTGATTACAAAAAATCGCTTTTGAAGAAACGTCAGGGAGTGGTGCAGCCATGCAGTGACCTCCTGCAGCCGTGGGCTCCTGTCAGCTGGGACAGCAGTGCATTTCTGTCCGGCTCTTTAGGGTTTCCAGACTGACTTCAGCTGCCGGTGGCATTAGGACGAGGGTGCGTGTCTCTGTGCGTGTTTCTGGGGCGAACGTGCTTTGCCTCGCTTGTTGGCTTCCCGGAGGACCTGGGCTTGAGCTGTGGACAAAGTTCCTGAAACCTTTCAAGAACAGCCTGACAGGAAATTATTTTCAGGCTCAAAATCGCAGTGAACTCTCAGGTAAGATTGGCATTTCATCTCAGCCACGTGCATGCTTTCCTAGAGGAACTACTTTCATTCTGCTGTCAAAAACCTCCTGTCTGTCTCTGACAGATGTGGCGTGCGGATGCTTTCAACATAAAAGCACACATAACAAAGATTTATATAGTGCATCAAAACAGCACAAGTTTTTTTTGCTCATACAAGAAGGGAAAATCGTTGTGCTTTTTCTTCTTTCTTAAACTGATGTTAGAGAGTCTAGAGAAACGAATTGTTTATCAGCTGTCTCTCACTGACGTTACACGTTAAAAAGTGTTTTTTTCAATTGCACTTTAAACGAAGCCTGCTCACAGTGACTAAACTACAGCGTCTGAGGGCAGGTCTGGTGTCCAAACAAACACGGTCACCCATTGTGCATCACGTCTCACCGGGATCGCTTGATCTCTTGACTCTTCTGTCATGGCGTCATTCTCAAATCCTTCCAGCGCTTACCTCATCCCAGACACTCCTAGCTTGCTCCCTGAACCTGCATGCAGTTCCTCTGTGTAAAGTGCTCTTTGCAGAACATTGTTGTGTGAGAGAATGCTTAGCTTGTCACTGCAGCTGAGCTGATGTCTGTATCATTGTTAAACCCTGTTTTCAGACCAGAAATGTAAGAGCTATGGGAGCGCTGGGACATAGCTACCTGCACCCAAACACTCGTAGCTCACAAGTTTCATATCTGTATTGGTCAAAACTTACATCGGTTCCCATTGGTGGAAGTTACAGTTGGTCAATCACAAATGTTTTATTACTGGATCACGTAGTATCTTGTGTTGGAAATTAAACTATGTATTAGTAGTGGCAACAACACGTGATGTCTCATTTTGTAATTTATAACTCTAACTGAAACTAATTCAGATCAAATGGCACACATAACTGAGCCTCAGAGCAACTGGAATTTTCCCATAGTTCTTCAGCGGATGTCCCAAAACCAATGTGCCACATTTTGTCCATTTTCATTTTCCTCACCATCTCCCAGCGTTCAACACTTGGACCATGCGACCGTGCTTGCTACACAGGTCTTGGAGGCATCATGAACAAAGTACTAAAATTGCTGGTTCTTGGTGTCCTGGTGCTCTTTCCTTTATGGCCTGTTTTCCCTATTCACAATTTCCACGGGTCGCATTGTCCCATTTTTGGTTACTCAGACCTTATATATCCAAGTAACACGCCAATTTTCTTCTCCTTTCCTTCTCTTTCCCTCTCCTCCGTACTGGAATCTCTAACTGTCTCACAGCCATTAAATACTGGGTTTCTCTCCATTCGAAAATGCACATTTCCTCAAGGAGAAAATCATATAATTCCTTGCTTTAACCGCCACCACTAGCCTCTTCTCCTCTACCTCCTTTTCAGTGCTCAACTTGGCACTTTCCCTCCCCTGCAGGGACCTTAGAGATGTCATGTAATTGTAGGAGCCCTTCATTACACCCACCACCTCAGTTGTTCAACAGCATAAAAGTCTGCAAGCATCTTCTTTTCCATGCCACAAATCCCTGATAAAAGCACTGGTTATGAGTTAGCTGGTCTATTCACAATACAGCACCTCTGTCAACTGGACACAAGTTACATCTCACCCCACTCCTTATGCTCAGCCATCTCAACCCACCTCCCAACCATATCCACCCCCTACCCCCGTGGGGTTCAGGTCCTGAAGGTGTATAGTCTTCTTTAGCATACCTGTCAATCTCTTCCCTTGAAAATAAAGGTGAGGTCAGGCATTTAATAGAGTGATGTCATTAAGGTCACCCGAATATTAACAGTGGTTGGAGGGTGATAGAGGTTTGTAAAGCAGGTGACTCCATTAAAGTCTATTGAGATATTTTTTGTCAGGCAGGTGTATGGAAATAAAAAGTGGGTGACACCCACCAAATGTGGGTGAGTTGACAGGTACGCTTCAGAGTTCTTCTAAGATCTACTGTCTACCAAAGAACATTTACATCGAGGACTATAACCCCACCTCCTTGCGTTTGAAAAACTAAAACTGATAGCCCTGCCCGCGCCATTTTTCTACCCTTGGTTAGACACTACATCCCACACCCCACATTGCCTGCCACTGAAACGCGAATTTATAAATCTTTGCCTGAGTATCTTACATGTGTGTGTTATGTTCTGCCCTCTTGTGCATCTGACTAGCCAACTTCCTTGCATCATCAACTCTGCTTTAGGTAACCGCTCCATTACCGTCTTGAAGAGCTGTACCACATTTTAGTAAGAGGGGAGCATCATATCTTAATAATATATTCTTGATAAATGCATTACACGGGGCTCAGTAAACACTATTTGTATCTGGGGGACTGGCAAAACAACCTCTGATAAGCTGCTGAAATGTAACTAAGAACAGCCAAACACAAATATTTATTTATTAAAGCTTACTGGCGTGGCCTAAAGCACTCTTTCGTGTTTAGGGTACAATGCAGAATGCCAGTGCGTGCTTTAGCTCAAGTGAATGTGATCAGCTCCATTAGGCAAGTTCATTGTTTTCATTTAATTACAAAGTTATAGAGTCCCCAAGGTCAAGTCACACATAGCCCGCACACGAAAACAAGAACCATTCACAGAGTGTAGCACCGAAAAGTAAAGGAGCCCTATCAGGTATCCGCAAACTGAGAAGCAATGAGAAGAAGGCAAGCATGCTCTGCAATGTGCTGTCAACATGTATTGTGTACACAGGACTGCTTGCACTAAATAATGAGTCTGATGATAGAAGTTAAATGTTAGCTGAACTTAAGCGATGTAGTTTGATAGTCGCTCACTGTATCAGAGAAACGAAATAACCAACACCCTTGAGGAACCTCCAGCTGACCAGTTACATATGGTTTCTGTTATGGCACTGTTTGGCATAAAATGATTTGGGAATTGGATTATACATGCCCAGTACAAGAAACAAGCATTGGCAAGGCCAATAGGTCTCGGCAATGCAAGAGCTACTGTCATGTCAATGTGAATGTCTTTTAGCCATGTTGTAAAGCAGCTCCTCTGCTGTTCAGCATGTCTGTAAGTCACGGAAAAAAGCACTACTACGTGGCCAGCATTAGCGGGAGGGGTGGGGCAAGGAACACGGGAGTATTACGTCCCGTTGTCCAGTATCAGAGCTTATAAAAAGGATGCAAGATATGCCGGATGTGTCACAAACATTTCGTTTGGCGAATAGCAACCTCTTAAAAGACTCAATGCAGGCAATATTTCCTACACAAGATAACGGAGAAGGTCACCTATGTAGATTCTTACATGGATCAAGCTAATATACCAGGTACGCCTGATCACGCCTGACACGTTGCTCTTTCTGTATTTTCAGCCAACGGGGACTTTGAATGACGGGATTCCTAGCTAATAAGAGGAGAGGAGAACTTACAAATCCCAAAATGCAAAGGGCTTTTGTCTCAAAAGTCAAAGAGTATTGGAAAGTGGCACATGACCCTTTTTTATTGCTTCATTTAACAGCCGAGAAAGTAACATAGCTGAGCAGGTTTGAAAGTCCAGAGCACCGACATTGTTGGTAATTTGCATGTTACAGGTACTAGTCTTGGCAGGTAGACTTAGAATTTCATTCTCGTGAGGATGATAAAGCGAAGGCCATTATTGTGATTAATATGATAAACTGTCATTAAGCGCCACGAGGCCATTCTCCTGGTTTGCGCTGTACAAATGGTAGTGTCACATAAATAAACAGGTGGGCTGACAGGGCAAGATCCCTGTTAATAAAACAATATAGTTAAATACTCTATAAATAATCCACAACTTTTCATATCAGTTGCAATTCCTGGTGAATTCCCTACAAGCGTGACATCGCCTCGAAAGAATGATCACTTAATATGTCACTGAGGCAGGCTGAAAGGATGTTCGGTACCTGAGCTCAAGGACTGCCAGGCTGGGCAGGAAGTAGAGTAATGCTTTGCTTCTGTAAACAAACTTAGAGACAGAATCCAGCTGCAAACAGTCAACTCGACTTTCTCCCAACGAGAAAATGATCTCTTCCCCTCTCTCTCCTACCCCTCAAACCAACAGCCAGCCAGCAGAGTCGCTGTTCCTGTGTTCGTGCAGCTGGAGCTATTAAAGGGAGGGAAGGTGGAAGTATCTTATACGTTAACACTGTGCCTGCTGGGCATGGCTGCAGCAGAAGGGCCCGAGAGTAGAATGGAGATGGAGAGGGAGAAAAGCCACACATGAGTGAGGGAGGGGGCCGGTTAAAGAAGAAACTGATGGGGGCAGGGGTTGAGAGGGTATAGAAACAACGGTTGGTAGGAGAAAAGAAGCAACACAAATGGGGGCGGGTGAGAGGGAAAAGGAGGGACTAAAAACACAAGCGCTCAAATGGAGTCTTAAACACAAAAAAATAGCTCCAAAAACGGGAGCAGTGGATGGACACAAGTACTTGGTCCATGCTCTAGGGGAGGGACAAACACAAGAAGAGGTATGAGGCTTGCATGTCATCACAAATGGGGATCAAGGAAATGAAAGTGACGTTGAACCAAACAAATGGCAAGCCTGTGGGCGGGCTATAACTCACTAACTGTAAGCAAAAGGTCTCAAAGAGACAGCACATGCGTGGTCTAACAGAGACCTAAAAATGGAAATGCTACAAGTTAACAAATACCAATTGAAGCCAACAGATACCATTAAACAAAAACAAGTACCAGAATGTAATTATAACCAATTTGAATTTTCTTGACAGCAGTGAGTAATAGAAATTATTTGCAGCTGGTCATCTGTATTACTACAAGGGAAACCACATTCCAGACTCTTCTCATGCTTAGTGCAGTGAACATCCACTTTTTATTCCTCCATACTTTGGGGAACTGAGATAAATAGTGTTAATGTGACCACATCATGTGTCAAGTAGCATATCTGCATCTAAAATGAGTAGCTCATAGCTCTTGTTTTTGTTTACGTAGGATGTGAGTGTAGGTAGTGTTCACTGTAGCTCTTGGTAGCACCCTGCACTGATGCCATAAGTTGGAGTGACATTCTTGCATCACATACACGTGTGAGGACACATCTACTAAAAGAATGTTCTTTGTTTAGCTCCAGCAGCGGTGGTTATCTTCTGCTTTTTGTACTAACGGAAATGGTAGGTGCAAGAACACCTAACAGAAGAGGGGGTAAGAAGGGTGGAAGTTAGGACAAGGGACAGGCCCTGAGCCTGTGAAAAGGGAAAAATTCTGCACTAATTAGGGGTTCAGAATAACACCTCACAACACAGGAGGAGAGAAGGGACTATACCATGTACAAGCAGGGGAGCTAGCAGAGCTCTTGCTCGTGGGAGGGTAGAGAACAGGGTTGGATTGGGATAAAAAATTGCCCCGGGCAGCCTAAAACAGAGCAGCCCACATTTGGGGACTGCGTCTTTTTTCAAAGCACTGCTTCAATGTTTTAAGTGTTATAAAAAGAAGGAGGGAGGATATCTATAAAAGAGGCATGTTTTCTTAACTTCACTAAGATAAAAAATAATGCAAATGTTGCCAGGACTCTTTGTTTACTGATTAGTTCACAATGGTGAACCACACCTAAATATAAGGGAGGTCACTTCTGCTCAAGCCCCCTGTCCCTGCTCAATCTGCATCCATTAATGGGCCAGCCCAGCGAGAGACTGGGAATGACATCTCCACCCTGTTGGTAAAAGGGAGGTAATAGAGACCCATCTGCCTCTGGAAAGGCCGCCCAGGTCCCATTGCCCCGGTGACAGCATCTGAACTGCACAGACACAGCCCATATTGGCCAAAAAAGCGGTCCACAGCTGGAACTCGGATATCGGCCCATCGCCCATTGCCGGAATGCCCACCTTACCAATCCGACCCTTGTAGAGAATCCTGCCCTGTGGACGCTAAGCAAGGGTGAAACAGGTGACCAGGTACTCATGGCTTGAGAGATGCATTAATGGGTGGAAGAGTACGATAATGCAGTGGTCACTGAGAAACCAATCCAAAAGATGCTAGGCAAAAAAGTAACGCAGGTTGTTGTTTCACTCCTAGTTGAGAAAAGCTAAGAAATATTTTTGCAAAAGTATATGAGGAAAATGCTTTTTTTCTTCATATTTTTTTAAAAGTGAACCCTATTCAAATATTCTCAAAGGGTGTGCATAGTCACGACAAAGCAGCGACTTCTTGATGTAGTCACACTCTTTTAAATAGCGGGTTCACTAAGTGTGAAAAAACAGTGGTGTTAGTGTACACAACTATCTCTAACATGACCTTCACAGCATGTCAATGGCAGTCAGCCATCTCATGAAAGAGAACACGTACAGCCTCACCGTTAACTATTTGAAGTTCATTCAACTCTGTTAATATTTGGCCCATTCAATTGTTTTCTCCAGCAGGCCAGAACGAGTTAAAAATAAACGCCTCTCTGGTATTTTGGCAGTCACATACTCAGTTGTTGCATTCATTGGGATCCACTGGGAAATTCCCCTTGGCGATTTCCGGGATGGGCCGGAGACCTCGAATTAGCCTTTTAAAAACAGGTGTCCTCAGATTGCGCTCCTCAGTGTGAAGGACACAAAACAAATATGGCGTTTCTTGAAAGAAAAAAACAGTACAAACCTTCACAGGTGATGGGGCTGAGGATTGAGCTTTTTATTCAGAACGTTCGCAGGAGTGACCACAAAGACCCTTTGGAGGGCATAAGAAAGAGATTGTTCAGGGGGGATTTTGACTTTTGTTGAAGTCGTAAATTTACTAATATTTGTGAACGATTTTTACCCAGTAAGAACACTGACATAGCTCTTGTTTAATTCTGAATTTGTATGTATATTTGTAAACGTGTTGGTAAAGCACAGGCCACACCCAAAGATTGTTGCAACAGTGCAGGACAAAATATGGAACAAGGGACAACGGGATTCACACTTTACGAGGGAGCAGATTAAGGAGCACCGGCAAAAGACCTAGGTGCATAGTATAGCATTTTGATGGTATGCCCTCTAGGGCCCAAGCGGTTCTGGGCCAACACTGGAGAGGAAACACGTGATATGTGTGGAGGTGTTAGGGTGTGGTTACTGTTGAGTATGGGCTAATGTGCAGTGTGTGAGTGTATGCTGAGGATTAAAGAAGTATTTGACTGCAGCTCCTCTGTGGCGTGTTTCATTCACAAGTTTCAGGGCTGGGAAAGAACCTACACATAGACACATTTTAAACTATATTTATAGGCTTCAGTGTAAGGTATTTCAGATTCATCAAGGAGGCACCTAGTTATACGTCTGTCCTGCTGGTAACCTTCTATAGTTTGCCCTGCCCTGCCTTCCTGCTTCCAGGCTGTGCTTTACGCACCAGGAGGCTCTGTGTAGTCGCGAGTTCACAGTCTGTAGCTGTGGTAACACTACAGCTGCTGTAAACTATTCTTCTTTAGAAAATTGCAGTGCCGCACCAGTGGCGTAGTAAGGGGGGGTGGTCTGCTCCTGGAGGCCCGAGTTTTGGGGACGTCAGCCTCCCACCCACCCGCTTTGACCTGCGGCCGTCGTGGGGCGGCAAAGGTAGGAATCGCCAGCACACACCCCGCTCTTATGTACGGCTGCTGCGGGTGGCATAGGCAGGGACCGCCACGGGCGGCAAAACGTCTAGCTACGCCACTGTGTCTCACCCCTTATATTGTGAATTCATAGGCTTTACAAGTTTACAATATTTAAAGTCTCAAGTTATTAAATTTCACAAGTCCATGCTTGAGTAGCTCAATCAGCCCCATCTTTTTCTGTGCATTCTGGCTCTTGTAGTCCTGATATCCGTATTTAATTCAGGGAGACAAATATCACAATGGAAAGAACATATTCTTGACAGGATGACATACTCACATACCAATATGGGAAGCTTCAGATTTCTGAGGTTTAACATCAAGATTGCAGTCTAAAATCTTCGAATAACTTCCACGTGCCGGTTATAATCGATGCAGTAAAAATACGTGTATAAACCAGCCTTGGCTGTTGCAACTTTGGGGCAGATTTACAAGCCCCTTGCGCCACTTTTGCGTCACTTTTCCCATGTTAAAAGTGACGCAAAAGTGGCGCAAGCGGCTTGTAAATCTGCCCCTTTGTGTTTAGGAAGAGTTTGGAAAATGTGAGCAAATCGTAGAACGTGCAACTTTGCTTGCCTGACCTGTGAAAATGCTCTGTGTAGTCTCAAAAAAGGACAGAAATTCATTGTACTCAAAACACACAAATAGCAGTGAAAATTGAGACAACAATTATAAAGCTTGGGACTAAAAGTAGCTGCACACTACTTCAAAAAGTGAGAAGCTCTGAGCATGACGAAAGCAGCTGTTTAAAGAACGAAAAACAAAAAGTTGTCCTATTTTTCTAACTGTACATTGACAAAAAAAAGAGATATCTATGGCAACGTTTATTTTTTGCAGTCTTTGGATAGTTGTGAAAAAGTTAGAATCTTTCTGCAAGTTTCCACTGTGGCTTTAAAAAAACCGAACCTGTATTAAACTGCTTTGAATATCTTTTTGCGACAAATATCTACCAGCTTTTTTATGTGTTTAATTTTGCACTGGGGATCCTGGAACTTATTTACAGGCCCCTTATGCTGCAGGTGCGTCATTTTTTCCCATATTAAAAGTGATGCACCGGCGGCACAAGGGGCTTGAAAATAAGCCCCTCTATTTTTATCTTCATGTTTGCAAAAATGCTCTCTCTTTCATATGAAAGAGCTACGCACCAAGTGGCATATTTATGAGCCGGTTTGTGGCGTTTTGCACCACGCAACGTGGTACATGTGCGACACAAACCTTAAATGCGATTTATGAAGCCACGCAACGCCATTTTGTGTGGCCCTGAATACCTCCATAGAACTGGAGTAAAGCAAAGCAGCGCAAATCACTGCGTTGAGTTACTCTGCCCTGGGAAGGCGTTCCATGGGAGTTGCTTGAGTTTTCCCATGTAACTTCTATGGTTTTTGACTCATTCACAGATTTACCAGAAGTGGTAGACCTGGGAATGAGCCAAAAAGATACACCTTCCCAGGGGAGACGTAACAAGCAGAAATATCTTTATTTCTCAATGTTACTTCCTCTTTCTATGTGTGCTGCATTATGCTGCACACATAGAGGAATATACCTCTCAGTATTGTTTTTGTGCAGGAGGGTTTCACTTCCTGCACAAAAGCAATCGTGCATGCAACACAGGCACCCTTGCACCATAGTGCAAGGGTGCATGCGTTGGCGGAAGGCTGCCAAAAGGGTGCCAAAGCAAGAGAAAAGGCAGGAATGTGCTGTAGTGCCTTAAATATGGTGTATTCCTGCCCTTTCCCTTATGATGACTTCCTGCGCTACACTGCGTGACATTCATGTAAATAGGCCCCCAATGATTTAAGAGGTTTGTGGGAAATGTGATGGTGTGACCATGCATTATAAGAAATAAAGTAACCCCTGCCATGCATGATCAGCATATTGCAAGCATATTGCAATTCGCCTCAGAGTTCCATAACCCTTTGGCCTCGTTCCTCTATAATGTCCACCAATCAGATTTCACCTATCCAGGAGATCTCTAATGCCATGCACCCCATGCAGGTGGGCTTTCCTCTAGGCAGAAGAACTGAGTTTGTGCTTGCTGCTCTCCAGGGTGGCCTTTGGGTAGTTATGTGTGATAGCAGTTTCCCAGCTCTAATTCTTCTCAATCTATCAGTGATCTTTAAGTTTAAATATTTTTTATTGAAAATTATCAACAAGCAACATGGGTAGCATCAATGGCTTAGGCATGGCTTTGGTTACATGGCCGACATATGGTATAGCTAAGAGATCAGGACATGTAGAGAACATTTTGTAGTGGAGGCTACGTATAACATATCCTAAGACCTCAAATTGTATCCAATCATGAAATGTCATGTCCTACCATGTCATAACAGATTATATCATATTGTGTCATAAAAGGAAACTTAATCTAACCCCTCCCACTCCCCCCCACCCCGTCCCTTGTCCAGCAAAGAATAACCAAAAGGTAGTGCCAGTGGCCCGTTGTATAGATGCGGGCTTCAAGTCCCTGTTGTTTGCGGGTCAGAAAGCCGTAGGAGGCGGAGATACCTGGGGCAGGTGACCTCTATGAATTCAGAGGAGAGCAGGGCCAAGAATGGTTGCCATTATTCAGCGAACATGGATCCCTTCCCCGCTAATGTCAGCGTTAACTTCTCCATCCCCATGACATGCCACAGTCTGTATAGCCAGCCTGTGAACGTAGGGATTTGATCTGTGCGCCAGTGTGTCAATATGTTTTGTACTGCCGAGCCTAGTGCTATGGCAATCAGACGTCCTCTGCGGGATTTAAGTGGGTAGGTCAATGGGTTCGGGAGGCCCAATAGGGCATATGCGGGAAATCTCGGGATCTGAGTGTCGAAGTGTTTATCCACTTCATCCAGTACTTGCGTCCAGTATGGCTGAAGGTGCCTGCAGTCCCATAACAAATGTACCAGGGTGCCCACCTCCCCGCATCCCCGCCAGCAGGTCGCCTCTTGGGTGGGATCCATTAGGTGTAGTCGCTCGGGTGTGTAATACCAGTATGTGACCAGTTTGGTCAAGGTTTCGGTCAGTCCCGTATGGTATGCAGAATGTCGGGCTCTGTAATACACCCCCTCCCACTCCTTGTGGCTGAGTGTCCTGCCCAGGTCCCGTTCCCATCTCGCGTGGCTGGCGTTATACATGTGCGTATTTCTGTCTAGGAGCATCTTATACAGATCTGAGATCAATTTTTTATCAGATGTCCGGGTGACCAGCCATTTCTCATAAATGGAGAGGTGTCTGCAGGCTGTCGGTCTAACCTGGGCATGCAATGCCCAGTGTCTGACCTGGAGGTACCGAAGTCGCTCAGATTCGGGCAACCCGTAATCCGACCTGATTTGTTGAAACGGTATGATCCCGTCCAAATCAAAGAGGTGGCCCAGGGAGCGACAGTCAGTGGCCCTCCACCGCGCAAAGGCTGGTACCTCCGTGCCTGGGTGAAAGTCGGGATTGTCCAACAGCGGAGTGAGCGGCGAGGGAAAGGTAGTGAGCCCGTGTTTGATATTGGTGCGGTCCCACACGTCGAGGGTAGCCCGGGTGATCTGAGACGCGTATAAATTGGGGGGTCTGTGTTCTCTCCGAAGGAATGGGATTCCCTGTAGGGGTCTGGCGGCTATCGCTTGGTCCTGGAACAACCAGTGCTTACCGGACTCCAACCGGCTCCACTCCACTAAGTGACGCAATTGTGCCGCTTGGAAATAGATGTGGAGATCGGGGACACCGAGGCCCCCTTTCTCCGGTGGGAGCACCGTCAGGGCCCGTTTCATCCTTGGCTTGCGCCCGTTCCATATGAATTGTGCAAGTTCAGACTGAGTTTGTTGTATCCACCCGGCTGGAGGCCGGAGAGGCAAGGTTTGAAACAGATATAATATCTGGGGTAAAATAGTCATTTTGACCGCCGCTATTTTGCCGAGCCAAGAGAGTGGATAGTGTTTCCATTGATTCAGCTCCTTGCGGATTTTCGCCCTTAATCGTGTGTAATTTGTGGATGCTATGGTCGAAAGGGAGGAGGCCAACTGAATCCCTAGGTAAGGAATCGTATCCATAGCCCATTGGATGGGAAGGTGTCCCTGGAGGTACATGCGTGTAGCATGTGCCAGGGAAAGGTCTAATGCTACCGATTTATCCATATTTACCTTAAATCCCGAGGCCTGCGCGAAGGTCTCCAGTTCTGTGAAACATGCTGGCAGTGCAGTGGTCGGATTGGACAGCGAAATCAGAACATCGTCTGCATACAGACTAATTGTGTGGACATCCCCTCCGAATTTAATCCCCGTTATTTCTGGGTTGTGACGGAATCGGTGGGCCAATGGTTCCATGTAAAGTGCGAAGAGAAGGGGTGACAAAGGGCACCCCTGTCTCGTGCCTCTCTCTATGGGGAACCGGGAGGACGTATAACCGTTTACCCGTACTGTGGCCGTTGGGAACCGGTAGCAATTTAAGATGTGTGTCCGAAATCTCTCCCCTATCCCCACCTTCTCGAGGACCTGCTCCAAATATGGCCAATGGACCCTGTCAACCGCTTTCTCAGCGTCGATAGCAAGCAGCATATATTCCCCCTGCGTACGTGTGGCCTTTTCGATGAGGTGGAGGGCCCGTTTAGTGTTATCGCTGGTTTGGCGCTGAGGGATAAAACCTGCCTGGTCCGGGTCAATCAGGTTAGGCATATGAGGCGCAAGGCGAGCAGCTAATATCCCGGTATATAGTTTAATATCAATATTAAGGAGGGACATGGGGTGGTAGGCTCCACAGGCAGTCTTGTCCTTCGCCGGCTTCGGGATGACCACTATGGAGGCTTCAAGCATGTCTCCCGGTATCATTCCAGGATCAGCAAAGGAATTAAAAAGTTTGGTGAGAATGGGGGCCACTAATGTACAAAAGGTTTTATAGAATGTTGCGGAATAGCCGTCGGGCCCAGGGGCCATGGCCAGCTTGAGGAGTGAAATGGCCGCAATTACCTCCTCAATTCCTATCGCCCTGTCTAGGTGATCAGCCTGAGCGTGAGTCAAAGCAGGGAGGTCTATGGTCGCGAGGTAGGCCGCTCCGTCTGCGTTAGTCAGCTGCGAGCCGGCATATAGACTTGCGTAAAAATCTCGGAACGTCTCCGCAA
The DNA here is from genome assembly GCA_963921515.1 of Calotriton arnoldi. Lineage (NCBI taxonomy): Eukaryota > Metazoa > Chordata > Amphibia > Caudata > Salamandridae > Calotriton > Calotriton arnoldi. The sequence continues at coordinate 1,719,956 of CAWUFW010003329.1, forward strand.
TCTCGGAATCCTCCGAGATACGTCGACCGTCTCTGTTCTGAATCTCCTGAACCCCCTGTCTCTGCCGAGTCTCCCTTAATTTATGGGCAACGAGGCGACCACTTCTATCTCCCCCAGTATAGTAGGCGTGTCGCAGCCGGAGGGCAGCGTATTCCGCCCTGTCTTGGTCCAGGGCCGCTAGCTGTTGGCGCACGGCTTTCACCTGGCGCCATATCCGTGGAGCCCCTGTCCGTTGATGCATCTGTTCTAGCTCTTTTGTTTTCTGGGTAAGATCGTCTCTTTTGCGTTTGCGTTCTGTATTTTCTGCAGCTGAAATGGCCACCAGTTCCCCGCGTATGACAGCCTTAAGTGCGGCCCACTGTGTGGATAGGGAGGTGTCGTCGTTAGCATTATGAGAGAGATAGTCTTTTATGGAATGCTGTATCTGCTCTACCACTGTCGTGCGGTGTAGCAGTGTATCGCGGAGACGCCACCGACGGGAGGGTCGCCGCAAAGGAGGGAGAGTGAGAGTCGCTATTACCGGCGCGTGGTCAGATAGAGAAGCTACACCTATCTCGACCTCTGTCGCCAATGCCTGCATAGGAGTGGAAGCCAGCAAGTAGTCCAGTCTAGCGTACGTTTTGTGCGCGTTAGAGTAATAGGAGTATTCGCGGCTGTGGGGGTGAAAGCAGCGCCACATGTCGTTAAGGTCTAAGTCGTGCAATCGTGTCACCCCTGTTGCCGATAGGGCTCCCCTCTGGCTAGCACGTTGATAGGATCTGTCTGCGTCATTATCGAATACTAAATTCAAGTCCCCTCCCAGCAGGATCCTACGCTCTGTCGTAGCCGTCGCTTCGGTGAGCGCCGTGTGTAAAAACTTCTCTTGTCCCTCATTGGGGGCATATACTGAGCCTATGATGAATGTAAGCCCCCCTAGTGTGAAGCGGTATGTTAGGAGCCGCCCCCTAATTTCTGCGTCCTTTTGGAGGACTTCCCCTTGAAACCCCTGGGCAACCAATATGGCGACCCCTGCCGTTTTAGTGGGCCCAGAGGAAAACAGGTGGTCGGGAATTTGCGGGATTTGAGGCACTGGCAATCTTTAGATAGTAGGTGTGTCTCCTGCAGAAGACATATATCTGCGTTAGTGTTCTCTAAATACGACAGGACTGCCTTGCGTTTTACCGGATTGTTGAGACCCCTACCGTTCAGGGTGAGTATCCTAATCAGGTTGGGGGCCATATATCTGGGAACGGTTGGGTTGAAGCATTGAAGGGATCCACGATCCCCTGCCGTATAAGAAGTGATCGAGTTGTGACATGGGGATGTTCTGCTTCTGAGTAGCGAACTGGTTAGTGTAACAGGCTGGACAAGGGACCCCAAAACCCCCAAATAACAACCCCGAACAAAAGGTCATATGCAACCCATCTGCAATAAGCAGAAATATTAAAGGGAACTTGTGAATATCAGAACATTGTCCATCATCCTCGGATGATTGGAATAGAGTCGCAAAGGGGGACATATTGTGGCCAAGTACGTCCCTCCGCCCCCCCCCCGCCAGCTGCCCATAAACAGGAGAGACACATCAATGTGGCCTCTGAGTCAGATGCATGTCAGGCAGGTTGCGATTGGGCCAGCACGGCAGGCAGGGACGCGAGTGCCGCCTCCCGCCCCTTCAGGATTTCTGCGGGATCTGGTTTCTTAGGGCGACGCCGGCGCCCCTGTTGTCTCCACCGCGGTCGTGCGTCCCCGGCACCGGGGCTGTCGTCTTCATCCTCGTCGGTTGGGGGGTCAATTCCCAGCAGGCGACAGGCCTCCGAAAGGGAGCGGAGCTGGAAGAGTTTGCCATCCATACGGAAAATCAATCGAAACGGTGGCCCCAACTATAGGAGATATTGCGTTGGCGAAGGTGGGAGGTGATGGGTCTAAAGGTTCTCCTTTTTTGTAGCGTGAGTGCCGCTAGGTCCTGGTACAGGACAGGGTTCTGTCCTCGGAATGTTAGGGGGTGCATCTGTCGGGCTTTCTGCAGAATTTCTTCTTTTGTACGGAAGTCCTGTACACAGACCAGGATGTCAGATGGTGGAGCTGTGGCAGGTCGTGGTGGTCCCACCCTGTGTGCCCTGTCCAGCTTAATTTCAGCATCTGGTGGATTGCCCATGATGTGATTAAAGAGTTCCCGAGTATATTTGAAGATGTCGCCCGTTTCTTCGTTGGCCTTCACTCCCCGGATCCTGATGTTGTGGCGACGGGAGCGATTTTCCAGATCCTCGAGGTGCGACTGCAGTTCTACTTGTTGCTCATGAATTCGAATGACTTCTTGCTGGAGAGTCGATAGTTCTGTGTCTCTCCAATCACTCTTCTCCTCCAGCTCGGCAACCCTCTCTCCAATGCCATCCATGTCCCGTCGGACATCTTTGATTTCGGTCATAAGATCCCGTTTAAGGGTTTGCAAGTCCTCCCTTAGAGGCATGAACATGGACTCCAGGAAGGCCTTCGTGATAGGTTCCCCACCTTCCCCGCTGGTTTGCGCGGACATTGCGTTGTCCGAGGGCATACTACCCGCTTGGGTTTCTCCCTGGGTCTTCGCGAATAAGTCCTTGATGGTTCTTTCTCTCCGCCCGCGGGAGGAGGACATGCTGTGACCCCGTAGGCGCCCAGTACCGGCCCAGAAGGGCCCCCCGGAAGGCCACTTGGTCCGCAGTGCTGTGGGGTGGGTCCCCAACGTCTTCCCCAGACCTCTCTCGGAGACGGTGTGCTGCTATCTGGTTTCACCCGGCCCAATTGTGTCCCTCGGCCCCCAGGGCGATCCTCCCTCCGCAGGCCATCTATATGGACCTTCTAGTAGCTGTTGTGGGGCTCCAGGGGAACCCTCTCCTGCCCCGGGCCGACCCTGCCGCCGTGCTGTCCCTCCCTCGGCGTGCTCGTTAGCTACTACCCCCACCGATCCAGGGTAGCTGGTCTGGTGCGTCCCCGACGCCACCCGGGGCCGCCGCAGTAATCACCGGGTCGACTCCTGGCAGGCCTCGTGGGCTCGTCCGCTCATGCCTCCCGGGTTGGGCACCCCATGTGGTGCTCCCAATGTGAGTCAAGGGGCTAGGCCCCACTCGAAGCGCTGGGCCCACCTCGCCGCAAGGCCTTCCTCAGACGGGCCCGCTGCACTCCCCAGGCTGCCTCTTGGCTGTGGCTAGGCGTCGGAAACAGCGCTACCACCTCCCGGGCCCCTCGTTGCTAGCCGCTCCCCGTTCTCCTCACTCCCAGTGTCGAATGTACACTGCGACTTTACCCCCAGCACTGGTCACTTGCCTGGTTCACGGCGGGCTAGCGGGGCTCCTGAGGAACACGGGATCGCTAAACTGCCGCTGGGCCTCGACACCGGATGGCGGGTGTTCTCCTGTGTCTCCGCCCGCGATGCCGCTCCGGTATCCGCTCGCCTCCGCCCCGTGCAGGGAGCGCCCCCGCCCCCAGCAGTGTGCACCTGTCCGTGTCCAGATGGGTCAGCGGGGCTCCGGGGGGTCTTGTCGCCTCAGTCGTGGAGATGTCGATCCCGTGCTAGGCCTCGTCGCAAAATGGCGGGTGTTCTCCTGCACCACCGCCTGCGGTGCTATGGCGATGCTCGTCCGCCCTCACATGGTGCAGGGAGCGCTCCTGCCTCACCGGCGATCCCCCGTCTGGGCCGCAGCCGGCCAGCGGGGTCCCCAGTGCCCCACGGTGCCGTCCGCAGCCTGCAGGCCCGCCGAGCTGTCAAGGAGCCCCCCTACAAAATGGCGGGCGTCCTCTCTCACCGCTGCCTGCGGCGCAGCTCCGCTGTCCGATCGTCCTCCCGTGGCGCAGGAAAGGCGCCTGTCCCCATCAGCGTGCTCCTGGTCTTGCCGCGGGGGGTCAGCAGGGCCACGGACCCCCCGGTATCGCCAGCCACTTGTGGGACCGTCCGGTTGCTGCTGGGCCTTGTCGCCAAATGGCTGCCTCGGAGACCGTCCGTCTCCACTCAGTGTGGGCAGCGTTCAAGTCGCCTGGGGCGCTTCATGCTCCATTGGCCGCCCGGGCTGTTTCCTCCGACACAGTCCCACCAGGGGAGCCAGCCCACTGCCGGAGCGCGATGATCCGGCTGCCCGCCGCCCCAGCGCAGGTCCGCACTAGGGGAGGCCACTCCCCTGCCGGGCCGCTCCCGGCTCCGCCGCTGTGTACCTCGCTGCAAGCTGAATCTCAGCTATTGCTCACCCCAGATGAGCCTCCACTGCCGGCGCAACAGGTAGGCACAGATACCCCGATGTCCGGCCGCTTATAACGGCAGATCGCCGGTGCTTTGCGCGGCGCTGGCGGGAGAGATGGGACTACACGTCCTATCGAGTCGCCATCTTGGCCACGCCCCTCTATCAGTGTTCTTTGACCTCATTGGCCATTTCACCCTTACTTTCAGACTCTCTACTTTTGGAATATCGTATGGCTCTCTTCCATGGATCTCTTCTTTTCTATCTGGTTGAGCTCTGGCAGTCTCATTATTTCCTTATCCCCCCCCATATTTTCACGATCTCATTTGCTGCTCTTTGAATATTCCAGTGTTTTTGTTTAGTGCAAAGAGAATTCATCTAGCCATATCGATCCGCTCATTTGTATCATCTTTGACAGTCGTGCGGATGACAACCCGACCCTTCATCAGAGAAGGACCCACAGCAGTGTCTAGCTGTTTCCAGCATAGTATGTCCACTATTGCCTCCTGAAGTATTAATAACTCTCTCATACTCAAATCCAACATGAGAGAGGCCATAATGATAGGTCGCCCCACATCTATGCCCACTGTGTGTAAACCCTCTGGAGTGTAAAATATTTGGTGTAAAACATTGTAATGTATTAATCTGTGTCTGCTATTGAGTGAAACCTCACACATTTGTGAGCAACAGTAATGTCATTATCGAGCCAGTTATGTCTCTACCTCCATCAGCTTCTCATCTAGATTATGCCCTTGCCTCCATTGGGTCTGATGCGCCTCAGACATTAGTTTATAGACTTTGGGTATAAAGCCTTGTGAAGTGTTGGTAGTAATACCATGCCGTAGTGCCTTCAGTGGAGGTGACTCATTGAGAAAACCAGGCGTGAAGACCTTGATAGATGGTCCCACTTTAAAATAAACAAATATATAAAAAAGGAACATTTTCCCCTTTTTCTTTGAATTATTCAAGTGCTATGAATTCATTGTCAGCATGGACGTCTCCCATTCTCGTTAACCCTGAATGCCTTAGCCGTTGTTTGGCCTTCGGTTCCAGGGTAGCTATCAGTACATGGTTGTCAAACAAAAGGGATATAAGGTGAATATCTTTTACCCAATTCTGCCATTCACATCAATCTAGGCCAAGCAGAGCTAGTATTGGCTACTGTGCTGCCTTGTGCTGGGAATCATGCAGAAATCTGCAATGCAACGCCATGGCCACCTCTATTGCATATGATGGAAGCCTACTTTCTGTATAGTGCCATCCGTGAGTATATCTGGCCTGGGCCTCCCAGTAGTAAAGTTCCAAATTTGGGATTGCAAATCCCCTTCTGGAGTATGCATGTGTCAGCTTTTGCCAATTAATTCATGGATGTTTATCTGCCCATATGAATTTTAATAACAACGCTCTAATTGTTTTAAAGAACACTCTCGTCAATAGAGTGCTATGTTAATAAATAAGTAGAACCATTGGGGAAGGAATAGCATTTTTAGGTCGAAGCCTACCAGACAACACAACTGTATGGTTTGCTTACGACTTTTTGTGGGCATTTGAAAAGCTTCCCTTAGAATGCATTCCGCCCATTGCTGACTATTTGGATTTGTGGTTTGTAACTCCCATTTGATTGCTTTCTGTATGCTGGCTTTCCGTTTTCCTTTCCTGGCTTTTTAGGTCGAGCCTGGACAGCGCATGCGCTGCTCTGCGAGGCATGCTGTATTCAGGTATGGACTTGAAGCTCCGTCCATTCTCCACCAATATTTTTCATTGGCTTGTGTCATTGTCCGCTGTAAAATGTGGCTTTTCATTGGTCAATAGGCTTAGTAGTCCCTCCTTAGTACCACCTTCTCTCATTTTGTAACCTCCCATGAGGACACCCCATGTTACGTGTGTTGTTACTCGGCAGGCTTTAATAACAGCCTCCGAGCAGTATTTTCTCAAATAGCTTTGTCCTGCCTGCAACACGCTCTCTCCTAATGCTTTTTTTTCAATGTTTAAGGCATGGGCGCCAAACGCATTTGCATTGCCTTAGGTCTCGCATTTGCGAGAGTTTAAGATATTGGCATTGTAAATGACAATGCCTTTTATTTATCTGTTTTTAAAACAAAACATAAATAAAAGGCATTGTCATTTACAATGCCAATAGTTTAAACTCTCGTAAATGCGAGACCTATTGGATTGCGAATGCTTGTTTTGCTTTAGGCTATCCAGCTTCAGTTTGCCCCTTCCAAGAGTATCCCTTGTTTACTGTATCCTTCAAAGTACTCGTTTTCTGTAAACAGGCCTTTAAATCTATATATAGATGGCTAAGCATACCAATATAATCATTTTGCAGTCCAAACAATGAAACTAAAGTGCTAGTAAATGCTAAAGTGAGGTTGCGTACATATAAAACTCTTATCTGGCAAATAATTGGGAAGGAAATGGATAGTTGTTTGGCGGGATGAGCATGTTGGTACAGTCTTATTGCTATACCACTTGTGGTTGCTAAAGTGACAATGCTTACAACTTGCAGAGGCTAAAGTGATAATGCTTATTTGTATTATATCATTTCCAGCAGGCGAGCATCAAGGTGATTGTGTATTTTTCCCAATGGTTTTTACCTTTGAACTGAAGCTTGCCATGAATTTGACATATCGCACGTTTAGTTGCGTGTGCTCGGTATCAAGTGCTGCATTGAGGGCTTGTCTGCATGTTCGTATCCTTTTTTACTTGAAAACCCCTCTTCACAGCTCTCCGAATTCAAACATCAGAGTGGGACAGATGCATAAGATGTGAATCATAGTTTCTTTCCCAGAGTCACACAATCTGCAAGAGTCACTGTTGATAGTTTTTGTCCAAGGGAGTTTGACATCCAGAGTTGGTTCGACTCCTAACAGTAGGCACATAAACGTAAGCTTTATATGAAATGAATACCCTTGATCGAAATAGGACTGTGGCTTGAGCTGAGTATAGGAATTTGTTAGACCTGGCATCTTTTGCATGTTTTTCCCCTGTCTCTCTTGCTTCTCACCTCCTGTTTTTGACTGTGTGCTGCATTTCGTTTTCACTGGTTTTAGAGTTCTGGGCACTTTACCACTGCTGATCAGTGCTAACGTGCACATGCTCCCTGTGTAAATTGTGATTGTGATTGGTTATCCATGATTGGCATATTTCATTTACTGGTAAGACCCTAGTAAGGTGCACTGTGTGTGCCCAGGGCCTGTAATTCAAATGTTACTAGTGATCCTGCACTGCTTATTGTGCCACCCACATGAGTAGCCCTGCAACCATGTCTCAGGCCTGCCACTGCAGTGTTTGTTAAAGCAGTTTTAAACTGCCATGTCGACCTGGCAAGTGCATCCACTTGCCAGGCCCAAACCTTCCCTTTTTCTCTATGTAAGGCACCCTTAAGGTAGGCCCAAGGTTGCCCCATGGGCAAGGTGCAGTGTATGTGAACGGTAGGACATGTTCTGGTGTGTTTTACATGTCCTGATAGTAAAATACTGCCAATTTCGTTTTTCACTATTGCAAGGACTATTTCCCCCATGGGTTATCATTGGAGCTGCCTTGTAACCTCTTACAAGTGTAACTTCCAAAATGGGGAGAGATAGAGATTAGGAGTTTGTGGTCCCTGAAATCACAATTTTAAAATACATCTTTTAGTGAAGGTGGTTTTCAAATTGTGTGTTTGAAAATGCCACTTTTAGAAAGTGGTCATTTTCTTGCTTTACCATTCTGTGCCTCTGCCTACCTGTGGAATCCATGTCTGGTTTAGACAGACAGTTGGGCTGTTTGTGCATTCACTCTACACAGTCACACAAAGGGATCTGAGGTGTGTCCTGCATATCCTGATGGCCCATCACCAGACCGATGGGTCTTCCCGATCTAGAGTGGTGGGAAGGGTTGTCACGGATACCTGAATAGGGCTGTGCCTGTCCTCACACAAAGCTGACTCCACCCCCTGTAGTGTGTCTGGAGCCAGGTCAGGGAAAGGCAGGGTCTTGTGCATTACAAAGACTTTCCTTTGAAATTTGCGTACTTCAAAGGCAGAAACTGTTATAAGTACTGGAGCTGTGACACCATAACTTCAGAACACTTCTGGACTAAGAGGACATTCTGCCAGAAGAACAGCTGGAGAAGCTGTCAGGAGGGACTAACACTTTACTGTGTGCTTTGCTGTGTTGGCCTGATGCTTGCTGCTTCTGTCTTGGGCAGTGAAAAGACTGGACTTTGCTTTCTGTATCCTGCTTGCCAAGGTTCTCCAAGTGCTTGTGTGTGCTTGCCTCCTGTTAAGAAGTCTCAGGGCCATCAATGACTTCATCTGCAGCCCCTAAACTCCTCTGCTGGGAGTTCTGACCTGCCAAGTTGTGCCAATTCCAGTTCTGGGCCCTTGGAGGTGGCTGCTGCTGCAAAGAAGCCCAAAAATCCATGCACCGACCTTCAGCGCCAGTTTTGCGTGATGCAGAAACGCTATGTGTTTTGGTGAAAAAGGAGCTCTAGAGACTAACAAGAGGAACAAGGTGTGATAGAAAAGGTCTCGAAGCCCACCCCCTGGGTCTCCCCGATGATCATTGCAGGAAAACCCAAACAACCTGGAAAAATCCACCTATGCATTGACATGTGACTGCTGAACCGTTCCATCAAACGGGAACGGCACATTACTCCCACCATGGATGAAATTGTGGTGGATGTTAATGGCTCCCGCTGGTTTTCGAAACTGGACCTCAACTCCAGGTATCACCAGTTACTATTGGCAGAGGAGAGCCGGTACATCACCACATTCAGCACACACCTGGGCCTACGCCAGAAAAAAAGCCTAAACTTCTGCATCTTATCGGCTGCTGAAGTATTTCAAAATGCAATACGCGAGAACCTGTCTGGCCTACCTGGTGTCCTGAATGTCAGTGATGACATCCTAATCCATTCGTCCACGGCTGCCGAACACCATAAGCATCTAAGGGTCACACTGAAACACCTCCATTCGTGCATGTAGCCCCCGTCCTCGAGAAGACATTTGCCATCTTTGGCCTGCCACGCGAGATTAAGAGCGATAATGGACCGCCATTCCATGGTGCGGAATTTTGAGACTTCCTTGACCAACTTGGAATACACAACCACCGCATTACAGCTCAGTGGCCGCAGGCCAACAGGGAGGTCGAACGATTCATGCGCACTATGAACAAGTCTCTTCGCATCGCCACTGCCGAGCAGGCCAATCCCGAATGCCAACTACAGTCATTTCTGAGGGAATACTGGAGTGCTCCTCATTATGCGACTCACCAAGCACCATGGACCCTGATGTTCAATGGAACCCGTCGAAACACCATTCCTACGTGCCCTGGATGGAAGCCACTTCCTCATGACATTCAAAGGACCCAAACACATCGCGAGCGGTGCAACGCTCTTGCCAGCCAGAGCAGACGAGCGAGGGAGCGTTCCTTTTTGCCTGGTGACAAGGTGGTCATCAAAGACCGAAAGCCTGGGTGGAAATTCAGGACACCGTTTGTGCCTGGGATGTGGACCATTGTTAGAAGCGAGGGAACCATGGTAACAGCTACAAAAGGACAAGAAGTAGTATCTTGAAACATTTAATGCTCACTCCTCCTCAACACTTGCATGGAGAGGACGCAGACTGGCCGGAGTACGATGGAAATGATACAGGATCAAGTGGGCTCAGGAGTCAGGGCCCACGAGACCCTGAGGAGAGTCAGCAAGAAGACTCACGAACCAGCTCTCCCATCTGTGACCTGCCAGCTTGTAGTCAACCCCATCGATATAATCTCCGACCCAATCCACAACCCAGCCAATGGCTCAAAGACTATGCATGTCATGTGAACTGAACTTTGGTCATCAAGAACTGAGTTGGGGAGGGAAGTAGCAGGTTAGCGGTCTTGCTGTCTATGAACCGCCTGGATGTAAATGCACAACATCCTCTGGCCAGGCTGGCCAGAGGGATCTAAATAAAAGGGAATGGAGCGCTCGAGGTCACAGTCTGACACAGGCACTTAGTGTGTGAACGCGTGGTGTGTTCGCGGCAGCGGGGGACAGCGAGGCGCTTGAGAAGTGGCGCAACACTTATGAAGAGACTGAATGGAGAGAGAATTGATAGTTAATGGGGGACAGCTTAAATGCGACACAAATATAGCAATATGAATCCCACAAATGAGATTGCGGAAGGAAACGTTTCTGACAACATCGATTTTGTGTTCGAAAAAAGGAAGCAGAGACGGGATGGGAAAATATGCTGGGACTTGCGCTTGTTCCCTTAAATGGCCAGACATGCTGCTCTGCTGACAGCAGACCAGGGAAACATGCCTACGACATCTTAATGGATTTCATTATTAATTCGATGCAGCAGGACTCCGTTTTTTCATTTGTGTCAAAACAATATAAATAAAGGCAGATAACGCATGCCAGGACCTTCTATGCTTGGACCCCAACCCGCCACTTCCGTCCAAGAGCTGAATATAAAATCTGTTCGTGTTTTCACTGGCGTGCAGCGTGAAAAAGGCTGATGTGCGACCTTAACACAGCAACGTGCAAGCAACTCATGGCCGCCGTTTCCTTTTAAGGGAAATGACGTCAGTCTCCATTTGGTGCTTTTTTGAAGAAGATGATGGGGTGTAAAAAGGAAGTTAAATGCATGTTTGCTTCACTGTCTTCTCTTACCTATACATTTATGTCGATGAAAACGCAGAACTTCTGTAGAGTTTTGTTTCGTAGCGTGCCTTCTCTTTTTGAAACAGGGCTAACGTGTGATACAACCATTTACATGGCTGCATCTTCAATGTGATTGTAACAGGGTCCCACTGTGTACCATGTCCCTTCGGTGGTCCTGCAAGCATGTATCCCTCCGCCAGCCCTGTTTACAGCATTGAAGTGTGCACCACACACCTCGGGAGTAATGTTCACCTCAGTCTGCGGTGTCGCCCTCGCGCTTGTGCGCGCGCACCACATTCCTCTGTGCGCCATGTTCTCTTCTGCTACACTGTGTGCCCACTATGCACTGGAACTCCCCCTTCAGCCCTTTCTCCGTGCATCGTGATTTACTTGAGTTTGCCCAGAGTTTTCTATTCAATGGTGGAACATTCTGGAGATATGTGAAATATTTAAATAGCCATCCCCTGTTTGCAATTAAATTAATCCCTATAAGGGTGGTGATTAGCGTGTTGTGGTCTGCAGGAAGGAGCAGGAAGAGACTGAAAGAGAGAAAGGACACAGATCACAATAGCTGGGAGGAGTGGAGCTGGCTGTGCTGGCCCTTGAGTATTTGCTGTCATAGGTGAAAACCTTTAGGGATGGCCCAGTCACACCACACCTTCTCTGTTTGCATTTGAGAACACAGACACAAACGCTCTCGTACACAAGCAAATCAACCAAGTATGTAACATACGTTTTACATCTTCTGCTAAGAGCAGTAGCAATAATACACTTGGTTATGTTCGTGCAGGCTTCATATCTCTTTACAAGTAAACATATCTGAGCAAAAGAGACAACGAAAGCACAGACCAAAACAGCACTGGGCACAGTATAGGATGAGTAGATGGTGACAGCAAATCAAGGTTCTCTCAGCATGTTTACACTAGACTGTGCCACCATCTGTGACCCTGTGCATCCCGTATTTTCTTTCGTAAACTGTAGTCAGTGGATAATGTCTTAGACCTTTAACTCTAATGCTTTAAATGTGTCCTATATGACCACACCAAGAGCCTAAGACTGAGAGAAACAGACCGACGGCGTCTCCTCGTGCTCCCTCCTCATCAGCATTTGCATCAAATCCCGGATACAACTACTCTGCTCAGACCTTCTGCACTTACACTTCTATTCCTGCTGCTAATCCCACCATTGCATCGCAAACACCAGTCCATTTTCTGCCTGCCTTCAAGCACCTCAAGGAACGTGAGTCCTGTGTGCCAGAGAACAAATTGACACTAAACTGTTCTAAAACCAAAATCCTTTCTAAGTACCACCTATTTTGCAAGACACTAAGGGGCAGATTTACAAGCCCTAGCGACACTTTTGTGCCACCGTTGCGTAACTTTTGTGATGCAGCGGTGGCATAAAAAATGCGGCCAATTTACAACGTGACGCATCTAGGGAGTTGCGTCACGTTGCAAAGCCCTGCGTCACATTATACCTGCGGCAGGTATAATGTATGCAGGGTGGGCGTTCCCACACAGGAAAGTCTCACAAAAGTGACTTGGTGAAATCTACAAGATTTCACTGCGTCACCTCTAGGACGCCACTGCGTTAAAATAAGGAGTGACGCAGTGTAGTGGGAATAGGCCCCAAAATGCATTGCTGGAGTTGCGACACGACTCCAGCAATGCGTGACTTTTGCCCCAACAGATGCGTCAGAATTTCTGACGCATCTGTCAATCCTTGCGCCATGGTACGCCATATTGTAAATACGGTGCATCCATGGTAGCGCAAGGGTTTCTCAGGGTGGCGCACGTAAAGTGATGCATCTCTACAGATCCGTCACTTTCTTGTAAATCTTCCCCTAACTGTTTAAATCAAGCTAAAAAAATCTGAGAATCATATGGGACACTGGCCTCAGCTCTCTGAGGAGAGCTGTAAAAAAGTGGGCCTTTTGCTGATACAGCTCCTCAACTAAACTATCGCTCAGCATACCAAGTGAAAAGACTACCTAAACTAAAGAATGCTGTTAGATGACTTATCTTCGGCCTAACTAAATGGACACCTGTCTCCTACCTCGGAATGCCACAGTTGCTCTCTGTGCATGCCAGCGTTGTCTTAAAAATACCTAGCCTGCATGCAGTCAGTTGCCTTGACGTCCCATCCCAACATACTCCTACAGCAAGACCCCCTTTGTTGTGTCCAGACGGTTCTCCCAGCTATACCCAGATTAAGTGCAAAAGCAGGGCAGGCTTTCACAATCAACTGAGGCCTAAAAGAAAAACAATGTTCTTCTGAGCGCTTTTCCCTCCCAAAACCCCACCTCACTTATCAAGGGCAAGTGCTTAACGCATTGAGCTATCTTACTGTTTACTTACTATCCTGCTATAAGTCATATTTTGACTGCACACTTTAGCCATGAAAACAAGCACGTCAGACAAAATGCACTAGTTATGAATATGTCCCCGTTACGGTAAAGTTGCAAACAGCTATGCATAAAAACATCAGAGTTACAAATACTTGCAATGTGGTGAACCTATGAATTAAATCAATATACAGATGAAATCAGTTAACTGGTGACCTCATCGGAATTCTAATACACTGCACAGAGTTCGCTGTGAACACCGTACCTTTGACATTTCCCGACGAATCTGTGGCTTACGTAACTGGAACTGCAGTGGTCTGATGAAAGAGTCGTTTTTTCAGAGGCCATGTCCCCTCAAAGCATGGTTACCGCTCTGTCTAAAATAGGCTGTGTCTGCTTCTCCGATATCTTCCTTTGGGAAGATAAGGGACGACAATGGGGCGGTGGAAATAACGGTGTGCTCATGGTCCTATTTCAGTCAAGCCGCCACGTGTTGGAGGAAATTACCAAACCTTCCGTCCCTCATCTGTGCCGCTCCGGAACAGAAGGCCGCTCCTTTTCCAATAAGGCACCCGTTTTTTTTGAGCTACCGCCAGCTTTCACTTTTCGTCATCTCAGGTCACTAGTTCACAAGCAATTGAAGACTTCTTTTCAACCGTGATTCTTTAACATGCCACCTGCAGAGCAGCGCAAATTCCAGCGCCAGGGCACCCCTAGAGATAGCAGTGCACCCTATAAGTATTGTTATCAATTATCAGTCAAGCTTAATTTCCATTTCTTAGATCATGTGCAAAGGACGTGGATTCTGGGTGAGAATCACTTTTCACTGTGGTGCAATCACGAGGTTCAATGGCAGGTTAGGAGTGGACACTACAAATGAAAATGAATATTGACCGATTTTACTGATCCAATATATTCAGACTGCAAGCTTTCAAGGGATGAAAAGCCTGCATGTTGAAGTAGGCTTGAACCACGTGATCGCAAAACAAGCAGCTTGTTGGCTATCGTGAAAAGAGTAGTTTGAGTCAGAAAAACTTGTGTTTACTCATGCTACCCTTCCGTCTCTACCTTACACCTGTACACCTGCCCCAAGAGGCCCTGTTGCCCTCTTCACATTGTACACTTACTTGGTCTTACCACCCACCCACCAACTCTACCCACGATGGTGGTGTTCTCAGGAGGAAGGCTCGCCATCGTACACAAGAGCTCCCTCCGACTCTCCACCTCCACCACGAGCGACCCCTCTGCCACCACTGAACACCTCCACTTCCAGATCCAACCCAGCCCTAGAACCACACTCCGCGGCACCCTCGCCTACAGATCCCCGCGCTCCGTTCACCACCACCGTCGCCGACCTCATCGCACCCCATGCCATCCCCTCCACGGACTACATACTCGTCGGAGACCTGAACTTCCACCTTGACAACCCCAGCGACCCCAACTCCGCCGCCCTCCTGGACAACCTCGCCAACATCAGACTGAAACAGCTCGTCACTACGCCCACCCACAAGGCAGGACACACCCTTGACCCCATCTTCGCAGGAGGGAACAACATCCACTTCAGCCACACCACGCAACCCCCTTGGACGGACCACCACTGCGTACACTTCCACGTCGACAAACCCACGCTGACCAAACCTGCACCGCGCCCTCGAAGGAACTGGAGCAAAGTCACTGAGGAGCAGCTCAACTCCACCCTCAACCCGACGCCCCCACCACCTCGACTGACTCCAACCTCGCAGCCAAAGAACTCCACAGATGTAACTCCAACTGCGCAGACGAGCTCGCACCCCTACGTAACCCCGACAGACAGCGCCCCAGGAAGGCCACCTGGTTCACCGCCAACCTCCAGGAATCCAGACGAACCTGCAGACGGCTCGAGAAGAACTGGAGAAACAGCAAAACATCAGAAGATCACACTACCTACAAGAACGCCACGACAGAATACCACAAACGCATCAGATCCTAAAAAAGACCTTCATCCAAAACAAGATCCTCGCCAACTCCAGCAACTCCAAGCAACTCTTCAGCGTCATCCAGGAATTCACCAAGCCCCCCAACGAGACCACAGACATCACCCCTTCCCAGGACCTCTGCAACAAGCTCGGATCCTTCTTCCATCTGTAAATCGAGGGCCTCTACGGCAACTTCAAAGACCAGACACCCGACTCCGAAACCACTTCCTTCTCCAGCAACGCCAGCCAGCCCACCATCTCCTCGTGGACCCCAGTCACCACCGAAGACACCACGTCGACCATGAAAGGCATCCACTCAGAAGCCCCCACGGACCCATGCCCTCCGCACTTCTTCCACAGAGCCGCCACCGCTCCCAAACTACGACGCACCATCAAAGCCACCTTCAAGACCGGCATCTTTCGCAATGACTGGAAACGCGCAGAAGTCAGACCCCTGCTCAAGAAGCCATCAGCAGATCCCACAAACCTCAAGAACTACTGACCCATCTCCCTCCTCCCCTTTGCGGCCAAAGTCACCAAGAAGACCGTCAATACACAACTAACTAAATTCATCGAAGAAAACTGCATCCTCGACCCCTCCCAATCCGGATTCCGCAGCAACCACAGCACTGAGACCGCTCTACTCGCCGCCACAGACGACATCTGCACCCTCCTCGACCAAGGACACACCCCAGCCCTCATCCTACTGGACCTCTCGGCAGCGTTCAACACCGTCTCCCACACACACACTCACAGCCAGGCTCCACGACGCCGGCATACACGGAACAGCCCTCGACTGGATCCGCTCATTTCTTACCGGCAGAACCCAAAGAATCAGACAACCACCCTTCCTATCCGAACCCACGGAAATCAACTGCGGAGTACCCCAAGGATCGTCGCTCAGCCCCACACTTTTCAACATCTACATGACCCCCCTCACCACCATCATCAGACAGCACGGACTCAGCATAGTATCCTACGCCGACAACACCCAGCTCATCCTCTCCCTCACCAAGGACCCTATCACCACCAGACTCAACTTCCAGGAAGGAATGAAGGACGTTGCATCCTGGATGAGCAGCAGCTGCCTGAAGCTCAACTCGGAGAAGACAGAAGTCCTCGTCCTCGGACCCTCCCCCTCAGCATGGGACAACACCTGGTGGCCCACCATCCTCGGCAGCCCTCCCACCCCCACGGACCACGCCCTAAACCTCGGCATCATACTCAACTCCTCCCTCTCCATGACCCGACAGGTCAACGCCGTCGCCTCCAGCTGCTTCAACACCCTCGCATCCTCCGAAAGACCTTCTAATGGATCCCCCCCGAATCAAGGAAGGCAGTTACCCCTGCACTCATAACCAGCAGACTAGACTACGGAAACGCCCTCTACGCCGGAATCAACAAGTCTCTGCTCCGCAAGCTCCAGACCATACAGAACACCGCAGCCAGACTCGTCCTCGGCATCCCTCGACACGAACACATCACCCAACTTCTGCGAAACCTACACTGGCTCCCCATTGAGAAGAGAATTACTTTCAAGATACTCACCCCCGCCTACAAATGCCTCCACAACACTGGCCCCTAATACCTCAATGAGAGAATCTCATTCCACGTACCCAAGAGAAATCTCCGATCCGCCGACCTCGCAGTTGCCAAAACCCCTCGCATCCGCAGAGCCAGAACAGGCGGAAGAACCTTCTCCTACATCGCAGCCAAGACCTGGAACAAGCTCCCGACCAACATCAGGTGCGCCCCCTCCCTGAACATCTTCAGGAAGACGCTCAAGACATGGCTCTTCGACTGAACGGAGCTGCACAACACCCCCCCCTCCTCCCCAGCGCCTTGAGACCCTCACGGGTAAGTAGAGCGCTTGCAATTCCCCTGATTGGTTGATTGATTGATGTTCTCAAATCCAGAAACAACCTGCAACGGATGAATCTGAAGAGGCGGCCACAGAGGCGTTCCACCCAGCTGAATACTTCCACTTCAGCAGCCAGAGTCTAGAACAGGGTGGTTGACCTGAACTTTACTGCGTGGTGTGCTTTCAGTTTTTCTATCCTGGCCTCTAACTGAGTGACTCCCGCTACATTTTGTGGGCTTGAGATAGTTCAACTGTTCACTGCAGTCCAGTGGTTCCATTTGGTTTGTGTGGCAAGAACGTGCACAGTTATGCCAACTCAGAAACACAATAAACAATGATGGGCAGGAATAGTATGATCAGGGTCCGAATGGGACAGAAAATAAGCCCTGGCGCCAGTATAAAAATGGCCAGATTAGTGAATTAGATAGCTAAAAAAGTGTGCCATGTTTGCTAATTGGAGCAGTTTTCAACTTGTAAAGACACGCTGTATAGGTGTTTTGCAAGATATGGAAGACTGCATGGACTTAAGCTTGCTGCAGGCATTGCTTGTTTTAATATCAGGGAAATCAACAGTAAAACTGCCCCATCAGACCATAAAACAGGCCCACAAACAGCCAAAAATACGGCTGCACACTAATCTGTCAGATCAACCTTTAGGGCATCGCCTGAGAGCCCTATAGGCCTATGACACTGGTCGTGATCAAGCACTTGATTCTGGTGGAAGTTTGCATCTTTACCATCCACCATCACTTGCTCACTACTGTGTGATATAGGTCTGCTGTGACTCAGCTCTCTAGCATTCCTGCTCTACTAATGCCCATATCTCTTCCCCCTTGGCCCATGCCTTCTTTCCCCCAGTCCATTTCCCCTTGAGCCTGCTTCTGCTATACCCTACCTCACTTCTCTTTAGACCTCGGTCTCTCCTGGCCACATCTTCAGTTGCTCAACTTCGTTCGTTTTCACAACTTATTTCTCCATGACACACCTTCCCTCTCCCCTGGTCCACCTGTTTCCTTGCTTCCTTGGATAATCTTTCCCCATGCCAATAAGTGACACATACATACATGTGCACCAGTTACGACAATACTTTTGCATGGAAGGAACTTAGAATTCATAAAAGGGCTCCAGAATTATTCCTGAGAAATTGTGAGTGTTTTAGATTTCCTAGAGTATGTCTGGAATCCTCTGGGAATAAAAAATATGTAGCAAATGTACTGCAAAGAAGAAGTAAACCTACAAGAGTAAATTCCTATCATTGAGAGTGAGGCCATCTATAACTGTGAAATATAACAGTAGGCTACTAATGAACATACTAGTTTTGGCATAATGCTCATTCTAAAATATTATTCATAAAATTACAATTCAATTAAAAGAAGAAGCCAAGCAAGATAACCCATTTCCATCATCCATCTGCACAGGAAGTGACATCCCTTGATTTCCCATCATCCATCTGATCACCCATCTGTGCAGGAAATGACATCACTGGATTTCTGTTAGACTTGGTATCTTTTGGTGTGTTTACCCTGTCTTTTTGCTTTCTGACCTCCCGGTTTTGACTCTGTTTTTGCTGGTTTAGTGTCTCTGCGCACTTTCTCACTGCTGTTCAGTGTTAAAGTGCAAGTGCTCCTGATGTAAATTGTTGTTATGGATTGGTTATTCCATGATTGCATTAGTACAGTGCACTGTGTGTGCCCAGGGCCTATAAATCAAATGCTGCTAGTGGGCTTGCAGCACTGGTTGTGCCACCCACACAAGCAGCCCTTCAAAGGTAACTCAGACCTGCCACTGCAGGGTCTGCGCGCAGTTTGTAACTGCCATGTCGACTTGGCAAGTGCACCCACTTGCCAGACCCTACACTTCCCTTTTCAAACACATTAGTCACCCCTAAGGTATGCCAAGGTACCCCTGTGGGCAGGGTGCAGTGTATGTGAAAGGTAGGACATGCCCTGATGTGTGTGGCATGTCCTGATAGTGACATACTGCCAATTTCGTTTTTCCTATTGAAAGGCTATCTGGCCCATAGGAAAGCATGGGAGTTAATTTATAACATCTTATAAATATAACTTCCCATTGGGACCAGATAGGAAAATAACGTTTAGTATGCCTGAACTCAGAATTTAAAGATGCATCTTTTATTAAAGGTGATTTTTACATTCTGTGTTTGAAAATACCACTTTTAGAAAGTACAATGTGATCCTGTGCACACGCTATGTGTTTAGTACGTTATGGCGTAGTTCTACCAACTTAGTTACATATCATACATGTAGATAAGTATTTTGTTCTTGCAATCACGACAAATTTGTGAAGTATTCTTTCTTTCTTTATTCCGTAAGATAGCCCAGCCAATACGTGTTTCGTCATGGGAGATTTCCCAACTGACTTCTTCAGGGCTGTAGAGCAGGTAGATGTAATATATCCAGTTCTTATTGTTCCATGGTAAAAGTCCTCATATTATAGCTGGTGAGGTCCTAGCAGGTGAGTACCCCAATGGTGTGAGGGGGTGGGTCCATTTGATTACACACGGAGACGACAGTAACGTGAAGCGTACTCGCTTCTAGGTAAGAGTCACTTACGCGGGAGGGTCTCTGTTAGCAGAAACACATAGCCTTGTGTAAGTAGACTTATGCACTCACGTTATTTTCAGATTACCCACCCCCTCACACCATTGGGGTACTCACCTGCTAGGACCTCACCAGCTATAATATGAGGACTTTTACCATGGAACAATAAGAACTGGATATATTACATCTACCTGCTCTACAGCCCTGAAGAAGTCAGTTGGGAAATCTCCCATGACGAAACACGTGTTGGCTGGGCTATCTTACGGAATAAAGAAAGAAAGAATACTTCACAAATTTGTCGTGATTGCAAGAACAAAATACTTATCTACATGTATGATATGTAACTAAGTTGGTAGAACTACGCCATAACGTACTAAACACATAGCGTGTGCACAGGATCACATTGTGTTTACAGTGGACCTCGTCTTGGGTCCCCGATTGAGGGTTTAGGGTGTTAGTCTCCCTCACCTCTGCACCGCACTGATAACTCTCAGAAAGAATTGCGTATATTTGGGAGGCGCCAGGTCCACACTTAGAAAACGCCCCGAAGTTCCGGAGCACTTTTAGAAAGTAGGTATTTTCTTGCTTAGCCATCCTGTGTGCCTCTGCTAGGATGTGTATTGACTGTCTAGCTTTGGAGTGACAGGGGCTGGGGATGTGCAGTGGCTCCAGAGAGTCTGGATGAGTCAGGGCCGGGCTGAATAGACCTGGGCTGCATTTAGAGTAGTGGGAGGAGATTTCCTTGCACCTGAATGGGCCTGGTCTGCTGCAGACAATGCTGTCTCCGCCTCCTGCTGGGAAGCTGGGCCAGAGAGGACCAAACTGGTTTGGACTAAGCACAGACACTCTCTGCCTAAGAGGACAAAGGAATTTGGGGTATAAATATCGGGACCCAGACCCCAGAACTTTAGAACTCTTTTGGAACCAAGAAGAAGAGCTGGAGAAGCTGTGAGGAGAGACTGCCACATTGCTGTGTGCTTTGCTGTGTTGGCCTGCAGTGGCTGCTTCTATCTTGGGCAGTGAAAGGACTGGAGGGAACTTTCTGCAACTTCCTTTTTGTGAGTTTCTCCAAGGGCTTGAGGTAGAGCTTGCCCCCAGTTCATGAAGTCTCAGGAACAGCAAAGACTTCAAGTTCATCTGTTACCAGCACTGGAGACTGTGTGTTTTGTGCTGCAACAGAAGAAAAGCAACCTGACGCCATCAATGACGCCGCTGCCGACTCCATGTCCTGAAGGCACCGCAGAGGGCACCGCCGTATTTTGCACCGCAACCCTGGTCTCACCGACGCTGCCACCTGATGCCGCCACTGAGCCGCTGCTTGCACCGCAACCTGTGGGAACCGCACTGCCTCGCTTCACGCCGTTGCCCTGGTATCCCCGACGATGACGCTCCAAGCCGACATCGATGCCGCTGCTTGCACCGTGGTTCGAGGTCACCGCTCGTAAGTTACACAACGCACCATCCTCATCCCACACCGCAGCCTTGGCCCACCGACGCCGGCCCCATCGACTCCAGTTCGTCAGCCGACGACAGTGCTTCAGAAACGACGATGCCGCTGCTTGCACCTTGACCTGCCAGCACCGCGATGAGCACCGCATCACTTTGCACTGCAGCCCTGGTCTAACCGACGCGCTGGACGACCGTCACCGAGCCGCTGCCTGCACCACGACCTGAGGGCACAGCACGCCGCACTGCTACACTTTGCACCGCAGCCTCGACGCCCGCCGAAACCGGCGCTCCCGACTTCAACCGCGGGGAGTTCGATCTGCAACGCGTGTGACTTCAAGGGCCCGACGACTCCTTCACCGACCTCCGGAACCGACGCCTGCAGACGCTGGCTCTTCGGGGCTCATCGAGAGGTCGCAGATGCCCTGAATTTCTAAAAGTACTGTATTGCGTGTCTTCCCGACACCGTAGCTGGCCCGCGACACCGTGGTCAGCCAGAACTGTTTGGATTTGTTGTTCACGACACCATGATAGCCCCAGACGGCGCTATCGACTTCAAGGAACTGTATTTCAAGTCTATTTTGATCATTGAAGATTTCTGAGAACTGTATGGTGGATCTTTATCGTTTTTGGTCTTGTTTTGGATATATAAAAATATTGGATATTTTTTTTAACTGATGTGGTGTCCTTTTGTAGTGCTTTCACTGTATTACTGTTGGTTATGTGCAAATGCTTTACACACTGCCTCTAAGATAAGCCTAATTGCTCGTGCCACGCTACCAAGGGGGTGAGCAGGGTTTATTTTAGGAGTGTAACTCCCTTATCCTGACTAGAAGGAAGGGTCCCTACTTGGGCAAAGGTTCAAACCCTTGCCAACTAGAGACCCCCATTTCTAACAATTTCCTATCATCCATCTGCACAGGAAGTGACATCACTGGTTTCCTGTGAAAACTACCTTTAAAAGAAGAAGCTAAGCAAGAGGACCCATTCCCAATATATATCTGCACAGGAATGGACATCACTGGTTTCATGGCAAAATTCTCTTTAAAAGAAAAAGACAAGCAAGAGAACTAATTTCCATTGTCCATCTGGATAGGAAGTGACATCACTAGATGTCCCATTATCCATCTGCATAGAAGTAACATCACTAGATTTTGCATCATACATCTGCACAGGAAGTGACATCACTGGATTTCCTATCATCGAACTATACAGTGAGTGACGTCACTCCCCCCTCCCAGAATATACTTATTGGCCACAGCGCGGACGCACTGTTGGCGCATCAAAGGCAAGTCCATCTGTGCTTGTCAGACCCTGAACCACGCCCAGTGCCAGGAACCCTGGCCCTCTGCCCTACTGCTGCAATATTGCTGTGATGCTCTGCTCATTCCACTCTCGGCCGCTGCTGTCTAGCTGCATCACACACACGGATGCATTTCCTGCAAGTTTTCATGCACTTAACCACACCCAACACTCACCGCACCAGCACTGACAGCACCCACCACCACACTCGCTCAACAAGTCACACAACACTCCACACAAGCATGCATGCTCCTCAACACCCACTCACTCACAAAACACACCACAGAGATGTGGGACTTGCTCCACAACAACTCCCTGTACCTACTTTTCCTCAAGGAAATGTGTCTGAATCTCGCATTGGTACCTGACATCGCCACAGCCATTCCCCCAGCTACAAGATCACCAGGCAAGACTTCACAAGCTCGGAGGCAGAATCAATGTCATCAATAACGCCATCAGCTACACCACCTTCACAGAAATGTTGTCCTCCCACATGGAACACCTATTGTTCAAGCATCACATCAGAGCCAACTTCACCCTAAGTGGCACTCTCATCTACTGACCACCTGGACCATGCACCAAATTCACTGGCACCATCACTGACTTCATTGCACTCACCCTTGACGCTAGCAATTACATCCTACTCGGAGTCCTCAACCTTCATCTGGAATACCATTCTGACCCCAACTCAAAAGTACTCATCAAAAACCTTGGAATCCTGGGCCTCATCCAACGAGTAAAGATACCTACCCATGCAGCTGGACATCTTCTGGCCCCTGTTTTCACCACCTTCGACAACATCCAAGTCATCAAGCCGACATCAGTGTCCTAGGCAAACCATGACCTCATTGAGGTCAGCATCTCAGTCCTGGTCCAATACACACGCACCACCGTCAGACCAGCCCACCGAAACTGGAACCGCATCACTGATGAGGACTAGAACACCACTCTCAACACCCACCGACCAAAACACAGCAACAACCTCCCCAAAGGCATCAAGAAATACAACAATTGCCTCCTATGCCAACTCCCTGTACCCCATCAAATACAGTAATACAACAAGATCTGGTTCCCAGGCCAGTTAGTACACAGAGGACCTCAGACTGATTAAACGCCACTGCCACCAAATGTTCCAGACCACCGAATGCGCCACTCTGACAGTTCTCATCGGTGTCAGCACCAACAAAAGCAAAGAAATCTTCACAATTGTGAAGGATTACATTTCACTAGGCTGCCTCTACCTTCATCACCCCCTCGCAGGTCGTCTGCAACAATCTCTCTCAATTATTCAGCAACAAAATCACTGCCATTTACAGCAACTTCAACCTGCAACTGGACCTGACAGACCTCTCCAAATGCCTCCCAATCTTATCCAAAGGACCAATGCTACCCACATGGCCCGTCATCACCCCAGAAGAAGCTGCCGCCACCATAAAGTCCATCTAATCAGGGGGTCACATCAGACCGCTGCCCCCACCACACCTACTTCATAGGACTGCAGCCCATCAGTGCACTGCTCACACAGATTCTGAATGCCGCCACCTCTTCCGCGACCTTCCTAGATGCTTGGAAAAAAGCAACTGTCCTCCCATTGCTGAAGAAACCCTCTGAGGACCCTTCAACACTCTACATCTACAGACTGATCTCCCTGCTACCATTCCCAGCCAAGGTCTTAGAGAGTAAATCATAAATAGATGCCTCACCAAATACCTCAACGACCACTAACTCCTCAACACCACTCAGTCTGGCTTCAGACCCAACCGCTGCATGGAAACTGCCTTCATCGCAACTACAAATGACATCTGCATGAAACTGGACAGAGGAGACTTGGCAGCTCTCATCCTTCTTGATCTCTCTGCAGTGTTTGACACATTCTTCCACCACATCCTCATCCAATGCCTAAATTACATCGGAATCTAAGGACACATACCCTATGGACCTGCTCCTTTCTGACTGAAAGGACCCAGTCAGTCAGCCAGGCACTGTACACCTCAGATGCCCGGAACCTCATTTGCAGAGTTTCTGTCAAGGTTTTTATTCCAAACTCCCAGGATCGGCGTGTTGCTCAAATGGGTCCACCTCTCAATCGTTCCACCCTCTGATGCTGTAACAGCGCAGAGGGTAGGAATGATTAAGCGAGGGAAGGAAAGGATGGGGACAGCGGGGAGGGAGACCTACAACACAAAAATCACAATTAGAGGACTGTTCTAATTCCAATATCAAATACTCTGAGGTACGAACATACACTGATAGGCTATAACTACCTGTAAAGAAAAAGAACTTGCAATCTTGCGAACAATCTTTGGTGGAGATATCTTTATCAGTGGAAGGCTCTTTAAATGTTAAAAAAGAAGAATACACCATTCCATCAGTATTGAACACACCCTGGGCAAACACCACACACATGCAACAATCACGTCACACGTTACCCACCACAATTTTGAAGGAACTTGCGTCACAGGGGGGGGGAGGGGTTTGAGTACACGACACACACCACAATCCCCTGCTAGGAAGAAAGAATCAAAAGAATCACATGAAGCCTTCATGAATATATATCAGCCATAAAACGAATAATCTGTACCAGCATTAACATCTCATGCCTTACACTTAGTTAGCTGTTTACTCACAGCATATGTCACGAGTGGTAATTCCACTAAAGAGTCATGTAGTCGGCTTAATCCATATGTAACAGACAGTACACACCCTAGAAACATCGGAGGTTTCAGAGTCCCCCACCTGGGTGTATGGTTCCCAACAAGAGCTCAATACTCCGAGATTTCTGTAAAGTGCATCAGTTTTTTACACGCTCATGATTGGTGACTGCGTCACCCTTAACGCCCTAGTAGCGTGCGTCTGTGAATCAAGGTTTTCTCTCCGAGTTGCTCGCTCCCTCTCCGGCGTCTGCTTTCCCCAGAATTCGCAGCAATGCACTGATGCCGAGGCCCGGATTAAGAGGCTTCCAGGTAGGCGCATTATCACTGTACGCGCGCGCCTTCGGGAAAGGAGGAATCATGGGAATTGTAGTTCGGGCGTGAAACGGGACGCTTCCCACCGCGTTCGTTTTACGCCAGAGGGTTATTAGGTGTTCCGGTTCAGGGGAGTGCAACAGTTTCGCAAGGATCCTCCCAGATCCCGACCCTCTTCAACGCATACATGAGCCATCTTCCGCTCTCGCAACATCAACGTCTTCTCCTATGCCGACAACACACAACTCATTCTCTAACTAACGGACAAGATGCATACAACCCAGATCAAACTCAATGAGTGAAATCTTCCACTAGATGAAGACCAAGCTGAACACCAACAAGACCAAAATCATGATCTTTAGAAAGAACACTTCACACATGCCCTCATCTCAAGCAAGCTGGACTACGGGAATAACCTCTATGCTAGGATCAACAAAAAACTCACCTGAGGGCTGTGACCATTCAGAATTTGGCAGACAAAATCATTCTCAACTACTCACAACAGACTCACATCACACCACACCTGAAGTAGTTCCACAGGCTCCCCATACACAAAGGAGCACAATTTAAACGCCTCACCCACACCTTCAAGGCACTATATAACACTGGCCCAGCATACCTCAACAATCGCCTCTGTTTCCACAAACCTTCCAGACAACCCAGCTCATCTGTACTCCTACTCACACAAATTCCATGGATATGAAAACCCCAGTCAAGCCATCTACTACATTGCTCCTAAAGCGGGGAGGACCTGCCACTACACATAAGATCCTCTTCCTCACTTCTTTTCTGCAAGAAGCTGAAGACCTGGCTTTTTGAGTAGTCCCACAATGCATAGGTTTGGCTACACTCACACCTGCTCAGTGCCAGGATTCCCTCCTGGGTGATAGTGTGCTCTACAAATCTGCATAACATAATAAGTCTTCATTACAAGTAGTCCGTTAATCCGTATGGGGAAGGTAATGGGAGTTTCTGGCCCCATAAGGTAAACAAGTCCTTTGGGAACACCGCAGTTTGGGAGTGTATTATCTGGAAACTTTGCCTGCTGAAATCAAGCAAGATGTCCAAGTGGAAATCCAGCAAAAGATGGGGAGTAACATGTGGGAATCTGGATTGAAACATGAATTTCTGTGGCTTCTTTACTGAAAAACCTAAAGTGAAGCCAGAGACACCTAGTTTTAGTTTGAGAACACACATGCAATAAATCAGTGATTCCGGAGTCAAGTCAAGTCAAGTTTAATTTGGTTAATTAAAACCATAGATTTACACATCACAACACAATACATTAAAAAGGTTCACAGAAAATTAAAACAATAACGTCTGTCAGGGAAGCAAAGTCATCCCGTATTATCTTGTTCACATTGCGCCCATCCCGTCTTACAATACCTCTTTCATAATACCACATGTATA
Source organism: Calotriton arnoldi (assembly GCA_963921515.1). NCBI lineage: Eukaryota > Metazoa > Chordata > Amphibia > Caudata > Salamandridae > Calotriton > Calotriton arnoldi. The sequence goes on from CAWUFW010003329.1 coordinate 1,746,621, forward strand.
GTGCAAATGTGACAGCACAAGGAGTACTGTTAGTGCAAGGGCAGCATAAAAGGGAAACAAGGGAAGGGTAAACTTTTTTCTAGACAGCAGTGATGCTGCATCTCCTCTTGTTCTACATTGGTTTTTTTTATTATATATTTTTATTATTTTCAAACATTGAGAGTCACATATTTTGATTAGTCTACAATACAGCCATCTGTCAAGCATGTTCATAACAGCAAAAGAATAATTCAGTCACAACAGTTCCAAAGATTGCGCCATATTTTGTTGCAGTTCCATTTCTACCGTTGGGGAAATAAACAGGTCCCCCCGATATTCATTCCACTTGCCCCACTTTTTATCCCATTTCTTGGGGCACCCTCTTGATTTAAAAACCTCCTTCTCGGCTATCATGCACTTGTCTAATTCCTTTGCCCATATCCGATGAGATGGTCTTTCTGCCACTCCCCACGTTTTGGCGATTTCGCGTTTTACTAGAGTATAGCCCAGTGTGGTCAGTTGTTGTTCCACCTCTGTGAGGTCAGTATCTTCCCATATATTAAGTAGGCCAAGTCGTGGTGTAAGGGTGAGTGCCTACCCAAGTGCCTCCCGGATATGTGTTGTGGCCCCTTCCCATATGGGTCGTATAATCGGGCAGTCCCAGATAGTATGAAAAAAGGTTGCTTCCTGGTGGCAGCCACGAAGGCATAGCGTGTTCGATCTCGAACCTATTTTCGCTAGTGTAACCCCGGTGAAATAGGATCTGTGCAAAAAATGTTGTTGGGTCAGGCGGAAACGGAGAGTAATTGCCGCCTCCCTCGGGGACATCAACGCCGCTTGCCTGTCCTCATCATCAATGGGCCCTAAATCTGTCTGCCATTTTTCTCGTAGTATGCGGAACGGGTCTGGTAGGTTATTACACAATTTTCTGTATGTTAACGATATGGCTTTATTTAAAATGGGTTCATCCAGTAGTCGATCTTCCAGGGGGGACGACTCCGGTATCGTGCTCATGTCTGGGAGTGCAGTAGTGATGGCGTGTCTGATCGGCAAGTATCGGAAAATCTCCCCCTGGGCTAGGTCATACTTCTCCCTCAATTCCCAGAATTTAAGGATTTTACCCTTTTTCACCAGGTCTCCTGTAGTGGAAATTCCTATGGTGTCCCACTTATCAAACCCAGGCTGATTACATAGTAGTCCTAGTTGCTGGGTGAACCATAGTGGTGTGGCGTGTGTCATCACATTCTTGTTCTACATTGTTGACTATTATTTTGCATCGCCTCCTTCATAATGCGAGTTATAAAGTGCAGATGTGACAAGATAAAATTTGCTAAAAATGGAACAAGAAGACAATAAGTTTAAAATAAATTTACTCAATATTCCTCATAATATAACATCTGCAATTAACATTTTATCTGACAATAACCTGTCCATAAAACCGGATAGGTAGTGCAAATGTGACAGCACAAGGTGTGCTAAAAGTGTAAGGGTTGCATAAAAGAGAAACAGGGAATGGGTAAAACTCATTCTGGTGCTAAAAGTGCAAGGGTCACAGAAAAGAGAAACAGGGAAAGGGTAAGGCTTATTCTGGACAGCAGTGTTGCCCCATATTCTCTCATTCCAATTTATTACCAATTATCTTTCATTGCCTCTTCCATACCAAATGTAAAGTGCAGGTGTGACAAAATAAAATTTGCTAAAACTGGAAGAAGAGGCATCAAGCTAAAAACTCATTTGCTAGACCCCCCCTCATACTGAACTATCTGCAATTTACATTTTTATCTCACAACGACCTGTCCACTTTCCAGTTGGTGCAAAGTTCGCAGTAAAGTGCGAAAGTTAATAATAAGAAGCGTCAAATCAGGATACTTCCTCAATGGTATCTCCTCAAGTTCCCTTGGACCTGGTTGTTCTGCTTCATGTCCTAAAATGCCACTTCCATTTTATCTAAAGTAAAGTGCTAAAGTAACTGTGCAAAGCTGCTAAAAGATTGCAACAGAGAACATTGGAAACACTGAACGGCATTAGTGAGGAGCTATTGATCGTACTTCCTTCACACTGCGGCATCAAACCTTTGTCTGACAACAGCCTCTCAGCTTTTATGGTAACTTTTGTGAAGGCCGCAACTACTCGGGGACATTCACCTTTTAAACAAAAGAGTCAGGCATGACGGCAGGTTCTGATGCCATTCTAATTAAAAAAGATTGCGCAGCAGAGCCTTACATTCAGTGAACAGCTTGGGGCATCAGTGATTCCGGTGAGTTTCATCGGAATAATTCTAGAAAAGATTACCACAAGACCAGTCTTCACATATTATTTATGTACAAAAATGCCAGTGTCATTCTTTTAGAATAAAACATGCTCATCTATAATTCACATCAGAGTTACATTTTGAGGCTATTTCAAATCACCTGAGAGCTACTTTTAACACGAATTATAAATTACCTGAGAGCTATGGACGTGTAGGGAGCTCTTGGACTGCGACATCACAGTTTTTGATCATGTAGTGTTGGGTAGACATTATTATGTGTATTCTCGAGTTACATGTAGTTCATCCTGAATATTCAACAGTGTTGAGGTTGGTGATTTGCTTACTCTGCAGTTTCTTACTGACAATGTGTTTCACTCAAATGGAAAAAAGTTTATCTGCAAAAGAGCATTGATGTGTTTTAATCTTGTGAATTTTTTTCTTTGTGGAACAAAACATTAAAACATATCTGGAATGTTGTAAGAAATTGTATTATTAGCTTAGGGGGTGACAGCCCCACTCAAATAATAAACACAATCCTTGTCAGGGTGAACCACAATAGTCACCACAAAAGATGCTGCCTATGACCGGTTGACTGCATACATATTTCTTTCTTTAAACGAACGAAAACTATTAAAATATATATACATTACTTGAACTTTTCGATGCATAGCATGGCACTTGGCTCGAACAACATTGCTTTTTTTAGTTTTAAATTGCAGCATTTTGGTCACGTCTGCCGGACATGATGTAACCAAGACATGTCTCATTTGTTTGTCGAAAGAAAAAAGCTGTCTGATATCATCATCTATTTTGGAGCTGGGTTAGGCATTATCCTCAGCCAGTGGGGTGAGGCAGCTGCCTCATAGTTTACTTCTGACAGCTCCCTACTGCTGACAGACAGCATGAGATCACACTCCTAACTCTGTGTCTAGGGGCAATGAAACCAAGTCCCCAAATATTACATTACAGTGTCATCATAACCACAGAGCTCTTCCTGTTTAAAACCTGAACACTAACTGTTCTACATAGAAACCTACGCCATCTCCTGGGGCCAGATCACATCATTTTTCACTAGTGCAGGGAAAATGTGACCTGGCACTTACACTGGCAAACCAGTACAAAAGTACCATTTGGACCAACCGGTGCAAAATGCATTGCACCTCTCTTTAAGATTTGATTGCTAGAATGCTAAAGTTCTTCCAAGTGGGAATCATATGTAATACATATGAATGTACTACACTACTGTGCCGAGCCGGTCCTTAATGAACATTGTTTTGGAGGGGTTAATCGTGTGATAACTGGATAAGCCAAAATGAAACGCACTTTTAGAGAATACCTAGGATGCACTAAATAAAGGAGGCACACTGTTCGACCGGGAATGTCCCCTGCATTGTGAATGGATGTGTACTCCTGCCACGAGTTCCTCACTGCATATCAATTTGGTATCCTGACTTTTATTTTGAACCTGGTGTCACGCTAATGTAGTGTGTGTGCAGAGACCTGGCTTATCCCTGACAATGCAAGCACCAGAACCTGCCTGCGACCTGGAGTGGTGATCCATGCATGCCTGCATAGTGGACAGAGGACTATCATCCTTCTCCTGAGTGAAGCACATAAAATGGTAGTGGCAGTGTAATGTGTTTTGTGATTTATGACAGGACCTTTTTATCTGTGTCAGTTAGAGTGTGGTCTACTGACCCCTTGTGAAGTTCTGTTGTTTTGTGCGACCAGGAACTTTGCACTGGCATCCCATGTGTATGTCAAATGCATGTGCTTGGAGACTATGCATGTAGTATGTATGTGGTAGTAGGTATTTAAGTGTGTATGAGTCTGAGTACTGAAGCCAGTAGGATCCATTTTGAAAGCCTCTGGTTTGGTATGGCACAGGATTGAGGATGAGGACAGCTTCCCTAGACAGTGAAAGTGATGGAAGGTGGAGATCCAGCCACTGAAGTGAGAGGATGGGCACCCAGCTACTTAGAAATTTAAATAATGCTTTCTTAGCAAGGTGCCACTGATGAGTTTTTCCTGAGCACTGCTGTTTGGTAGATTGGAGGGGTGAAGGTTGGGGCTCCAGTTGCTGTTCAAGATGAGGAAGTTTCTAAGTCAGTCCTGCCTTTTTTGTGTTTCTCATCACTGCTTTAAAAATGCTGATGGCAGCCAGGTACAGAAAACTCACAATTCTTTGTGCTTTTGTGGTGGGCGATCCATCTTGGCGACAGCCAGTCCTCGAGGAGCATGACTTTACACAAAGATTGCGTCTGGGGAGCAGCCTGAGAAGGAAAAGAGCTTGGAAAGAGAACCAACCGAAACAGGCTCTGAGGTTTGATACAATGGATCCACCTCCCCTGTCAGGAAAATGTGTTGCAAAGAGGTATCCAAGCTACCCACCTGGTTCCAGTCCAAAGTGCTTTTTGTCCAAGGAAGGGAGCGCTCCGCAGAGTACTCAAAGAGCTGCTTTGTAACCAGGGCTGCTGTCTGCTTGACATCCAGTCCCCCAGAGGTGAGGGGCATCACCTGAAGTTCGAAATTTCTGCTGGAGGAGCTGAGGGTCTACCTAGCGCCTAGAAGCCTGCCTGCTGAGAAAGGTTAGCAGTGTGCCTGTCCCTGCAGAAAGAGAGACTGGCAAGGAGAAGACTAGCATGTTCATCGCAAATGGAGTACCCAGAGAAAGAGGACGATATTAGAGAGCAAAGCCGGGAGTGGCCTGTGACTGAGTGTGTTCCTCAATCTCTCTGCATGGCTTCTACCTGAGAACTGCCCCAAAGATTGCACCAAATCAGGTGTGGTTGTGTCCACTTTTAGCCACCGCAGGTCATGAACTAGTGCTGCCACTGACGCCAACAGAAAACTAAGAAGACTTGTTGCGGTTGTGTAAGCCTGAATTGCCAGAGAGACCACCCCTGCATGTCACCACTGTGAGTCTAACCAGCCTGGGAGGCCATAGCTGCACATTACCTTTGTCACCCTGATTAGTCCGTAAGGCTGCAACTGTACACCACTTTCATGAGCATGATCGGTCTCGGAAGATGTAACTGCACATCGCTACTGTGAGCATGATCATTGGGGAGGCTGCAACCACTAGAGAAGCCATGCTGCGACACCTGCCTTTATTCACCCTGCTACTTCAGTAGTAAGGACAGGCTACACCAAAGATGGAAGGCACAGTCTGAACCCAACCTGTGAAAACAGGTGCCAGGCATCACAAGACTTCACCTGTGACTGGAGCAAAAGGATGGAGCGTACTCCAAGAAACTTGAACGTGAGGACTTGAGACTTTCTGAGTAAACCAGTAATGGGAACAAGTGACTGAGTTGCAGTTCTAAGCTCCATGGGGGTAACAGTGATGTAATATGCACCTGTGCCTAAATCATGCCCCTTCACCAGATACTGGGGACTATAGCTTCTAGGTTTGCCTGGATGGGCAAAGGATACTGGAGAAAGGTGTAGCACCTTCTGAAGAACTCAACCAGGTATACAACTCTTTATTGGCTTATTATAATTGAAAGGTGTAGTATTTAGGTCTGTGGTGTGACTAAAGTATTCTTTTTTACTTAAAAACAAGCACTGGACTGGCCATTAAGTTATTGTGTCTGCTGGTTGATTACTGAGTGCTGAGCTTGAGCTCAACACACTCCCTCCCTGTGAACCCTTGGACTGCTTTCCCTCACTAACCTGAGAGTCAAATGTGGAAAGGGTTGTCATTTGTTCAGTTTGCAGAACTATAGTAGGATGGATCCCAGGACATTACTTGCAAACAACCTTATTCACCATGGTTGGGGCCAGTAGCCCCTGTCTGCCTTGTGGCCCCCGAACGGAGTCTGACACACCCTTTGTTACAAGTGCAACTCTGTTTATATTTCATAAGGGCTATTTTGTTGCAGAGGTAGACAGGGCAGTGTAAGTAAAATGGCTGATCTGTGCTTCCATGCAAGACAAAATGTTTATTTGTTGGTGGAAAACATTTGGAACAGGATACGCTAAGTATGTATATCTGTTTTTCTAAAGAAAACTATGGGTCAGATTTACTTGGAAATTACACCAATGAACCAAAGTTGCTGTGCTGCATTGTATGAAAGAGAGACTGCAGGACTGTAGCATATCTACGAAGATATGGTGCGACCGCTGTCGTCTCCTGCACTGTCACATTTTAGGCTGCCATGCGTCATGCATACACCCTTGCACCATAATGCAAGGTTATGTCATGATGCCTACCATACATTTTGTACTGGAAGGCTATCCTTCCAGTACAAAGTACTACGCTTTGACTTAGTTTAAACATTTTCTAACTTTGTCTGTGTGTTGTCCGTTACCGCACACACACACAAAGTTAGAAAGGGTTTCTGGAAATAAAACTTTTCTAAAACATTAGGCCTGCCTCGAGGAGGTTAACATTTTTGATGCAAAGCCTTGTCTAGATTTTTTAGAATGTGGATGGTTGCATGGGAACACCTTTGTACCACCCATGGAATGCCTGCATGAGGCACAATAACACAAAGAACTACATTGAATTACTTTAGGGTTACTTATCGGACTTTGGACTGGTTTATGTCACTGTTTGTGAAACTGCACCAGAGCAAAGCCTTGATAAATCTGGCCCTGTGTATTGTTCATATTACCGTAAACGCATTGGTATCAGGCTTTTAAAAATATAAAACGAGCTCAATAAGGATGCCATAGGATTTGTTGCTTTATTTGCCTTTGACTGTATATCATGCCATTTAATTAATTTTTCCTTGCCCTATTACCTAGCCCTAATGCATAATTTGACAATCCTGTGCAGAATAATTCATACGGCTCTCCTGTCAACTGCAGGTATTCATTTCTTGTCTGCCTGCAAGTACTACACTTCTTGCCAGTTACCTACATCCTCCGCATGCTACATGGCAAAATCTCACACAATTACCACAGGACGCAAGACTATACTCTCACAGAGAAAGGTTATTATTTTATATCAACAATATATAAACAAACACCAGAGACGTTTTAAGGCATGGGCAAAGTGGGCTCTGGCCCAGGGCCCCAGCCTTTCAGGAGGCCCCAAGATAGATCCAGCTCTGTTCTGCAGTCTTGCCCTGATGGCACTGAATGATTCTTAAACAGATTGTTTTAAATACTATTTTCCTTTACTTTATTTTCATTGTGGGTGATATGCGTGTCTATTACATTTAGTAGAGAAATATTGTGTTTATGTTTCATGCAACATCCGTAAAATAGTTTCTTTTAGATCAAATCAGGATCTGACATATGAGAAATGAGAGGGTGTCACAGAGATTATTTACAATAATATTTGCGAGCAGCTTTTGTGTTACAATATTGAAAACACACATCACTATCCCTGAATATTACATGGAAACACATTTAGAATTTGGAGAAGTGTGTCTGTGCACTGTCAGTGACTCGGCCTAAGAGGACAGGAAAGAGCTGAAATAAGATCATACATTCAAAACTGTTCCTTACAGGGGTCCCCAAACATGCTTGCCCAGGGCCCCCAAAATCCTTAAGATGTCCCTGACAAACACCTTCAAGCACAACATCGAGACGTGGTACATTCCGAGATTAATGGACAAGCCCTCTACACATGACACACGCACGCTTGAAAAGCACACACACACACACACACGCACGCACGCACACTCTCTCTCTCCAAACTCACCTAAATGCACCCACAAAGCATGAATACAATGTACACAAAACACTAGGCGAACACCCCACTCTAACGCTCACCACCTCAGTTCCCATTCTGCCTCTTCCCTAAAGTCAAGGCGCCATCCATCGTGTGACACTTGTCTTCGTAACCCAGCAATATTTCTCGTGAAAGTAAACCAAAGCCTGGGCTCTGCATGGGAACACAGGCCCCAGCAGTGAGGCTTTCCTTTTACCTCCACTCTTCAGACACGTTCAGATGCCACTGCTGCTGCTTTACTACCCAGAGTGACCTCGGTCAGGGGAGGGGATTACAGATGGAGTTATGACATAGGGCCCACACCACATTGGGACTCTCACTGTTGTGGACATGTTTTTAGCAAACTCCACCGGTTAAGTGGAGTGCCAACTCTTGCCTATTAGCACTGCAATTCTAACATCTGCACATGAGAGTCACTCTCCGCCCTTTTACCACTTCACTTACGAGCCTTTAATTGCTTTCAGAAGTAAAGGCTGAACATCACATCGCATCGCTTACACCGTTGTCAATTGACCCATTGTCTTGTGTGACACCTTGAGGCAGTCCTGCAAACATGTCAGTCACGCTGGTATTGTATACCATACCATAATAATTCTTTTTACCCATGGGAAGTTCTGCATTGATAACACCCCCTGGAACAATGGCGCTGTTTGTATTTATAAAGCTATAAAGCTGTAAACCCCGTGGGAGAAAAATATTGCAATGCGTTGATTTTTCTACTGGCTATTGTTATATGTATTACTTGAATGGAAATGTTTTGAAAAACAACACTTTTCAATAATTTTTGTATTGAATGAAAATTGCGATAGATAATGAGGAATGTTACAAATAAATGTGAAACTGCTGAGATAACTGATACAGTAATAGCTAAAATGCTGAATTCGAAGTATCCTGTCTGTGAATGCTGTTCTTGAACAAAACTTTAATAAAGATATATCCCCCAAAATAAAATAATTAAATGTGAAACTAGTAGGCTGTAGGACCCATGTTTTATTGTTTATTGAACCAGAATCTGAAGCCAAAATTGTTATTATATTGTTTGGGGGACTATAGTGGAAATGCTAAAAGTTTACTTCACAATGAACGTTATTGGTCGGACCCGGAGGGCTCATTAAGAAACTACTGTTACATGCCCCACTAGAATTAATCGTAGTGATAGCCTAAATGTCTGAGTGAGTGGGTGAGGGTTCATGATAGGGCATGAGTGAGAGGTCTGGAGTTCAGGCTGCAGACAGTATGAGCCCATGACAGTGCCTGTGTTTTTTTGATTGCATACTCATTCATTCTTTGGCCTCTCTGCAGAGCGAACAGCGCGATCATCACACATATGCTAGTTGTCGTTACTTTTCTATGATAAAGTGCATGTAGGAAGTAGTGGAAATATAGACAGCTCAAAAGGAAAAGAAAGTGCAGAATTTTTTAGTGTTTATATGTGAGAGGAATGTTGAAGTGGAAGAGATGAAAAGAAATACATGCAGAAGGTTAGAATGAAAATAGAACAACGGAGAGGACAGAGTTAAAGTGTGAGAAATGCAGATAGAGGGACTTCAAAATGCTGTGTCTAGAGAAAGGGTTGCGGGACTAGTGCAGAGAGCGATAATGCAGAGGAAAATTATGTAAATAGAAGAACAGGAGTGTTACTCAGATCATATAAAATAATAATCACATGCATTGGTAAAGCCTGTAGGTCTACCTTGTTTTAGGTGTATGTATTTTTTGTTGTATGATGCACCTTTACAGACGAACAGAAAACACAGGTAGGTGACCCAGTATAGGACTGTAATTCACATGCTTTAGGTCATGACCATAACTACATAGACCACACCTTTTGTGACAGACTCCTAGTTGTCTTTCTTTGGAGACACCTCTTCTAGAGAACCTCCATCTTGTTCATCCAACTCCACCCCTGCCTACACATTCTTGATTTGCCTTGCTTGATTATGTGGCACAGTCCCTTGTTATGTCTGAGCTGGGAAGGCTTTGTACTATGCATCATGTCTTGGTACATGTTTCTTTTCAAAGGCAAATTATGATGGAGGTTCCTTTCCATATCACAACTCCCCATAACACTTAGGTTATTTTGATAAGAATAAATTATGGTTGAGACATGTCTGAAAAGAAGCTGTGCAGACAGTTGTTCCACCAGGAGCTCATGGCAGGGAGGCGTGTGTTGCACTGTGAAGGCATCTCATCAAAGGCTCAGAGGCAGGAATGCATCAGAGGGGGGCAGGGAAATTGGGTTCCAATTACAGGGGACTACAGGAATCAAGGCATTCCAGACATGATTTGTTGGCTAAGTATCATAAAGCATAAGACAGGTGTCTACAGTCTCAGTTGAGTACAATGGCTTTGAAACAAAACATTAAAACGTGTACTCAAACAGCATTTTCTTGGGCTATAATGAGTCACTTTTTTGTTTGCCATGAAAGAGTTACTGGCACTAATTTCTGTGTCAGACTACCAGTGCGCACTTGTATTTTTCATACAAGCCAAGAAGTTTATGACTATGTATTGAGTTGTCATTCCTAGAGGCCTCGAAATGCTTTTTCTTCAAACTGCAAATGAAAAGCTGTGAGCAATTCCACTGTTTCTGCTGCATTCGCATCTTCCTGCTCAAGGTTGAAAAGAGGCTGAATGCAGGGGAAATGCCTTGCCTAGCAAGAATTTCCCTTTCTGTGCAGGGAGGAATGCACAGAAGAAGGAACTCTCATGGCATCCAGCCCTGTCAGGGACGGACCGGACAATGTAATTACATAATTATCTTGATTGAAATTACAATAAGTTAATTACACTGGCTGGACCCTGATAGTGCTCTTCAAAGCATCTTTACCATCATGGGATGTGGGGCCTGATGTATAAAGCAATTTTGCGGTTGCAAAGCCTGTGATGCGCAAAATGACAGGGCTTGTGTTAGACCTGTCAGCTTTACGGTGGTCTTTCCCCAAACCTTTTGCTTTTGACCTCCACATTTTGCTCTATCTTTTTGTTGGCCTTAGGACTGTGAGCACTTTACCACTGCTGATCAGTGCTAAAGTGCATGTGCTTCTTACCTAAACATGTTTGTGATTGGTGTATACCTGATTGGTATATTGAATTTACTTGTAAGTCCCTTGTAAAGTGGTACCCCCTACACCCAGGTCCTGTAAGTTAAATGCTACTAGTGGGTGTTAGAAATGGGGGTCTCTAGTTGGCAGAAGTAGGTACCTTTGACCAAATAGGGACCCTTGCTTCTAGTCAGGGTAAAGGGGATACACTCCTAAAATAACCCCTGCTCACCCCCTTGGTAGCTTGGACGAGCAGACAGGCTTATCTCAGAGGCAGTGTGTAAAGCATTTGTGAACACATACAGTAACACAGTGAAAACACTACAAATGGACACCACACCAGTTTAGAAAAATAAGTAATCTTTATCTAAACTAACACAAGACCAAGTGGCAAAAATCCACAATACAGTATCAAAAATAAGGCTCTTGAATGGTAGAAATAGTTCAGTTCAATGCAAGTTATCAATGCGACACTTTTCTCACAAAGTACCTTTAGATGCGTCACGCAAAACAAACAAAAGGGTCACAGGGAAGGTGATGCATCAGTTCCTTGCTTCGGGGGAGGCGATGCGTCTGTTCCTTACTGTAGCGCAGGGAGGCGATGCGTCTGTTCCTTACCGGAGTGGAGGGGATGCGTCTGTTTCTTACTGCGTTCCGGTTACGATGCGACAAGATGGCGCCTCGATGCGTGGTGACGATCCGGAGCGATGCAACAAAATGGCGGCACGATGCGACGGTCCGGTACGATGCGTGATCTTTTGCAGCCGCACGGCAGGTGCTGCGATGGTTTTCTCGGCGATGCGTCAGGACCCGGTGTGGATGCGGCGCGCTTCTCCCTGGTTGCTCGGCGAGGCGTTGGAACCAAGTGCGGATGCGGCACGCTTCTTCCCCGTGGCTCAGCGATGCGTTGGGAATCGGTGCGAATGCGACACGCTTCTTCTCGTTGCGTCGAGCTCCCAGCGACAAACAGTCTCTAGAGGTCCTAAACAACAGCAGGCACCTCTTTGCAGGTTAGAATTCCCAGCAAGGAAATTCAGGGGAGCTGGTGGTGAAGTCTTTGTGTCCCTGAGACTTCAGAACAGGAGGCAAGCTCAGTTTCAAGCCCTTGGAGATCTTTTCTTCAAGCAGGTGACAAAGCAAACAGCAAAGTCCTTTTCTCCTTTCCTTGGCAGCAAGCAGCCACTGCAGGCCAACCCCAGCCAGCAAACAGCACAGGGGCAGTATTCCTCCTCAGCTTATCCGGCTCTTCTCTTTGGCAAAGGTTTCCTCTTGATTTCCCAGAAGTGATCTAAAGTTCTGGGGTTTGGGTCCCCCTTTTTATACACACAAATTCTTTGTTCTCTGAAGGCAGAGAGTGTCTGTACCCAGCCAAAACCAGTTCTGTCCTCACTGGTGCAGCTTCCTGGCAGGAGGTGGAGACAGCATTGTTGAAAGCAGACCTGGCCCAGGCAGGTGAAAGGAAATCTCCTCCCCCTACCCTAAATTCAACCCAGGTCCCATTCAGCCCAGCCCTGACTCATCAGACTGCCGGAGCCGCTGCCCTCTCCCAGCTCCTGTCACTCACAGGCCAGACTTGCAATACACAAACCTAGCAGAGGCCCACTGGATGGTTAGGCAAGAAAATACCCACTTTCTAAAAGTGGTATTTTCAAACACAGAATGTAAAAATAACCCACACTAAAAGATGCACTTTAACATTCTGAGTTCAGGCATACTAAACTTTATTTTCCTAGCTTGTTCCTAGGGCCAGTTATGTTTATAAGATGTTATAAACTAACTGCCCATTCTGGCCTATGGGAACAGATAGCCTTGCAATAGTGAAAATCGAAATTGGCAGATTTTCACTATCAGGACATGCCACACACATCAGGGCATGTCCTACCTTTTACATACAATGCACCCTGCCCACAGGGGTACCTTGGGCCTACCTTAGAGGTGACTAACATGTAGAAAAGGGAAGGTTTAGAGACTGGCAAGTGTGTGCACTTGCCAAGTCGACATGGCAGTCCCAGACTGCACACAGGCTCTGCAATGGCAGGCCTGAGCCACATTTTACAAGCTGCTTCTGTGGGTGGCACAATCAGTGCTGCAAGCCCTGGGCACACATGGTGCACTGTACTAGGGTCTGACAAGTAAATCAAATCAGCCAATCTTGGAATCACTAATCCATTACATCACTTTACAAAAGGGAGCACTTGCACTTTGGCACTGAACAGCAGTGGCAAAGTGCCCAAAGCATCTAGACCAGCAAAAACAGATGAGGCAACAGCAAAAAATGGAAGGGAGACCCACGTCAATGGTGCCAAGTCTAACAGTGGACTTCAGCACTGAATGTGCCACCCACAGGAGTAGCCTTTCAAACCTGTCTCTGGCACTGCAGTGCCTGAGTGCGCAGTTTACTTCCACTTTGACTTGGCATTTAAAACCACTTGCCAAGCCTTAAACTGCCCTTTTATTAAATGTAAGTCACCACTAGGGTAGTCCCTAGGGAGCCCTAAGGGCAGGGTGCTACGTAAGTAAAGGGTAGGGCATGCACCTTTATGTTTTGCATGTCCTGGTAGTGACAAACGGCCTTTTAATTTTTTCACTACTGTGAGGCTTACTCCTATGATAGGTTAGCATGGGAAATTCCTTAACACACTTTTAAGCTGTAATTCCTGATCAGAGAGAAGTAGCTTTTTCATGTTTCATATATTTGGAATGATAGTGATAAATTCTACTTACTGGTGAGGTTGGATTTAATTTTACTATTTTAAAATGCCACTTTTAGAAAGTATGCAAAAACAACAATTGATGGACAGAATGCAGAACAATGTCATACATTCACCCCAGTACAGAGATCTGGGCCTAAATCCATCGTTTTTGCTCACCATGCCATTCCAGTTTGAACCCAGCCATATGCAAATCAGTCTTGACCCTGTGCCTCATGGGAACAGTCCAGCCCGAACTGCCAAGCCAGGTCCTCCCTGGACTGGAAACAAGCATCCTAGGACCGGTTTCGGGGTTTCACCCTCTTCAGCCAGGATAGCTTGATTCCAGTGGCATGGAGAGCACGGGACCCACGTCTGGGCATACCCGTCCCACTCGGGGTGACAAATGCAAAAACAACAATTGATGGACAGAATGCAGAACAATGTCATACATTCACCCCAGTACAGAGATCTGGGCCTAAATCCATCGTGTTTTTGCTCACCATGCCATTCCAGTTTGATCCCAGTCATATGCAAATCAGTCTTGACCCTGTGCCTCATGGGAACAGTCCAGCCCGAACTGCCAAGCCAGTTCCTCCCTGGACTGGAAACAAGCATCCTAGGACCGGTTTCGGGGTTTCACCCCTCTTCAGCCAGGATAGCTTGATTCCAGTGGCATGTAGAGCACGGGACCCACGTCTGGACATACCCGTCCCACTCGGGGTGACAAATGCAAAAACAACAATTGATGGACAGAATGCAGAACAATGTCATACATTCACCCCAGTACAGAGATCTGGGCCTAAATCCATCGTTTTTTTGCTCACCATGCCATTCCAGTTTGAACCCAGCCATATGCAAATCAGTCTTGACCCTGTGCCTCATGGGAACAGTCCAGCCCGAACTGCCAAGCCAGGTCCTCCTTGGACTGGAAACAAGCATCCTAGGACCGGTTTCAGGGTTTCACCCCTCTTCAGCCAGGATAGCTTGATTCCAGTGGCATGGAGAGCACGGGACCCACGTCTGGGCATACCCGTCCCACTCGGGGTGACAAATGCAAAAACAACAATTGATGGACAGAATGCAGAACAATGTCATACATTCACCCCAGTACAGAGATCTGGGCCTAAATCCATCGTTTTTTTGCTCACCATGCCATTCCAGTTTGAACCCAGCCATATGCAAATCAGTCTTGACCCTGTGCCTCATGGGAACAGTCCAGCCCGAACTGCCAAGCCAGGTCCTCCCTGGACTGGAAACAAGCATCCTAGGACCGGTTTCGGGGTTTCACCCTCTTCAGCCAGGATAGCTTGATTTCAGTGGCATGGAGAGCACGGGACCCACGTCTGGGCATACCCGTCCCACTCGGGGTGACAAACGCAAAAACAACAATTGATGGACAGAATGCAGAACAGTGTCATACATTCACCCCAGTACAGAGATCTGGGCCTAAATCCATCGTTTTTTTGCTCACCATGCCATTCCAGTTTGAACCCAGCCATATGCAAATCAGTCTTGACCCTGTGCCTCATGGGAACAGTCCAGCCCGAACTGCCAAGCCAGGTCCTCCCTGGACTGGAAACAAGCATCCTAGGACAGGTTTCAGGGATTCACCCCTCTTCAGCCAGGATAGCTTGATTCCAGTGGCATGGAGAGCACGGGACCCACGTCTGGGCATACCCGTCCCACTCGGGGTGACAAATGCAAAAACAACAATTGATGGACAGAATGCAGAACAATGTCATACATTCACCCCAGTACAGAGATCTGGGCCTAAATCCATCGTTTTTTTGCTCACCATGCCATTCCAGTTTGAACCCAGCCATATGCAAATCAGTCTTGACCCTGTGCCTCATGGGAACAGTCCAGCCCGAACTGCCAAGCCAGGTCCTCCCTGGACTGGAAACAAGCATCCTAGGACCGGTTTCGGGGTTTCACCCCTCTTCAGCCAGGATAGCTTGATTCCAGTGGCATGGAGAGCACGGGACCCACGTCTGGGCATACCCGTCCCACTCGGGGTGACAAATGCAAAAACAACAATTGATGGACAGAATGCAGAACAGTGTCATACATTCACCCCAGTACAGAGATCTGGGCCTAAATCCATCGTTTTTTGCTCACCATGCCATTCCAGTTTGAACCCAGCCATATGCAAATCAGTCTTGACCCTGTGCCTCATGGGAACAGTCCAGCCCGAACTGCCAAGCCAGGTCCTCCCTGGACTGGAAACAAGCATCCTAGGACCGGTTTCGGGGTTTCACCCCTCTTCAGCCAGGATAGCTTGATTCCAGTGGCATGGAGAGCACGGGACCCACGTCTGGGCATACCCGTCCCACTCGGGGTGACAAATGCAAAAACAACAATTGATGGACAGAATGCAGAACAATGTCATACATTCACCCCAGTACAGAGATCTGGGCCTAAATCCATCGTTTTTTTGCTCACCATGCCATTCCAGTTTGAACCCAGCCATATGCAAATCAGTCTTGACCCTGTGCCTCATGGGAACAGTCCAGCCCGAACTGCCAAGCCAGGTCCTCCCTGGACTGGAAACAAGCATCCTAGGACCGGTTTCGGGTTTCACCCCTCTTCAGCCAGGATAGCTTGATTCCAGTGGCATGGAGAGCACGGGACCCACGTCTGGGCATACCCGTCCCACTCGGGGTGACAAATGCAAAAACAACAATTGATGGACAGAATGCAGAACAGTGTCATACATTCACCCCAGTACAGAGATATGGGCCTAAATCCATCGTTTTTTGCTCACCATGCCATTCCAGTTTGAACCCAGCCATATGCAAATCAGTCTTGACCCTGTGCCTCATGGGAACAGTCCAGCCCGAACTGCCAAGCCAGGTCCTCCCTGGACTGGAAACAAGCATCCTAGGACCGGCTTCGGGTTTCACCCCTCTTCAGCCAGGATAGCTTGATTCCAGTGGCATGGAGAGCACGGGACCCACGTCTGGGCATACCCGTCCTACTCGGGGTGACAAATGCAAAAACAACAATTGATGGACAGAATGCAGAACAATGTCATACATTCACCCCAGTACAGAGATCTGGGCCTAAATCCATCGTTTTTTGCTCACCATGCCATTCCAGTTTGAACCCAGCCATATGCAAATCAGTCTTGACCCTGTGCCTCATGGGAACAGTCCAGCCCGAACTGCCAAGCCAGGTCCTCCTGGACTGGAAACAAGCATCCTAGGACCGGTTTCGGGTTTCACCCCTCTTCAGCCAGGATAGCTTGATTCCAGTGGAATGGAGAGCACGGGACCCACGTCTGGGCATACCCGTCCCACTCGGGTGACAAATGCAAAAACAACAATTGATGGACAGAATGCAGAACAATGTCATACATTCACCCCAGTACAGAGATCTGGGCCTAAATCCATCGTTTTTTTGCTCACCATGCCATTCCAGTTTGAACCCAGCCATATGCAAATCAGTGAGCAAAAAAACGATGGATTTAGGCCCAGATCTCTGTACTGGGGTGAATGTATGACATTGTTCTGCATTCTGTCCATCAACTGTTGTTTTTGCATTTGTCACCCCGAGTGGGACGGGTATGCCCAGACGTGGGTCCCGTGCTCTCCATGCCACTGGAATCAAGCTATCCTGGCTGAAGAGGGGTGAAACCCCGAAACCGGTCCTAGGATGCTTGTTTCCAGTCCAGGGAGGACCTGGCTTGGCAGTTCGGGCTAGACTGTTCCCATGAGGCACAGGGTCAAGACTGATTTGCATATGGCTGGGTTCAAACTGGAATGGCATGGTGAGCAAAAAAACGATGGATTTAGGCCCAGATCTCTGTACTGGGGTGAATGTATGACATTGTTCTGCATTCTGTCCATCAACTGTTGTTTTTGCATTTGTCACCCCGAGTGGGACGGGTATGCCCAGACGTGGGTCCCGTGCTCTCCATGCCACTGGAATCAAGCTATCCTGGCTGAAGATGGGTGAAACCCCGAAACCGGTCCTAGGATGCTTGTTTCCAGTCCAGGGAGGACCTGGCTTGGCAGTTCGGGCTGGACTGTTCCCATGAGGCACAGGGTCAAGACTGATTTGCATATGGCTGGGTTCAAACTGGAATGGCATGGTGAGCAAAAAACGATGGATTTAGGCCCAGATCTCTGTACTGGGGTGAATGTATGACATTGTTCTGCATTCTGTCCATCAACTGTTGTTTTTGCACTTTTAGAAAGTAGACATTCCTAAGCACTTACTGCTCTGTGAGTCTGACAGCCTGTCTCCAATACACGTCTGGGCTGGGCTGGGTGACAGCTACATTTGGGCATTCCCTCTAGACAGCCACAATGCAGGACACTCAACTGCATCTGTATTCATCTGGATACTGATGGGTCTTCCTGGGCAAGAGAGAGGGAAGAAGCTAAAACCCCATGTGAATAGGTTGGGTCCTGTCCCCACACAAGGGGCTGATTTATCCCCCATCGCTGGGCTGTCAGACAGGACTGTGCTGAAAGGGGAACCTGTGCCCTTCAGAGATTTCTATTGAAGTCACCCCCACATCAAAGGCACTTTTGGGTATAAGTACTGGGTCTCTGACCCCTTCTAGGTAGACACTTTGTTGGACTTGTAACCAGACATTGATGGCTCTGCATCTGCACATTGCCAGAAGGACTGCTGTGCTGCCAGGGAGGACTGCCACTTTGCTAACTCCTCTGCTCTGTTAGCCTGCTGCTTGCTGAGCTGCAGGAGGGACTTCCACTTTGGGAGCTGCCTCGTTGTGCTGGCTTGCTGCCTGCTACCTTTGTGCTGTACTGAACTACATGTGTTCTCCAAGGGCTTGCTGGCCTTGCCCCCTGTTCAGGAGGTCTCAAGATCATCAAAGACTTCACTCCCTTCCACTGCTGTGGGACTCCATAATGGTGAGTCCAGCGAGTAGGTTTTGACACAGATCAGATTGTGAGTCGATCGCCATCTTGATCTTAGAACAAAGACAAGTGCTTCCCCTTTGCCGCTTTTCTGCTTTTCTGCAACCGGCATTGTCTACGAGGCTCAAGTTGTTCCGGCTGTGCTTGTGCCGATCTAAGGCACCACCGCACTCCCAGCGGCTGCAGTGCCTTCCAGCGCAGCTCTACTGCGACGCGTTGCCCTGGTGACCAGGGGCATATCCATGGTTACAAGGTTCGTCAGCCCCCGATGCGCAAACTGTTGTGACCAAGATCAGTCGACGTCACGGCCCACGCTCATGAGGCCGACCAACAACTCGATTGAAAGGCACTGTACTGAGTAGGTGGACCCCCGAGATTCCAGGCTACGACACACATGTTTTGTGGGTGGTTTGCCTTTTGTTGAACTTCCCGGTCCTGAGGGGACCTCTGCTGCCATTTTGTGCCCTGCTGTGCCCTGCCACGGCGAGGAAGTAATACTTCTCAGTAACCACAGGAGTACACATGCTACTAGCATGGGGTTTACCTTAATGACTGCAAAACATGTTTTGTTTTAGCACTCTATTACCGGGGGTATTTATTGTGATAACTTGAACAGTATACATTATATATATTTTTTTGTTCTTGTTTTGTTTATAATTCAATAACCCATTTTTATAAACTTGTGTGGAGTCTTTTTGTGGTGCACTCGTTGTGTTATTGTGTGTGTGTATTGCACAAATTCTTACACATTGCCTCTTTAGATAAACCTGACTGCTCTGTGCCAAGCTACCAGGGGGTGAGCACAGGTTATCTTATTTTTGTATCTAGCTTACTTTGACTGGAGTGGTGGGTTTTGCCTGGCCCGGGTGTAAACCTTAGCCAACCAGAAACCCCTTTTCTAATAGCTATTTGTTATGTGTAAACCCATTTTGCCTTTCAGTAGCAGGCTACCGAATCACAAAATAGGTTTAGAAGCCCATAACAAATTGCTATTTGGAAGCGGTGTGTTTAGAGTATCCCTTCCAAATAGCTATTTGTTAAGGGATATATGATTGTTTTGCGACTTAATCCAGTCGCAAAACATTAAAATGTTACCAACTCTTGAGTTGGGGTAGTAACACCTCCACAAAAGGAGACCGTTCCCGTTAGTGAATGTTAAAAAAAGAAGGTTTGCTGGGGGAATAGGCAGAAGTTTGAGGGACCACTGCCAACTCTCAAAAGAACTTAAAAAATATAATACATTTTTCTTATTAAATTCAGTCCTGTTACCTTTAAGGAAAATTGGCTGCATTGAAAAAGAAAATCTTTATTAAAATGCATTAACAGAAATGGTGGTCTGCTGACTCCAGCAGGCCACCATCCTTTTGATGGTGTCCAATCATAGTAAGTCAAAATTCACAATGTACATCATGACTATTGATGAGGCAGGTAGGATTGCGACCTAATACGATTTGGAATTTTGTGAACCAAACTATTAGTCCATAGGTCCGTTCCCAAAATTCTTTTCCATTCACAAAAGTTGGTGTGAAATTTGCAACCACTTTTTGGAAATGGAATTTCGTACATCAGGTCCCTTGTATTTAGCACCTGCTTACTAGAGTGCCAGGAGGACCCTGCAAGCAGGCACTTACTGCTGGTGAAGTGCACTGTCAGGGGTTCAGGCGATATGTTCATCTAAATGCAGTTATTATTAAAGTAAATGCGTTTTTCGATGCTCACAATATTTCTAAATGCAACTGTTCTCTTGGCCTTTTCCCGCATACTGAGCAGTGAGCCAGCCCAAATTCTGCTCAGCAGGTGGAAACATAGTGTACATTTCCAGAATTTTCGTTACTAGGTGGAATTTTGCCCACCTCCAGTTACTTGATACATGACTCAAAACAGGATCTTGCACTTCCAACAGGCACTTTTAAGTCCTGTTTATTTAATGTAATTTTAATTTTGTTAGGGTATGCATGAAGGGCGCACCTAGCCTTAGAGAGGTGCTGTGCTTAGTAAACAATTGCAGGGTGATTGGCAAGGGCGGTGATCTCTGGATCCTTTGCAAAGGTGTCTAGGAAGGCAAAGAGAGGAATGGAGGGTCTGAGTGTTTGGAACGTGCTCGATTGTTGGAATCAGGGATTGCATCTTTTCTATATTGAAGGTTTTAAGTTCCTACCAATGCTGATAAAGGTACACCTTGGAGAGCTCTCCCCTGAGTGGCAAGAGGGTAAGTGTGCTGATGAATGGGATAACATTCCACAACCTTAGGGTGTACACTAAGTAGCAGTCTGCCAGGGATGGCGAAGGTCTCTGGGAGCCATTGTTAATATTTATAGACAGAGATGGATTTGGTATCTGTGTGTAACTGCTCCATAAACAGAAACCACACAGCACAGCTTCATCCATGTCTGATTATCATAGGAAGTTTGAGTTACATTTCTATCTTTTAAAGTGATGAATATGCTTGTCCAAACCTTTGGAGAGCGTAGTCATATTTAGTTTCTGTTCTCTTTAACACAAGTTTTCCTGCTCTTCTTGTATGCTGTGGTTAGCAATGAACGTATGGATATAAACGTAGGTACTCATTATGAGTGGCCGATTTATTTCGACACATAATTATTAGTTATGAGATTTTATCCCATCTGATAATTACTGGGTGCGATAACATTTGCATGCCGTGTTCAGTTTTCACAAGTCAAACCTGCTGGAATGTAACTGTGGGAAAATGCCCAATAATTACTGATACATACACATTTTGGTGCAGTAAGCACCAAATTCCTAATGTTATTCCACATTTTTGGGGATGACATTGTAGTAGATGCTATTTATCACACAACTGTGATATTGGATTTTTGTCGCACCCTCCTCCCGGCCACTGATAATGCGAGCCTTAGTCAAGTCTCCAAGAGACACGCATGCTTCTTTTATAATCACTTTAAATTTTATAATATATCATCCAGGAACCCAGACTTTTTTTCAAACTTTACAAACAGTATTCATGTTTTGGTAGACTGTTCTTTCGTCTTCATTCTTCTGTTATACCCCCTTTCCACTACTATTCTTTTATTCTATTTGTTTATTGTTGCACAGTTACCGATATCCATCATCACATTTGTGAATTTTACTTCTACTTACCTTTTAACTGTGGCTTCACTTTCCTATGAACGCGGTGAAATTAGACGTCTTTCAATAACCCTGTATGTCCTGAATACACTTTCTAGCTGTGAAGCCTAACAAATGATACTAAGACAGTGAGATGACCTTTCAAGCGAGCTCTGGCATACAGATGTACATCCTCCACAATGGAGGACATGTCTTGTTCCTCTTTGTATTATTGCTGGTCTCTGCAACCCAAATCAGCCCGTTGGCCCTCGTAGCAGGGATGTCCAGGGCCTCTTCTCAAAAGATTCATTCTGTCTTATGAGGTAGATGTTTTCGGGTTAGTTTTTACTCACTTCATGCCCTTAAAAATGTGTCTCCCCTCGGTGCTCTTTATCCTCACCGGTTCCACATTCTAGGTTTACTCTGGAACCCTAGGCCGATGTCTCTTTTTGTTTGTATGAAAGTGTGGAGGGGAGGAAAATCGTTAGCCAATCAATCTTTACTGTTCCAATGAACTATGACTGAAGAATCACAGACTCCCAATCAAGTTTAGTTAGTTTATTACAAAGCCAAGAACAATTGGACATACAAGCACCTCAAGACGAGGGTGTAGAAATACATTGAAGCTAATACAAAGCCAAACTTACGAGTGAAGTTAAGGTGGTGCAACATGCACAGAATAATCAGTTTGGGAATCAGGATACAGAAGATGATGGCTCCAACCCAACGTCCAAATTTCCCTTCATTGGTGGTTCGTAAGTGAAAAGCCTTAGTCTGTCCCTATTCTACCACTAATGTGACATGCCTACTTAGCATTCCCCAGGCAAATTCGGTAAAGGTGTCAGCATGTGAAGGCTTCCTAAGAAGTCAATTCACGTTGGAATGGGTCAAGTAGCATAAAACTATGGAGCTCTTTCTAAGAAGCTCTCTCTGTCAAGGCAAGGCAGAGGTCCTCCGGACTCTGTCCCTAACTTTAATACATGAACTTCAGGCAGCATTCCAGAATACAGTACGGCATCACCCCATTCAAGCAAGCCACCTCCTCATAGGTAATTTTCCACGCGGCAGCTATGCGCCCTGGCCTCAGCTCGATGACCTTGATTCCTAGGCCCTCTCCGATGAGAATGAACACTGTCCCTCATTATCAGTATCACCGTTCAATGTATCTTCTCCTCCCTAAGCCTAACTCCTAAAACAAAGACATTATTCTAATTAACAAGGATGAATTTCTCCACCTGCAACGGAAACGTGAGAAAGAACAAATTTCACATGTACATGAAATTCACTAGCGAGTCTAAGACGAGACCTTTCAGGGAGGAATACAATTCAGGCCTACAGAATCAGCCAACATAAGACATGGCACATAATTTTGTAAAAAGAATCAACAAAGGGCTAATGTTCCTGAGAAAAAAGGAGAGGCAGGGTCTTTCAAGTGGTGGAGAGCGCCTGGACCAGAGTTATGGATGGGGACAGTCCACAGGACTGTTTTATGTTGCCCTCACACATCCCCTGGAGGATGTCATGCTTCATCAGAGGGCAGTGTTCCTTGTCGGGCCGGCGCTGCAATGCCCTACGGGTCCCCCGAAGGGTCACTTTGGCAGAGATCTTTTTAGAGGCTGCCGTATGATGAGTGCAAGTGAGGTGATTTATGATGTGAAGTGGTGGGGTGTGAATAAAGGTTAAAACTGGTAAGGGAGATCCTGCACTATACTTTAATGAGGGGATTGCCCTTCCAGGGATAAAAAACCTATGGCAGGTGAGTGCTACCTCAGGGTTTTAAAGGAACCTTGGTAGTCTGAGTGTTGAGACTTAATAGGGGAAGTATCCTATTGTCTCGAGGGAGGGACCTGACTCCGGTCACCCCTTCATAAGGTGTCGACATGTTTCATGTCTATTCTGGTCACAGTGATCCGTGGGGATTCACCAGCACAGAAAACATATAGTGGACAAACTACCCCACACTGAGTTAGTGCCCCTCGGTGTTACCTACTGTGTGTATGTTGTTCCGGGTCCGACCTAAAATAAACATGAATATGGCAACATCGGGTGGCGCGGAGGTGCCGCGTTAAAGCGTGCCCAGAGTTCTGGTGTGCGGACAGTATGTCTGCGCCTACCCGTCTTCGCGTCCCCGGGATAGCCACCCGATGTTGCCATATTCCTGTTTATTTTAGGTCGGACCCGGAACAACACACACACAGTAGGTAGCACCAAGGGGCACCAACTCAGTGTGGGGTAGTTTGTTCACTATATGTTTTCTGTCCTGATGAAGCGCCACAGATCCCTATGACCAGAATTGGTGCAAAACATGTTGACACACTTGTAACGGGGTGACTGGAGTCAGGTCCCTCCCTCAGACGATAGGATACTTCCCCTATTAAGTCTCAACACTCAGACTACCAGGGTTCCTTTAAAACCCTGAGGTAGCACTCACCTGCCATAGGTTTTTTATCCCTGGAAGGGCAATCCCCTCATTAAAGTATAGTGCAGGATCTCCCTTACCAGTTTTAACCTTTATTCACACCCCACCACTTCACATCAATAATCACCTCACTTGCACTCATCATACGGCAGCCTCTAAAAAGATCTCCTCCAAAGTGACCCTTCGGGGGACCCGTGGGGCATTGCAGCGCCGGCCCGACGAGGAGCACTGCCCTATGATGAAGCATGACATCCTCCTGGGGATGTGTGAGGGCAACATAAAACAGTCCTGCTGCCTGTCCCCATCCATAACCCTGGTACAGGCACTCTCCGCCACTTGAGAGACCCTGCCTCTCCTTTTTTCTCAGGAACATTAGCCCTTTGCTGATTCTTCAATTCATTATAGTAGCACAGGCTTTTGGACCTTTTAATCAAGCTCTCTGTCCCCCTGCACCCCTTTCTCTTTAGCAAGGGGTCTTTTTGATACGACATAATTTTGTAAAGCACACATATAAATGAACGTTATTACTGAACACGATCAAATCAATACATTGCATAAGCACATTAATTGCAAAAATATTTGTTAGCTACATATATGAACCCTACACACTAAGGTTTTTGTCTAGTCACATATAATTATACCGTTGACTTCTTGACGTTATACTGAAATATACCTAGCACTTCACTTTTCACGTTATTACAGTACACGATCTAATGACCCAATGTTAGCACAATAAAGGCTATATGCGGGCGCGAACTACCCATGATTATAATGCACCCCTACAAATGGAAGAGCAAATCGCGCTCAAACACCAGTAAAAGTGTTTTAAGTGCCTCTGAACTGGAATCATATCTAGACTCTTGGGTGATCTCACCTGGAGCCTGTTGTGCATCGCCTCCAAATGAGCTAATCAACAATTGGCTGGACACCTGGAAAACATGATTATTTATTCAAAAAACTAAACTGTGACATAACAGTTCTGACCAAGGGCATGCTTTGCTCACAACTACAGCTGTTTTATTGATTGTTGACGTTTTCTATAGTAACACCTTGATTTCTGGAAACATATAAAACCTTGTTGATACGTCCTTTTCGTTTGGCTAGAAATTATTTTACTTCTCTTCAGACTCTTTTTTCTGGTGCATTTCATACACTTTATTTCCCAGAATGGCCTTAGTATAACAGTGGAGTTTTATTGTAATTGTAACCGTAATTGCATTTATATAGCGCTTACTACCCCTGACAAGGCGTTGAAATGCTTTTTCGGCAAGTAGCACGCTACTCTGGAACCCAAAAAGTATTAGTGGTGAATTAGTATAGGGAAATATGAAATTAATTGGAGTGATGGACATGTTAGTCTGTTATTTGGATTGAAAAGGATAGTGGCAGGATAGAAGAGGGAAGGGTTTGCATTTATATAGTGCTTGCTACCCCTGTTGAGGTGTTGAAGCGCTTTTCGGCGGGTAGCACGCTACTCCGAAACCCAAACAGGATTATCTTTCTGCCTCCCCACCACGAAGCCTCAATCATGGTAAGAGGATTCGGCTACCATCATCTTCAACCCTAAAAACTGTGACCATATTCCCCAGGGCTTAATATAACCACACTAACTTTCACATGAAGACAGCACTATCTACAGCCCTGCTGCTCATTCCTAATTGATGTTGACGTTATGCTAAAAGTTGATTACACCCTTCTGCCTGATAAGCTACTTCACTAAGCAGGCCCTTTTAAGTTTTACATCCCTATGCTCCTAGGTTGTGCGACAACCAACCTTCGGTCTGAACCCATCCAACCGCCTTCCCTTCTTACTGTCCCCTGAAAGAGTGATTTGGAAATCTGGCAGTTGTTTGTTACATCTAACCTGTGCGACTCCCCAAGTTAAGGTTTTAAAAGGAAGGCGCCTCGAGGCAATGGTGAATGGCCTATTACATAAACAAGCATTTGCAATGCGATCGGTCTTGCCTTTGGGATTTTATAAGTGTTTACACATGCATTATATTATCTTATATTACTGCAATGGACTATGTGGCAGTGGACAATACTATAAACATGGAGGCAGGCGATCATGGTAGTAGGGACATGGAAGCTGGCAGTGATGATATCAGAAGCTGACAGTCGTGATACTAGGAACATTGAGGGTGGCAGTCACGATTCTAGAGACAGGGAGGCTGACAGTCACGATCGTACAGACAGGGAGGACCCTTCACTCTGTGATGATTCCATAGAAAAGGCAATAGTGAAGTATTGCTAGAGAGGGGCTGACTCGGTCTTCACGCCAGAGGAGTTGTGAGCTGGCACTCAACAGTGTAGCGTGGACCCCATAAAGGGGGCAACTGGCAGTAAGGAGGGGTCCTGCACAGCAGAGGAACCCGCAGTCAGAGTCCTGAGACAACAGCAGCGGGTACTCAGGAGCCCAGAGACAAGGGATATGTTGGCAATCAAGGTCCCAGAGACATTTGAAACTGGTAGTCAGTTTCCACGGGTGCTGCATGCACGGAGTTCGTTTCTCACACACTCACCGTTAATTTACTGGCTGGGAACATCGTTCTGGTTAAAGCCCTTGGAAATGTAGGCTCTGCGAACCTCCGAGCAGCTCCTGGACTTCAGGTCCCCCAGCACAGAGGTTATCAGAGCCGCTAAAGTGCAAAGCAGGCGCAGGCAGACCATGGCGGAGGTGCTGGGACTGCGGCACATGGGCGGCAGGCGGAGCAACGAGACACAGCATTAGAAAACCTGGACATGGAGCGCCCTTGGCTGGGCCGGAACGAGGCACAGATTTACTGCTGGCATTCCAAATCCGGGAGTAAGGAGTACCGGATCCTGGCACGTAGATCCACGCAGGATGCGCGAAATCGCGGATTCGGATTTATCACTTCACTTCCAAATTTCATGGACCCAGATTCAATCAATAGTGATAGATAAAGCTAAAAAGAAAAACACACAGGGATGTTGTAAATCCTTACTGGAATTCAGAGTAAAACAGCAGCATTTTTTGGCAGTTTTTTGGTGCGCTTGCGTACGATGTAAGGCATCGCGCGCAGGCAAGACAAAAAACGAGTGCGAATTCACCCACCAATCACACAACAAACAAGCATTTAAAATGCAATGGACTCGTATTTACGAGAGACCTATTGCATTTTAAACGGAAGTGCGGGTGTCCAAGAAGGCACGAACGGGAGGGGGGGGTGGTGGGCTGAGAAATCACAGACTGCGGGAGTGTACGGGGGGAGGCAGGGGAACAAAACAGTTTTAAAAGTAAAGGGGCCGATAGCCACGGAAGGACAAAAATGACGACATGGCCGTCAGGAGGCGGGACTAATAAGCCGAAAACCAATCACAATGCAAGATTTAGAATTTAAGCCAATGACAAAGATGGGCGGAAAGTGGGCGGAGCTTCCCCCGCTATACCGTATACTGCATGCCTCGCAAAGCGAGCAGCGCATGCGCTGCAGCGCTAGGCGAGACCTAAAAACGGAACAACAAAGTTCCTATTTATCACGCCACATTCTCGCGCCACCGCAGTCCCAAAATGGCTAGACTTGACCCACATCCTAGAGCCACCCCAGAAATCATCGAAAGCGGTAAATCACTAGTTTTTCACCCTGTACTCTTTCTCCAGAAAGGTATCAACACCATGACATAGAACATAAACACTGATATGGGGGATCAAAGCTGTTCTGCCACAGCAGGATCTGACAGATGTGCTTCAACTTTCGAACCTTGATTACAGGAATATTATTCTCTCTGTCATCCTTAAAATTCCCCTGGCCCCTCTCAGAGCTACTTTACATGCAGCAGTTCGACTTATTTTGGCCACTTAATATTTCAGACACATCACTGCAGTTCTACATTATTTAAGGTGGCTCCCTATATAGGGTAGAACCACCTATAAAGTTGCCTTTTGGTGCTTACACCTCTTAACAATGAACAGTGCTATTATGTGGCAAGAAATTTGAAGATTTCACAGGGCTCTTGACTACTCCACAGTTCAAGTCAACCTTCTTTTAGAAACACCTGTCGTTATTTTAAAAAACACACAAAGTGAACCAGTCTTTCTCCGGTTGCCGCCTAAGGCGGTCATTATGATGGCGGGCGGATCGCCACCGTCCGGCCGGCGGTGGCGATCCGCCCGCCATCACAACATAATTTATCCCCGCCATATTACTATGGCGGGTGGTATCGTGGCGGACGGAAAGTCCGTCCGCCGCTTTTCTGCCGATCAGCAATCGTCATGATTGCCGGCCAGGCGGAACTCGGGCATAATATGGTGCCATATCATGATGCCTGGCGGTTCTGGCCCTTTCTTGGCGGCGATGCCGCCATGAAAGGGCTGGCAGGAATTGCTGTGGGGGCCCGTTGCGGGCCCCTGGGGGGGTGGGTGGGTAGGGGGCTGCACTTGGGGGGTACCTATGGTACCCACTACATTGCCATGCTCAAGGTGGCAGGCACCGCGCGGTGCCTGTCACGTTGTGCATGGCAATGCACAACATGCCTCTTTGGCATTGCGGCGGGTGCTGCTTGCAGCAGCACCCGCCGCAATGTTAGAGATGCGGGATACGACCGCCAGGGTGGCGGTCGCATCCTAATTGGTGGTGCGGGACCGCCGCACCGCTGGTGGCCGGTCCCAGCAACGCTAGGGTGGCGGGCTGACTGAAGTCCGCCCGCCATCCTAATAGGCCCCTAAGTCTGGAATACCATTCTTCCTGCCTTCTGCACCATACCTTCTTTCTTTTCTTGGTCACTCCTTCTGCCATGCTATCTCTACTGCTCTGACTGAC
Organism: Calotriton arnoldi; assembly: GCA_963921515.1. Taxonomy (NCBI): domain Eukaryota; kingdom Metazoa; phylum Chordata; class Amphibia; order Caudata; family Salamandridae; genus Calotriton; species Calotriton arnoldi. Next base: position 1,775,447 of record CAWUFW010003329.1, read on the forward strand.
GGACTATGATCACTATATTTCTTTTGTGTATATGTATATGATATTATACTTTATTTTGCGTTTGATACAAAATAATCATAGTCATCAGTTTCCCAGATTTTAAGAGAAGACCATTCATATATTTTTAGATATTTTAACGTGTGTACAGATACTAATATGGGTCTGGTTTTTGGTAACTCATACCAGTGCATATCAGTTTTTAATTTTTGGTATAATCTACATTGCATATTGTTCTTGTCGTGGACTTTGTTACTTCCTGTACACAGTCTTTTGTAAAGCGCTGTGTTGTTCTTTGGTCTTGTAGGCGCTATATACAAATTTCATAAACATAAATGAACACATAAACCCCTCAAACTAAGTTTTGTACGAGAGAAGCACACTGTTCATTTGCTGTGATGGCTACAGGAATCAGCATGAGACTGGCATGTAGGGCCATTTGAAAATCACGTGTTGGATAGGATTGCTCTGGTGTGAATTGCTCATTCACCTGCCGCTTCCTCACAGAGGATCGGCTCAAATGTACATTTCAAAGTCAGTTGTGAAAGTGCCTTCATTTGTGATGAAGATGTTGTTTCAGTACCTGAAAACATGCTGCCCTTTGGTGCAAACTTACAAATGATGGAAATGCCTTTGAATGTCCCTTATCCAGATCCTAAACAGATGTTACGTACACAGGTGAGTAATGAAAATGAATATTGTTTTTGCTTTTGCACACATCGCAGAGATCCCTTTTTAGGTCCCACCTACAGGCAGCCTTCACCTGGAGTGAGCTTTGGGTCAGCTGCTTGCTCATGATTGAATGGCTTTGTTGCTTATATGTCTCAGTTGTGTGCTCCTGATTCAATACCTTTCCTCCTTATTCTTGTATTTGTCCCTCCCGGAGCATTTTGATCTCCCAGTGTTCTGCTTGGATGAGTTGTAACCTTCCCCTACTTACTTGAGGGGACTCATTTTTTGTATTTCACTTTCAGCACTCCACCCCTCCAATCAGCCAAGACAAGGCCTACTTGCTTTGCCGGTGCTTGTTTGATGTATTTGGAAGGAGCCATTTAAATGACATTCCACAGCAGAACCTGAACAATTATTTTATACCAATATAGGATAAGAAATAAATATTTTTATTATTTTATGCTCAGCAAAAAAGGCCAAGGGCAATTTCAATGAGAAGGTAAAGTGAATGTGCAATGTATAATTTATATAGCAAATAGTGCAACAATATGAAAATGAAAAAAAAGTGTCTATTTTGCGTGGTGCGTAAGCCTACAAAATGATGCAGGTGGCCAAGTCATAGGCTTTTCTCTTATTCTTCTTCAGCCATGCTGTACAGCATCGCTAAAACCCATAGGCAAAGCCAGCAGGTCCCAAAGGTGAGACCTACTAACTTTGCCAATGCTTATTGAGAGGTGTTGGTCCATTAGGGCCTGTGCCGTGCCTCTTCCTCAGGATAACTAGTGACTTACTTAATGGTTACCATTTAAACTAATTGTATGCAAATTACGCATGGATTTGTCCTCCTGAACCAGCGTTGGCTATCTGTGACTGATGATATGAAAGGAATGTCACGAATGTCATGAAACTATGTCTTAAGTTCTACACAGGGCAGCTGATTCCCTGCAATCTCATGCATCTTGCAACTGTTGGAGAGGGAGATTATTAGCCCGAAGCTGTATAAATAGACGTGCATTTGCTGCACACGCTTGCCTTTTTCTTTGATATTTTTAGGAGAGCCGCAATACATTCCATTTGATTGCAGAATTAGTTCAGTTAAACAGATTTACGGTTTGGTACCGATGGGGCTCCAGACGTGAATCAATGGCGTTTACATTTCTGTTGTAGAAAATGGGTGTTTGGATTTGAACTCGTTTTTGCTACAAAGATAACGTTTTCAAAACCTTTGCAGTGTTTATGTTAGTCAGTAGTGTACTCCGAGCAGTCTCCTGTGCAGTATAGAAAATCGACTTTTATATATGTAGAATTTGGTTTACTGTTGGCCATTTGCCAGCTACTCAGTGACAAACGAGTAAACTCAAGCTGCCTTATGATTTAGGATGGGAATTACAAGTTTCTCACTTAGATGAGGGGAGTAGGTTCCTACGTCAAGTAATATTCTCCACAGCCTGAAATATACATAGATTTTAAACCTTAACTTGTTAGAAACTACTGAAAGGATTTGAACCAAATAAAAAAAAACATGCTTTCTGTGTTAAGACCTAGCTTTCTGCCAAATTTGGTGTAATTCCGTTCAGCCATTTTTTCTGTATCTCTGGGGAAAATGCATTTTGGGACTCCCCTTTTTCTTGGTCCTCACTTGGCGTATCACCTCAAAACTGTCCAAGACAGGAAGGAGCTGAACTGGATGAGACATTTTTTGGAAAGGTTTGTGAAGATTCGTTAAATGGCACCAAAGTTACTAACAGGCAAAAAAATTAATTTCCATTTCCATAGTGAGCCTAACTATAACTACCCAGTGGTGAACTTAAGTAACTCGTAACTCGCGATCCTACCATGCACAGTTTTGTCATCAATGATGTCATTTCAAATGTTGTAGTGATGTAATCAATGATGTCATATAACATGTCATGAGGGATGTAATATGTGAAGTCATAAGCAATGCATGACGAGCGTGCGGGTTATAGGTATAGTAGTCCTGAGATAACTATAACTAGTGAATTTCAGTGGTTTTGTTTGTTTAAAATGGTATGTTTTAACAGGCATTTTCACTTAACTATAAAGTATCAGTGAATAGATAGACAGACAGAGATAGATAGATAGATAGATAGATAGATTAAAAGCCAGAATATTGACATAGAAAAACTACTCCTGCAAGTCATGGCCAGACGTATCTAATTGAGGTTCTTCAGACCTGTCAAACTTGCAAACAGATCCCCTGAAACAGATGAATGCAAAGTGGTTAGTCTTCAGAAAGTCCTTCAAAACAGTTTCACTCATATGACTGTTAAATGGGGGAACAGCTTTCGGATATTGCCAGTTTAGTAGGGTTGGTTGGAAACTTGTTGAAAGATATGTGGTCAGGAATGATCTTCCTTTAATCTTCAGTGCAAAAGAACTTGAATGCACTATTGGGCATTTACAAATAACACCAAGATTTGTTAAAACGTTGATACCCCAATATTGATGGCAAATAAATGCTCAGTAACAGATAGCTGGAATACAGCATCAAATTTGTATCATATAAAAACATGAAGCTTCAATGAAGGATAGAGGTGATTACTTAGATTGACTGAAACAGCAGACAGGGGAGGCAATGTAATATCACTATGCACAGAGAGAATTTTGACCAATTAAAAAAAGGGGAGGGGTGGGCTCTGTTTTAATTGCTGTTATCCCCAGTGAGGAATCACCTGAAAAAGAGTACTTAGATCTGGAGGTCACGTGTACAGAAGAATAAAGATAAATTGGAGTCAGTTCAAAGATGGTCCATGCTTTAAGTGCTCAGGGTCCTGCTGAGTAAATGCCTTGGCATTACAAAACTAGGTATTAAGATTAGATATTGAGATAGGGCAGTACTGGGCCCTCACACATGGTCTTTCCCTCAGAATAGAAAATAATTTAAAAAAATGGAGTGCAGGCCTGTAAGCAGAGCAGAATTACTGTCAACACAATATAGCTAGTACTGTTGCTTTAGGATCGCTCTGTGCTGGTTTAGGGCCCCTGTTCTTCTGCTTCTGGGCAGCCTCTCAACAGAGGTTCACATTCCTCCTTATTAGCATTTCTAAAGGTTAAAACATATTCCTAATGCTGAGTTTAACAGTACATCTTTGCTCCTGACTCCCAGCCAGCTTGTAAATATGTGCTGACCTCTCAGAAACCTTAGCACAGTACAAGTTCAAAGTGTGCAGAACTATGAGAAAAGCAGTGAGGTACTGCAGTCTGCCCCAGCTTGGAGGTTTTTCCTGGCTGACTTATGTTGGATAAGAGGGTGGAGTGGCAGGCGTGGAAGGCGAAGGACAGGGAGAATGAAGTGCCCAAATGAAAGCTCAGGAGAAGGAGGAGAAGAATGGGAGAATGAAGAGAGAGTACAGGCATAGAAGGAGGACCAGTGAACCCATACAAGGCAACTAGGACAAGGAGGGCAAGGATAAGAAGAGGCAGGACCAAGAGGACGAGGGGGAGATTGGTAGGAAAGATCAGAATATGCTATACACGTAGGAGGAAGGAGACCAGGAGGAGAAGGACCAGAACTACCTGAGAGACCAGAATTGCCAGATGACCAGGATTGCTAGGATGAGGAGGAGGAGGACGCGGAGGAAGGGGAGAAGGACCACTGCCAGGAGGAAGCAGAGGCACAGGAGGAGGATCAGGAAGACCAGCCAGAGGACCAGTAGGTGGAGGGCCATGGCCAACAGGAGGGCTAGGAACACCAGGGCTAGCATCATCAGCAGGAGTAAGCACCAAGACAAGTAGGACTAGGAATTGTCGAGGAATAGCAGGGTCAAAAGAGTAGTAGGAGGACCAGGACTACTAGGAATGCCAGAACCACCAGCAGGAACTGGACCAGAATACCAGGAGGATACAGAGCACAGAAACAGACCCAAGAGTAAGGGGAAGAGGATTGTGATCACCAGGAGGACTAGAACAACCAAGAAAAGGGAGAGGACGAGGGTGGCCAGGTGGAGGTCCTGGAGGAGGAAGGTCACAATGTGAGCAAGGTCTGAAGTCCACCCGCCATCCTAATGGGCCCCTTCATTTCCAGGCTCCAATTGCAAATTCCTTCATATTTATTTAAAATGTTCACATTTTTCATTTGACACTTTGCTTCTTTATTTACATATACTTTATTAATCTGTTAATATAATTTAATATTCTAAGCATTCGCGGACCCCTTGAGTAGGGGTTGCGGATCCCCAAGTGTACCTGGACCACAGGTTAAGAACCACTGATCAAAGAGATAGCGCCCACAGTTTTAGCTTGATTCTCTGTTGAACTTGGAACCGTGAACAAAAATGACACAACCTTAGCCCAAAGCAGTGGTCTTCAAACTTTTAAATTCTGAGCCCCCCCCAGTGGAAAAAGAAATCCCCGGGCCCCCCCTTCAAATATTTTCACAATTATTTTATTAGACTGGCAACGTCCCTTCCCTTTTGACACCTTCCCCCACCCAGTGTATAAATGACAAAAGATGTTAGTGATGGCCAATTATAGAGCAGCTTACTGCTGCTCATTTTCTTCTGCTGAAAACAAAATACTGCCATCAGCAAATTGGTTCTTTTGGCCAGATTTGACCCGCTATAAACCATCCGCGAACTGGTTTAATGATGAGCTCCTGCTTTTAAAGAAGTCTTGCAAACACCTAGAGCACCTGTGGCACAGAAAATATAGCAATGTAGTAAAAAATAACTACGATAAGGTGCAGAAGATATATCACAAACAGATTAGCCTCACATGAAGTCAGTACTATGCTTATAAGGTATTTAGCACTGACCTTATGTATGGCGTGCTGGAAATTTGATTGGCACTGCCATTTGCAATTTGTGTCACATGAGCGCCTGCATTAGTAGTAATAGTAAAATTGACCCTTTGCATGGCTATCACCAAGTGAATGTTTTCCACCTCACAGGTTCCACGTAACATAACAGATAATGAGACGTTGCTGCCATTGTCCATGATGTTACAAAGTACCCTGTGGTGAAAAACTGAGTCTTCACTGAAACTTACCCTTGTACATTTCTGTATGTTCCCATGTTCTCCTGTGTGAGTCTGGGTTATGGCCAGTGTCGTCTTCTAAGGACATGTGAACTTCCTCTCAAAGAGCTGCCTTTAATCAAGACTCACACGTAGCAGCAGAATGTTTAGGTTCTCTTGCTTTGACATATCTTTCCATGTCCAAAATCCAGTTTGAATATATATTATAACTAAGATCAGGCCAGTGATGCTATTTGTTTATTCTTGGATAATGGTGCAGGAGTGCTGTTTTGCACATTCTTTACTAATACATTTTGAAAAGCGTCTAATTTACTCTTAAATATTATGACCTGAATTGACAGTAAATATAACCAGAATACACAAAATTCCCTTCATAGACACAGCGTATCTGCTTATTCTATTTTATGCTCATAATATTTTCAACATTTTTGTTTATTATCTATATTTTGGACTAAATCCTGGAACTTAACTTCCTGCTGATCACGTTTGACCACAGTGAGATTGTGCCTCAATGCTCAAACGTTGGATTTAAGCCCAGATCTCTGAACTGGGGTGAATATATGACATTGTTCTGCATTCTGTCCATCAATTGTTCTTTTTGCATTTGTCACCCCGAGTGGGACGGGTATGCCCAGACGTGGGTCCCGTGATCTCCATGCCACTGGAGTCAATCTATCCTGGCTGATGAGGGGGTGAAACCCCCAAACCGGTCGTAGGGTGCTTGTTTCCAGTCCAGGGAGGACCTGGCCTGGCAGTTGGGGCTGGACTGTTCCCATTGGGCGCAGGATCAAGACTGATTTGCATATGGCTGGGATCAAACTGGAATGGCATGAGGAGCAAAGAAACGATGGATTTAGGCCCAGATCTCTGTACTGGGATGAATGTATGACATTGTTCTGCATTCTGTCCATCAATTGTTCTTTTTGCAATTGTTCTTTTTGCATTTGTCAATGCTCAATAGGCTATTACCAGAGTGCGAGTACACTTAAGGATTCTTACCACAGAACTCCGTAACGTGAGGTAGATTATAATTCATACTTACTTACTGCCCATTATGCTGACTGGCGTGTAGGACAGCAATGAAGAGCCTCCACTTCTCTCTATCTTGGGCACGTTTCTGTACGGTGCCCCAACTGTGGCTCAGGGTCTTCATTTCTGTTTCAGACACTGATATTCCTGCATGCAGAAACTCCAGCACACAGTGGTCTGACATCCCTTGCGGGGTGTCCAACTCGAGACCAAGACGTGGTCCCTTCGTTCTCTCCCATCAGATAATGAGGTTGGCTCTTTCCTAGGTGTTCTTTGGCCTGCCTCTCTTTCATTTGCCTTCTGGGGACCAGTGGAGAGCTGTTCTTTTGATGGAGTCTTGTTTTCTTCTAATGGTGTGGCCTATCCATCTCCATTTCTTCTCATAATGAGGGTGTCCATGAGCTCTTGCTTGCATCTGGTGAGCAGTTCCTGGTTGGAGATAGTTCGCGGTCAGAAATTGTGCAAGATTCTTCTCAGGTTACTGGTGTGGAAGGCTGATAATTTGGTGATTGTCGCTTTTCTTCATCTGCCAGATTTTTGATCCATACAAGAGTATGGACAGAACACAGCTCTGGTAAAGCCTCAGCTTGGTGTTGGTGTGTACTGAGATGACTTCACACATTGTTGAGTATCCTGCATGCATTCCTGGTCTTCTCCATGCCGGCCCCTCCATCATGTCTTTTTGTACTGCCCAGGTAGGTGAACTCTTCAGCCATGGCTAGGTCTCCTCCATTCAGCTTGATTGGCAAAGGGTTTGAGATGTTGAGTGGCATGACTTCTGATTTCTTCATGTTGATCTTCAGGCCCAATTGCTGTGGCTAGATGGTGAGGAGAGACGTCCTTCCCTAAATATGCTGGTGTGTTTGAGAGAGCAAGGCTAAGTCATTTGCATAGTCAAAGCCTCGAGAGAATAAGGCTCATCTGATGCCTCTGACTTGGTCTTCTCTTGTGTGTTGCATCACCTAGCCAATGATTAGGTTGAAAAGAGATGCTGAAATCACTCATCCCTGTCTCACACTTTGAAGCTATACTCAGTATCTCACACCTTGCAGGTAAAATTATCATGGAAGATGTTGATGAGGAGAACTATCGGGTGCTGTATGCTATAGACTCTCAGTATTTGCCAGAGGCAGTCAAGGTGCATACTGTCAAAGGCTTCCTTAAAATTAATGAAGTTGATGTACAGTTGTCTTTGCCACTCCGTGCACTGCTCTATGATGTTGTGTTGTGTGGAGTAAGAAGCTGATTAAAATACCTTCTGCCCTTGCAGAACCCACCCTGCTTTCTTAACTGCTTGTCCATAACATATATAATGTATAATGATTTTGCCAGGATTCTACTCGGGATTGACAGAAGGACGATTCCATGCAAGTTCTTACAGTTGGTTAATGCTCCCTTCTTTGGAATCTTGACAATGATGTTTTGGTTCCAGTCATCTAGTAATTTCTTTCCCTCCCAAATCACCCAAATCAATGTAAAAACTCTGCTTGGATGATCTTGGCTGATACTTCAGGGTCTGCCGTGATCATTTCTGCATTTAGGGTATCTTGGCCAGCAGCTTTTCCATTTTTGAGAGATTGGATGGCAGTGAAAAGTGCTGCTTTCTGTGGTGGGGTGGTGTTCACATCAAAGTCTGTCTCTACTTCTTGAATGTCCGGTTCGCTTGTTGGTGCTGGTCTGTTCCAGACTTCTTGAAGTGCTCGGCCTAGCGTGCCCAGCATGCAGTCTGCCTTATTTGTCCATAATAGGGGTTGTTATGAGCCCCAATGTACCCCAATCTAGGCCTAGGTAGCTACACGACCTTGTACCTACATTTGTCCTGCCTTACTCTGCATAACGGTTCTAGCACTGACTTTTTACCCTGTTATGTGCTGAATAAATGTCGATCAGTTTCTTGGAAAGTAGCCTCATTTATTATGCATGAGGATTCTTAGAATAGTCCCCTGCAGATGACGGACATCACAGCATGAACATACTCTGCATAAAAGTCATGGTCATCTTCATCCTAGGGCGAAAGAACTGCATTGCATAATTGCAGGTATTGTTCTAGGCTCATTTGCATAATCGTACAAACAACATATTGATTGTGTAAGGAATCCCGAGGCTATCTTTAGGGTATAAAAGTCCCATACCGAACACTAGATAGTTAAAGGAGAAGCTTCCATGATGACATCAGACACTGATATTCCTGCACGCAGAAACTCCAGCACACAGTGGTCTGACATCCCTTGCGGGGTGTCCAACTCGAGACCAAGACGTGGTCCCTTCGTTCTCTCCCATCAGATAATGGGGTTGGCTCTTTCCTAGGGGATTCTTGGCTTTACACCCACATACATGCTAGGTACATTTAGGTACACTTAGATAGGGTCCCCATAGTAGGAGTACGCTTGATTATTACCATGTGTCTATATGCCTGCATATATACCCTGTTTTAGCACCATGGTAGAGTTCTACCTTTTATTTACTCTGTTGGTGCTCGTCATCTTATACATCTGTGTCTGTCTAATGATTGTCGCAGCAAACATGTTTTATACTAGAATGACGCTGGTTCAATAAATACTTATTAAAAAAGTCTCCACCCTTTATTCTGTGTATCTCTCTGAGACTAAGGGGGTCATTACGATGGCGTAACGTTCGCCACCGCCGAGCTGGCGGTGGCGACCGTTACGCCATCGTAACGAGTAATACCCCCGCCATATTATAATGGCGGGGGTATCGCAGCGGACGCAAAGTGCGTCCGGCGCTTTTCCACCGGTCAGCAATCGTTCCGATTGCCGGCCGGGCGGACTTGGGCCTCTAATATGGTGGCGGTGCCTAGCAGGCACCGCCATCCATATTATGATGCGTGCGGTTTAAGGCCTTTCCATGGCGGCGATGCCGCCATGGAAAGGCTGGTGGGGAATTGCTTTGGGGGCCCGTTGCGGCCCCCGGGAGGTGGGGGTGCACTTGGGGGTACCCATGGTATCCCCCTCCTTTTCCATGCACAAGGTGGCAGGCACTGCGTGGTGCCTGCCACGTTGTGCATGGAAATGCACAACATGCAATCTGACATTGCGGCGGGTGCTGCTGTAAGCAGCACCCGCCGCAATGTTAAACTGCGGAATGCGACCGCCAGGGTGGCAGTCGCATCCTAATCAGGGGTGCGGGACCGCCACATGGCAGGCGGCCGGTCCCGATACCACTAGGATGGCGGGCGGCATCCTAATGACCTCCCAAGTGAGCACGAGTGACTGAGCGAAAAGTACTGTACTGTTTCCATGATCCCTAAAGGATCAAGGGTTGTCATGTTCGATAGGTGCCAGAAACTATTTGCTCCTTGGTAAGGTTAGGGGGCTAATAGTGGCACTGTGAGCTAGCTGGTCTAAAGGCTAACATATCCTTTGGGGGTGTCTGAAATCAGTCTGGACACCAATGCCCTAGTTTATGTTGTCTAAACGCGCAGATCCTATATAGATTTGTAGGAACTACACGACAGGGTGTGGCATGTTGCATGAGATTTACCACTGACTATCCTCATGATCTTGAACACCTTCCCCCTTTCACTTCTACTGGCTGCTTCCTCTGCTTGGCTGCCAAGGTCAATCATGCAATCTTGCTTGTCTGCTCTTGTCATTCTTTTGACTGCTCTCTTTACTTTTTTTTACTTTTATTGACTGTTGCTTGTATCTCTCCTGCAGTCTCTCAGATTTGGCTTCCATGAATTTCTTTTTTGCTGCCCTCCTCTCTCTAAAGCTTGTTGTGTGCCTTGTTTTATCCATTATTTCCTCTTCCTTTGTTTGGTTCCCAGATATGTTTCACTGTTCTTAACATATATTGAATAGACCTGTTCCCATTTCTTGTTGATTGCGTCGGCAGGTGGCTCAGACTGATCTTCTATCTGCCAGGAGATAGAACCTGTGTTTGATTTGGAAGACAAATGCCTTCTCGGGCTTGGGGTCCTATAATTTTGCCACATAGAAATGCTGTCATCCTGATGTTTTGCTCTCTGTTTTTCTGAGCTTCAGCTTCACAAGAGCAGACACTAGATGGTGATGCCTGCTGACATCCGCTCCCCTCCTCACTCTGACATCTTGCAGTGAGAGTCTCGGGTGCCGCTTATCATCAGGTGGTCAATCTGGTTTCTGTTTCTGCCATTGAGTAAGCACCAAGTTAGTTTGTGAATATCATGGTGGGGGAAGAGAGTCCCACCTTTGACCAGATCATTTGTGGTGCAAAATTCCAACAGTCTTTCTCCATTGTTGTTCATTGTTCCACTACTTCCTCTCCCATGGCTCTGCCATTGTTTGTGATATCATTTCCCACTTTAGCATTCAAGACCCCCATCACAATCTTTAGGCCATTGTTTGGCACTGCTTCAAGGTCAGCTTGTATCTGTTGGTAGAATATGTCCTTGACTGTCATTTGTTGGAGCATAGCACTCGATAATGGTTGTTTTGATGTGTCTGCCTTGTAACCTGGCTCTCACGAGTGTGCTGTTGACTGACTTCCACTCAGTTAGGCATTTCTGTCCCCTTACCCAGGATAAAGGCTATTTCTTCGTGATGTTGGTCATCGTCCCTTCCCAAGAACAGTACTCCTGATACTGATGTCTCTTGGGTGGTGGTTTTTATTCTTCCAGATCTGGTCCATTTACTTTTGCTGATCCGCCAGGATGTGTAGGTTGCACGCCTCATCTCAGATATTACTTGAACCAGCTTTCCTGGGTCATACATAGTCTGTATGTTGCAGAATGCGACTATGGTCTTGCACTTGACACTCAGACCTTCTGCCAGTAGTTTTGTTATGGCTTTGACTACTGTCAATCATTCATGTCTCATGCAGAGACTCTAGTTGTCCAGTGCGTCCAGAAAATATAGTGGTTCTTGATGTTGTTTTCGTAAAGAAAGCTTTTATGGGACAAGGTTTATTAGCCTTGTGCCCAACCCACAACCTGGAGAGTCAGTGGATCATGCTTCGCCTGGTCTCTCCCTTTGGCCTGTCGAGCTTTGGGCTACCCTGCTAGGAAACTAAGCTCTCCCCAGCATAGCTCTCCAGGTCACTGAGCCATGCAAGTCCCTCGACCACTTCAAGGTGGCGATCCTCCGTGGAGATTCCATGTTCCATATTAATTAGAACAAATACTTCACTTTTGAAGGGAAGGAACTTTTCCAGCTTATTCTTTTTCGAAATCTTAGTTTGTCTCTTTAAGACTCTTTGCTTTAGATAAAAACTCTTTCTACTTGTTTTGCTTTTTCAGCAGCTTTTTTCTTTCTTGTGTTTTCAAATGTTATGTTTTGTTAATAATGCTGATAGGGTGCATATATACACCAGGGGTGTTGAAAAATGGCCCTCTCTGAAGGGTCACCCCAGGTTTTTTGCCTTCCTCCTCCTCTTTTTGCTGAACTCTTTGTTGGCTTTAGGACTCTGGGCACTTTACAGCTGCTCATCAGTGCTAAAGTGCATGTGACTCTCCTCTAAACATGGTATCATTGGTTTACATCTGTTTGGCATATTTAATTTACTTGTAAGTCCCTTGTAAAGTGGTATACCATGTACCCAGGGCCTTTAAGTTAACTGCTACTAGTGGGCTGCAGCCGTGATTGTGCCACCCACAGAAGTAGCCTTTCTAACCTGTCTCAGGCCTACCACTGCAGTGCCTCTGTAGGCAGTTTACTGCCACTTCGACTTGGCATTTAAAACTACTCTCCAAGCCTTAAACTCCCCTTTTTATTACATATGTCACCCCTAAGGTAGGCCCTAGGTAGCCCTAAGGGCAGGGTGTTAAGCAAGTAAAAGGAAGAACATGTATGTTTATGTTTTTTGTATGTCCTGGTAGTGACATACATGCTATTTTGTTTTTTACTACTGTGAGGCCTACTCCTCTCATAGGTTAGCATTGGGAATTCCTTAATACACCTTTAAGCTGTAATTCCAGATCAGAGAGGAGTAGCTTTTTCATGTTTCATATCTTTGGAATGGGATTGATAAATCCTAATTACTGGTGAAATTGGATTTAACATTACTATTTCAGAAATGCCACTTTTAGAAAGTGGACATTTTTCTGCACTTACTACTTTGTGTGCATGACAGCCTGTCTCCAATACATGTCTGGGGTGGGTGACAACTACACTTTGTGCATTTCCTATAGACACCACAACACAGGAAGGATAGGTGTACCCATCTACATACATCTGCATTCTCATGACCTTGCCTGGGCAGGATGGAAGGGAGGGGCTAACACGTCACTTGAATAGGCACTGTTCTTTCCCAACACAAAGGACCAACTACCCTCCACAGACTGCCTGGCAGACAGGACTGAGTTGAAAAGGATATTTGTGCACTTCAGAGAGATGCTTTGAAGTCACCCCTGCATCAAAGGCATTATTGGGTATAAGTACTGAGTCCTTGACCCCCTAAAATCAGACACTTCTAGATCTTGAACTGGTCAGAAGGACTACTGTGCTTCTTAAAGGACTCATCTTTGGACTGCAGACTTGGAAGACCTGCTTTTCTCTTTTGTTGCCCTGCTGCCTGCTGCTCTCTGACTCTGCCAAAGGAGAGCTGTACTCTGCTGAAGGAGAGCTGGACTCTGCCTTCACTCCAAGTGATCTCCAAGGGCTTGTTGGCTTGCCTACTGTTGCGTGAGACTCAGGGAAATCAAATTCTCTACCCCTGCTCCTGTGCCTGGCTCACTGGAAGAGGACCAGATACTTGCAACATGGATTTTAATGCATCGCCTGTCTGTGTGTAGCAGAACTGGTGCATTGATCCGGTTGCGGGAGTGAAATCGCGCATCGCATCAGAACCAGTGATATGCCTCCAGAAATCGACCCATCGGACAGCGTATCACCACCGCTGCAGCTTGTTGAGATCGACGCATCCCCTCGACTGCATGGCAGAATCTGGCGCATTGTGCAGGGTTCATCTCCTTCATCACCCTTCTGTATTCCGACCCAGTAGTCCACATATGAGTGAATGGCTCTTTTTTTAACCCTTTGTCATCTCCAGGGGACCTTGGTAGGAGTGCCCCTGTTTCTCCTATTATTCATTATAGCCATGGACCCTCTGGTCCGCCACCTTAAAAAAAACACATGCACCATGGTCTCCATTTTAATCCTGGCCCGTTGCTTCTTTCTATGTATGCAGACGACATTCTGCTAGTTACTGGACATGCCTCGGACAACTTGCCCCCCTTAGTAAGGGAAATTATTCGATTTGTTGGCCTCGCCGGTCTACATATCAACTGGGCGAAATCAGACATTTTTCCCCTCACAGAAGACACCAAACCCTCACCCTGTGAATACCCTCTTAAATGGTGCGAAGAATCCACCAAATATTTGGGCATAATTCTACATAAGGACAAAGAACAAGTGATCCAGCTTGATTACGGCCCGCTGTGGACAAGCTTACAGTCCAAATTGAGCGATGGATCCAGCTTCCTCTGTCCATGGCTGGCCGGATTGCCATTATTGAAATGGTTGTACTCCACCGCTTCTTGTATTTGTTTTTAAATATACCCATACCATTGCCAAACTCATTTTTCACACATTGTGCAGTCTCCTTTTGAAATTGATTTGGGCAGGTCATAGGCCCCGGACCAACTGGGATACTCTCATCCTTCCTTACGACCGGGGAGGGTTTGCAGCCCCTGATTTCATCATGGCTCAGGCCCAGTTTGCATATCATTGGTATCACCTAGATACTCGCTTACCCTACGCTAAACCCAAGTGTGATCTGGCAGACGCAACTGCCCACCACAAGGCTACAAGGCCTCAAGTTAGACCCCTCTGATATCTACACATTGTTTACCATGTGTTGGGCCTGGAGGAGGCTCAGTCAGGTCCTGGGCAGTGACTTTTTGTTTTCCCCTGCGCTTACTCTCTCACAAAATCCGTGGCTGCCTTTGACCCTCGAAAAAGTTGTCCAACATACACTGACACGACACGAACTTCACAAGCAGGGTGACTTATTCCCGGATGGCATTGTGTTTTCCCATGCGGAGGACGTTAGGTTTGTATCACCACATTTATGGATGAATTTATATTTTGTCGTCTGCACGGGTTCTGCGCTCCAGCATCCCTTCTGATCCCCTGGCTCTCGACGAGTTCACCCCATTGACGCTGTTAATAACGGACACAGAGGGGAATCACATGGTTGCTAAACTTTATTGTGCCTGCATGGCCTTCAAACGAACCCAAGACAGCAAGGTTTGGCTGAAATGGGAAGAAGACCTAGGCCACCATATCTCCGACAAAGACTGGTCCTATTGCTGTGCGCAGACTAAACTGGTTTCCCCAACCATTGTCACAAGTTACTGAACTTTTGGTTTCTACACAGATCCTATACCACCCCTGCTGGCCTGGTAAGGCTAGAACCTTCTAGGTCCTCTTAATGCCCCACATGCAGATTTCCAGAGACATATTTCCCCCACTTAATGTGGACCTGCCCCCCTATCGCCACATTCTGGACTGACATGTTTAACATCCTCTCCCACATGATTTCGGCGACTCTCGAGCCATCCCCTATTGTGGCACTTTTGGGTAATGTGACCAACATCCTGGAGAGTAACCGCAGATTCTCCGCTATAGCTCCACTACTGGTGCAGAGAGAGATAACATTACATTAGGGCAGCGGGATCCGCCCCACTATTAAGGCCTGGCTACATAGCATGACATACTGTGACATGACGAGTGAGGTATATGCCACGTTGCAACCCCCCACTGCTAGACCAAAAGATATTTGGCAGCCTCTCCCTGCCTATCTACTCTCTCTGGAATTAGATGCCCAGAGCCAGAACCCTCATTCATCTCACGCTACATACCCCTCCTATTACGCCAGTCAAGACACCATCTAATAGAGTGTGACTTTTCCTATGTCACCCTCCCTGTGCCCTCTTGTAGTTTATACAATTGTGCGTATTAATTTTCTTATACCTATTACAATCACCTCTGTATCAAACTGATGTAACATCACTTGCTATTTAATTTATCATTATGCGGTTCTTGAAGTCCATGTTCTCTTTCTGTGGAAAATGAAAAATAAAGTAAAAAAAAAAATGTTAATTATTGAATATTTAATTATTTCAAATATATTTTAGTTGCTAGGCTGGGAAGTTAATTAAGTAATAATTTATTAACAATTAACTATTAATTAATTATTTAATACTGTTGCACTGCAGGGATTTTCATTATGTAAATTATGAAATACTGATTTTTTTAGTTCTATTTAGGTGTGGGCTGCAAGGGTTGTAGGGGTATAGGGTGAGAAGTTAATTAATTAATAATTGAAGAACAATTATTTATTAATTGATAATTAATTGTTTTAATCAATAGTAGCTATGCAAATAGATTATTTTTTATTTTTAGTACATGCATGTATATGTATATATACATATATATTTATGTTAATTAATAATTTTTATATTAAGAGTTCAATATTTTTTTACATGCATGGTGTAACTTATATATGTGATGTTTTTGAAGTTAAGTACTTTCCCCACTTTTGGCTCAGACTGCAGTAGGAATAGTAAAATTAACCTCTTTGCAATTTGACACTTTACCTACTGTTGCACTGTTTAGAGTGGGAATAGTAAATCTCACCCCCCAAAATCCAGTGCTTTCCCTGCTGTTTCACAGACTGTGGCGAGGGAATAGAAAATTTTACCCCTCCAAAGTACAATATTAGCTCTACTGTTGCGCTGTTTGGAGTGGGAATAGTGAATTTCATCTCTCTGAAATCCAACACTCTCCCTACTGTTGCACAGACTCTCCCTACTGTTGCGCTATTTGGAGTGGGAATAGTAAATGTTACCTCTCCCCTACTGTTGCAGGGGCTGGAGCAGGAATAGTAAATTTCACCCCGCCAAATTTCAACACTTTCCCTACCATTGCATAAACTAGAGTGGGAATAGTATATCTAATAGTCTTAGACGTAAATAGTTTTAATAATATTGGTTAAAAAGAGTTTATAGCATTAATGGTTTTATTTTTTTATATTTAACATTATTTGTTTTTCTTAAAAATGTATTTGAATGTTTTTAGTATTTTCTGAAAATGTGATTTTTTGATTTCTCAATTTGTAATATTGCATTTATTGTGTACATTAATTAATATTTTTTATCTAATTAACTTTTTTATGGTTTTATTGTGGATATTTGTTCATATATATTTATGTGTGTGTATATGCCTAGACGTGGGTCCCTTGCTCACTTTGCCACTGGATTCAAGCTAGCCTGGCTGATGAGGGGTGTTACCCCGAAACCGGTCCCAGGATGCTTGTTTCCGGTCCAGGGAAGACCTGGCTTGGCAGTTTTATGCAGGACTGTTTCCACGAGGAACAGGGTTAAGACTGATTTGCATATGGCTGGGTCTGAACTGGGATGGCGAAGTGAGCTAAATAACGATGATGGATTTAGCCCAGATCTAATAGTGACTGGGGGTGAGTGTCTGAAAAGTTTCAGCACTCCATCCATCATCTTATTGTGTTTGCATTGTTCACCCTAAGTTGGAAGGGTAAGCCCTGATGTGGGTCCCTTGCTCACTTTGCCACTGGACTCAAGCTAGCCTGGCTGATGAGGGGTGTTACCCCGAAACTGGTCCCAGGATGCTTGTTTCCGGTCCAGGCTGGCTTGGCAGTTCGGGCTGGACTGTTGCCATGAGGAACAGGGTCGAGACTGATTTGCATGTGACTGGGTCTGAACTGGGGTGGCGAAGTGAGCTCAATAGCGATGATGGATTCAACCCAGATCTAATAGTGACTGGGGGTGAGTGTCTGAAAAGTTTCAGCGCTCCGTCCATCATCTTATTGTGTTTGTACTATATATTTCTGGCACTCCAAGACGGCTGTCAGACAGTCAGAGTTGTTACTGGGTTCAGCTCTCTTGGTGGGGTTGGACCAAGTATCCTTCGAGAACTAAGGAAGGGGATGTGCTTCAAAACCAGTTACACGACACCTGGCTACAATGGCAGGTGCGAAGAAGAGGTAGAGGAGAGAACAGTACAGGACAGATGCATACATTCTCAGTGCCACTATCTCTATTGAATTTCATACAGTCCTGGAGCCTCACACATTCAGGTGAACTACAAAAAAAAACGGATACCCGGCCACTCCTATGCAAACAAAACTCACACACTCAACTCTCAGTGGAAAGGAGAACTAGCGGTCATGACAAGCTACAGAGATTTTACCAAAGACAGTAGGAAGTCTCTCTATATTGTGATGCTGGTAAAATGGCATGTACCCCACAATTGGCTTAGCTGCCACCGACAGATATTTATTCCATGGTTTGGCCATGGCGATGGTGGTCATTCATATTTAAAGGAGTTCCAACTGAACCTTAACTTTATGACATGCCTTATAGCAAACAACATGCTCAGGTTATTTCCGTCAGGCAATTGTAATATATAATGAATTAGAAGCTCGATAAGCAATCGGTGAAACCCTCCAGCCTCAACAAATAATACACATCCAGCTCGATGGATAAGACAGAAACATCCTACATCCCAGTTTGCTAAAGAAACTTAAAGCATTTATAAAGCTATGCACAGATTGAAGGAAGCCCACAAACCTGTACAAATGGCATAACATTCCCTACGCCATCTCAGAGTCAAGAGCGCTCCTAGAGGTGCACATTGATTACATTGGATGGAGAAGCCCTCTTCCCAGGATATGATTGTTACCTGTAGCAGTAACCCAGAGAGAGCACAGCAGCTGCTGTACTGATGACCTACCTTGCACTGCAGATCCAAAAGCCAGAAGTTGTCTGTAGGAGGGTTTGGAAGTTCTAAGCTGCCTCCCATGAATGTAGTGGAAGTAAAACTTCTGCATCCCCTTCAGCAGCAAAACTGGACACTGATAGTTTTTCCAACCCGGAGTGTTTCAAACAGGAGTTACAAATGAAGAACATCAGGCACGATTCCCACTCCTAACTGACTGACTAACTCTCCTTTTCAAGTTCTATATCTGTCCTCACTGTCTGTGTTCTGAAGTAACTGAAAGACAGCAGGTAGCACTTTACAAAACTCCCACATAAATAAGTAAATACATTCCCTTGGATGTATTTCTGCCACCACAACATGTCCTTGAATGAGGTATGTCTGTATCCTTTCAAAGATGGTTACTGTTTGACTAAAGGACTTTTGTGGTGAACTCTTTCTGGGCTGAGTAGTGTTGTGTTGTAACTTCACTGTGCTGTAATTGGCTAGCATGCCTCATTGTTTCGAGTATACGAACTCAGACTTTGTTGCAAGCATTTCTTCATTGCTGAGAGGGCTTTGCAGAGGTCTCTGTTCTGCTCGCTTGCTCTCAGCCCCCCTTGCTATCAATGGGTAAATATACATATATGTGCTATTTTACTCACCTAAGGAGCAGTCAAATGTTCCTTTTGCTAAACGCGATATTCTATATAAAATTGTTGGGTTTTGTTCTGGGAAAATGCTGTTTAGTTTAAGTTTATTGCCTTGTGCAGATGTAAAAGATTGTGCTTTTTCACTTGTATAATTTTGCTGGTACAACATATCCTTGCATGAAGTATATCTACAACTTCTTACATAAAGATGGCCACTGGTGTTTGGATAAAGAGCGTTTGTGGTGAGCTCTTCCTGTGCTAAGAGTTCCAAGATGGCGGTGACTGGCTAACAATTCCCATCTGAGTACCTCATGTTACAAGGTTGTAGGCTTTTTCTTCACATTCTCTAGGATGTTCCACTGCCTAGGAGCCCTGCAGTTAAGGGTATCCAATGTAAAGGTTAACTCACTGTGGCGATTCACCTGTTTGGCACACGAAGATCTTGTCACTGGTAGAGCATGGCACACAGTCCCTTATCTTCCTCTCGATTTCCAGGTCCATGCCAGGCCACCAGTAGTCCAACCGCAGCCTTTGTTTGGTTTTGGTGACTCCCAAATGCCCCTCATGGGCTAAGTTGACCAAGCTCTCCCTCAACGTCTCAGGGGGAATTAGTCTTGTACCCCTGAACAGACAACAGTCAGCAATGGACAATTCGTCCTTGACCATCCAGAAAGGCCTTAGGATCTCTTCTCTTTTGTCCTGTTCCTTCCAAACGCCTTTCGTCCTCTCGCAAACTCTCTGTAAGAGCTCATCAGCACCCAAGGCTTCCTTCCAGCGTCCCTCATCAATTGCACCCTGGGTGATGACACACACCTTCTCTGCCTGCAGCTCATTGGCGAACTCATCGTCACTTTCTCCCTCGACCTCCTTGTCGCGATGCTCATTGACCAGGCGAGAGAGGCAGTCGGCCGCAACATTCCTCACCCCAGGAACATATTCCATCACAAACGTGTATTCTTGAAGGCCCACAACCCATCGTCTGATCCTGCTTGATATAGCGTCTAGCCCCTTTTTGCTGAAGACTTCAACTAGGGGTTTATGGTCGGTCCTCAGGTTGAACTTCACTCCCCATACAAAGTCTCTGAATTTGTTTATGGCCCAATGTACCGCCAGTGCTTCTTTCTCGATAACTGAGTAATTAGACTCAGCGTTGCGGAGAGAGCGTGATGTAAACGCTATCGTTTCTTCCCCGCTTTCTCCTGTTTGTGTCAGGACTGCGCCAAGCCCTTTGGAGCTGGCATCGGTAGTCAACACCGTCTTCCTGCCAGGAACGAAAGATCTAAGGTTGGGGGCTTCAGCCAAGGCTCTCTTGGTGTCTTCGAACTCTTTCTGACACTCAGCACTCCATTCAAATGCCACGCCTTTTCTTAGCAAGTTACGGATAGCATAGGTGCGCCTGGCAAAGTTCTGCATGAACTTACTGTAGAATTCTACCATCTCCATGAAAGATTTGACTACGTCTTTGCTTTTGGGTGGTGTAAGTTTGATGATGGTATTTTGGAGGTCAGCCTTGGGGCGGATTCCTTCCGTCGTCACCTTGTGTCCCAAAAACTCCAGCTCAGCGCACCCAATCTTACACTTTTCTCTCTTCACAGTGAGTCCTTGTTCTTGGAATCTCATTAGTACCTGTCTGAGTCTGAGTTCATGTTGTGCGACGTCCTCTCCGAAAATCAACATGTCGTCCTGGTAACACACAACACCCGTGATGCCCTTCAGGAGGTTGCACATAATCCTTTGGAAGACTGCGGCAGCAGACACTAGCCCAAAAGGCATGCGCTTGAATTTGTAAGCTCCCATGGGTGTAATGAATGCCGTGAGTTCTTGTGATTCGGGGTGGAGTCTGACTTGGTAATAGGCATTGGTAAGATCAAGTGTGGTGAACACCTTCGCCCCCGCTAGCCTGCTCATCATCTGTGTGATGTTGGGGAGGGGGTACTTGTCGACTACAACTTCCTTGTTTAATGCCCTTAGGTCAATGCATAAGCGTACTGCACCATCCCCCTTCCTGGCTGCGACAATGGGTGCCAACCACTCAGTGGCTTCTACTGGTTCAATCACTTCCAACCCACACAACCTCTCTAGTTCCTCCCTGACCGCTTCTTGTATAGCAATGGGAAGACTCCTAACTTTAGCTGTAACCGGCTTGCAGTTCTCTTTTAGTTTTATTTTGTGGGCATAGTTTCTGAGGCAACCTAACTTGTCTGTGAATACACCCTTGAACTCTTCTTCTATTCCTTCTAGTGTTTTTCCCACTTCTTGCACCAATATTTGGGGATTCCTGTTGGGATTAAGATAGACGCCCAAATCTTTTTGGGCTTGCCACCCCAGGATGTTGTCACCTTTCCTGGACACATAAATCTTAGCTGCTGCCAGTCTGTCTTTATAGCCTACAGTGCCCCAGAAGAAACCCCTCATCTGTATGGGTTGTCCCCCGTAGCCTCCCGGTCGTACATCCATTCTCTGCAAGGTCAATTTGCCTTTGGAAATTTTCTCAAAGTCTTCTGTACATATAATCGTCAGCTTGGAACAAGAATCAAACATTGCTTCAATTTTTGTCTCCCCAACCTCTATGTAATCCTTCGGATTATTAACAGACTCACTCTTAACCTGTAACACAATTTCATCACAAACATGGGAGGTGTCACCTCTGTTGGGTTTTTTGTAGTTCACATTGCTTCGGCAGCATTGTCTGAAGTGCCCTCTCCTCCCACACCTGTTGCATGTTGCTTTTAAGGCTGGGCACTCCCTGTCATTTGCTAAGTGTCCCTGTTTTCCACACCTGTAACAGCTCCCTCTGAAACTTCCCCCGCTTTTATTTTCCTTTTGTTCTTTCTTTTGAACTTTGACCGCCAATACATTCTCACTTTCAACCGAGACTTCACTCACTTTGGCTTTTACTTCGCAATCCTGTTTTATCTCACTCACACACTCCATCATGTGTTCTACTTGTTTCGCTACTATAAGCACCTCCCCTAGGGGCAGGTCATCTTTTAGCCACAGCTCTTCTCGTATACGTTCTATTTTACATTTTAATAGAAATTGATCGCGTATGCGCTCTTCGCATGCACCACCAAACTTGCACGTGGCAGCCAACTTCCGCAGTTCCGAAACGAATTCCTCCACAGTTTCACCCTCCTTCTACCCTCTCTTACCAAAATGGTACCGTTCCATTATCGTGCTAATTTTTGGCAGAAAATGGATATCTAATTTCTTCAAACTAATTTCATACTCATTCAACCCTCTCGCATCATTAACATTCAACCCAGACAGATGTTCCAATATCTCTTGTCCTTCAGCCCCTAGGTAATGCAACAGTAAAGCCACTTTCCTTTCCAACCCCAAATTTGGACCACACACTACGGCATAGTTCTGAAAAACTTTCTTCCACTTGTTCCATTTTAACGCTAGCTCCCCTGGAGTGGTCAAAAAGAATGGCGGTGGTGTAACATTCTGCATGCTGGCAACTGAGTACCACCGAGTACACTGAGAATCACAGTTCAAAAGATATAACTCTTAGTATGTGCCCTCTGTATATAATAACAATTTAAAGGCAAACCGTGAGAGGAGACTAATTAGTAAAAGGTGACACCGAATATCAACTTTTGACCAACAAAAATGAGTTCAAGTAGGTTTCCCACCATAAGGTGGCAGTGAAATACTTGAAAGTCGATTCTTTTCTCAAATGACAGTTCCTCCCGCACTCTCCCCACAAGGTGTACCAAACGACATATAGTTTATTTTGGCAAGGGCGGACTGGCACAAAACGTTCACCTACTGGAAAACCCTCTAGGGACTAGCGAAATCACCCAAGATCAACGTTTCCTTCACGCTAACGCTTCGTACCAGCAAAACCTCGGTAAACCATATTCTCTGACTGAAAAGGCGGGTGACGCCCGTGAGGCAACCTATGTGAACGGCTATTGGGAGGAGAAGCTGTGTCGATCAACACGACTGGCTACACTTCTCACAATTAAGGCCAAGCCTGTGTTACCAAAGTCTTAGTTCACATGCAGAGCTGTGCCAGTCAGCGCGACTGGCGATAAATCAACACGGAAACCTTCCTTCAGACGGGGCAGCTTTCCTGTCACAGCGAGCGCACCGCAGCCCAGACAGAAAGAAACGTTGCGTCGATGACCTTTCCTTTTCGCTCGACAGATCTTGTCGACCCTCCTGCTCCAGCTCTTTTTGAGGCAAGCTGTGCCAGTCAGCGTGACTGGCGTGAGGAGGACCTTGCTGTCGCCTGTTACTGGGGTAGTGTGAGGTGAAGGTTATGAGCAAAGTACTCTACGTACAAAACACCTTCAAAATGCGGCTGCCTGTGCGAGGTGGATGATTCATACTCTGCTTCTTCTATTAATGAGCCAAATCCCCCTTCACGCTGCGCAGAACAATTTCAACTCAGCAGAGCCCGGAGTGCCGCAATCAGGTGCTTACATGTAAAGTCACTTGCACTCCTGCCAACCCAGAGGCATCCGACAATTTCCTTCATGACACTCGCTGGTTAACGGAGCGTCACGTAGATGAGCTTCCCTGTTTCTGTAGCTCATACCATAACGTGAATTCCCTAGAGTTTGGGGACTGAGGAACGGACAAAGTCAAATGTCCTGATATGTTCCGATGGATAGTAGTTCCACAGTTGAGCCGGTGAGAACAACACCAGTTTGACTGCGAGACGTGATCTAGTTAATTCATTGTTCTGTGTCACCCTCTGATGTTCAATAGTTTCCCCAAAGTCAGTGTTTGTAAGGAGGAGGCGTTCCCCGTAGTACTCACTGTACCCTTTTCAATATCGAGCTCCTTTCGTCAGCGTGTTGAGGTCCCTTCCATCCGTCCACTCTGATTCTGATTCTGATCCCATCCTCGTCGGCAGTGTAGAAGTGTGTACCTTCCCCTCTCAAGTCGGTAAATATGCGCAGGACACTCTTCAGATGAATCAGAGTTGTTTATTTAAGATAACAAAACAGGAGGACCCCAGCCACAGCTGTTGCCACGAACACGCTCTCGTCTGTCTCCGCGCAGGGAGCTCGAATTCGAACGTTCGTCACTGTGACATTCGATAGCGAGTGTCACAGTGGTGTGAACCAAACATAACGGCAAGGGAGGGGGGGGCAAGTGGAGTACAACGGCTCTCCCCGGGACGGAGGATACCACACCCTTCCTACTCAATCCTACATGAACACCGTACACTATTTCCCTGGTGGTTTAAGAGTACTTCCAATCGGTTGCTCTTCCGTTACTCCTAAGTAGATTCTAAATATTACTCATTGGTGGTTTAACAATTCCTCAAATGGTGGCTCCTCTGTTATTACTCTGTTGATCCTGGGTAGACACCATATAATACCCCTAGGTGGTCTAACAGAACCTGTAATGAGATGCGCCTCTGTAGGTCCCAGGAAGACCTCCTCGGCTGTTGTAATGGGTTGTTCCTCTTTCGTTCATGGATACAGTCTTTATAATACTTCCTGGTGGTTTATCAGTGCCTTCAATGATTTGCTTCTCTGTCACTCCTGGCAGACTTCATATAACCTCCTTGGTAGTTTAACAGTGTCTCAAAGTGGGTTGCTCCTCTGTCGCTCCCAGGTTAAATCCATATAATACTTCCTGGTAGTTTAACAGTGCCTCCAGTAGGTTGCTCTTCTGTTGCTATTGGGTTAGCTCCATATACTCCCCATACCAAAAATTATCCCAATAATGCATATCAACTGTGGTTTCTTTTTATGATACAGTCCCTCTCAAAAAGGTGGCTGTATCTATTCTACCACTCTATGCAGCACCCATGCGTAATCATACCTATACTCAGCATACTGTGCACCCATCATGTCATCAAACATCACACATCTCACTAACATGTCCCACAAAGGCCAAACTACAAACAACACCCTTTCAACCCTGCACTTTGAACGGTGCCCAGAAATCCCATGCAAATCAAATTCCTTTGGGAC
Source organism: Calotriton arnoldi (assembly GCA_963921515.1). Classification (NCBI taxonomy): domain Eukaryota; kingdom Metazoa; phylum Chordata; class Amphibia; order Caudata; family Salamandridae; genus Calotriton; species Calotriton arnoldi. Next base: position 1,800,407 of record CAWUFW010003329.1, read on the forward strand.
CTCGCCAGGGATAGGAAGTGCCATATATAAATAATGCAACTGGAGTAGCCAGTAAACCACTTTAGGCCTTGCAAGGGGCATGGAAAGTGCTATATAAACACTAGTACAATGCAATGCTTACCTTTTTTCCCGCCAGTTCCCAAATATATCCCACAGTAGTCTGCTGCGTCTCCACCAGTCTTATGTCATTGTACTGGCAGAAAGGAATTCTGTTTTAATATCATCATCCCTCCCCTGAGCAGCATATTGCCAAATATGCGGCTCTGGGTTAAAGGATCGTAATCCCACTGGATGCAGCAGTGATTGTACTGGCTGTGTGTCAAGCAGGCATTTCTTACGAATCAATGTCAAAGTACATTACTTAAAGGGAGACATAAATTGCAGATGTTGCTCATATTTTTATACATTTTCCAGACCAGTGCCAGAATAGATCATTTTCAATTAGGATCAGAGACAATTATGTAAATAGGCTGCAGTTGTTATGCTTGTTAAACATAGTTTCTCTAAACTAGAATGCATGCTTTTTTTTAGAGTGCTATTATGCTCTAAACTATTTTAAAAAAGGCAGCATTTGTAGGAATTCTGCCTTTTTAGTGTGGTCACACCGCATTTTTTGCCCTTTGCTCTACCCTATATTTTTGCTGGCTTTAGAACTCTATGCACTTTAACCCTGCTAACCAGTAGTAAAGTGCCTGTGCTTCATCTTTTAACATGATAGAACTGGCATATTCCTAATTGGTATATTTAAGTTACCTATGAGTCCCTAGAATATGGTACAAAGTGTACTCAGGCCCTGGAAGTTAAATGCCACCAGTGGACCTCAGCACCTAGTGTGCCCTCCACTACAGTGGCATTGCAAACATGACAACAGGCCTACTAGAGTACCTTGACTATAGAAGTGTAAAAACTGCAATTCGACCTACCAAAATAAATAATTTTGACAGGTCCAAATCTCCCTTTTAAATAAAATTAGGTCACCCCTCTGTAGGCTTATAGCCCACAGAGCACGGTGCATGGTACTTTAAAGTAGGACATGTAGAAATGTGATGTTAACATGTCTCTACAGTGACTAGCACCCTCAAACTATTTTTTCACTGTGGCAGGCCTAGATGTCCTATGTGAAAAACCAGGGTACAGATTAAAATCCCAATATTGTATCTCAGGAATGGATATAGCTAGAAAAATAAGTAAACAGTTATTGTAATAGTTATTACACATCCAATTCAATGATGAAGTAAGATTGTAAATAAATATTAAGGAAAAGTAGCTTTTAGAAATTCACCTTTTTCCTGCTTGACATTTCTGGAGGCTAAATTAGTGTTTACTCTTTTCCTTCTGCCAGCCAGTAGTTAGCATTTGAATACGTATGAAAAAGTTGTAAAATGCTTCCCAAGAGTGAGTAAAATTAAGCATGCCTTGAATCATTACAATTACCAGCAGGGTGCTTTGGACATAACTGGCAGATTATGAAAGTGGCATTTCTGTAGCTGATCTTCAATGAAAAGACGACTCTATTTTTCTAAATTGGTGTGGGATTTTTCTTGTGTTGTGTTTTCACTTTATTACTGTTTGAAGTTGCTGAATAAATACTTTACACATTGCTTCTAATTTAAGGCTGACTGCTTTTGTGCCAAGCTACCAAAGGGTGCGTGACCACACAGGTTGATTTGGGTTTTGCTTGTTTGTCACCCTGACAAAAAATGTGGTTGCTGCTTGAGTAGGGTTTCATCCTCCACTACCAGTAATTCAATTTCCTACAATTACAATTAGCAAAACTTTGATTTTGGATGTTTGCATCAGATTGAGAATATTCTATCTCTAGTACCAAGATATAATTTGTCTGTGTACTTTTTACTGTGTATATGTTATACTTTATTCACTCATCACAAGCACTGCCCTTCATCACTGTTATTTATATAATAGCACCTTTTTAAGTGTATAATCAACATGTGTTTTTAGTTGTGTTCAAAATAATATATGTTTCAACATCTTTGAGAAACAAATTAATTTATGTCTGAGTTTGTCTCATTTGTTGGTATTGAGAGAACCCATTTGGCCACATTACTAAGGTCTTTTAAAAACTATTTGAAATGTGTCAGACAGAATCATTGTTATTTATACAGAGTAAAATGCCCAGATTCTGTGAAATACATGGCCACCCCATTGCCTTATTGTTGTGACACTCCTGATCATCATGGGGCCTTGCAGAGGCAAGGGGCTAGAGTTGCATTGTTCACCATGCAGGGCAAAGAAATGATGTTAAACATAGCTGACTCACTGTGCCCTATGTGCCCCCATTTCCTCCCACTAAACATCTGGATGACATATCTCCTCTGTTTCCCTATTTCACTGCACCATGCCCATGAAAGCACCTCTAACTTTGACAGTTACAGATTCGGTGATCCTCACTCTTACCTCTGGTGAGGATGACATTTTTTCACATGACTTCATACCACACTTTTACCATTTCTAAGAGCTGTAAATAACAAATGCCACTATTACTTTAGTTAGGACTTGATTACAAGTTACAGGGTGTATTGCTTATTCAGACCTAACGTCTACCAAGTTCACATGGGATCCTCACTAAGTGCTCCCAGTACAGAGCAAAAGTCTGGTGAAGTCTAGATCTAATAATCGCAAGGGTGGAAATGATGGCCGCCACCAGTGTGGGCTTCAAAATGATTTGTTGCCCTTTGAGGCTGAATTTCTAGACAGGAGTTTCTGACCAATGTCAGGATTTGGGAGGCTTCAAGACATACATTCTCCCCCTAGCAGGTGTGTCTTCCCATTGCCTGTATCCTTTGCAGGCCCATTGGCAATTGCACACATTGCCCTTAGTGTCAAGCATGGGTGGGTCCTGACAGCAGACCAGGAGGGTTGCATCTCCCAGCTCCCAGAAGCTGCAGACCCACTAGCTCAGTGAGAGTGAAGATAAAGTGGGAGAAAAATTGAGAGGTGACCGCCAAGCTTGACTTCATCATGGGGAGGAATGTGTCAGGTAGTCGTGGTGTGTTTCACCGCAGTGCAGCGGGAAAAGGGCTGCTAAAGTCCTTGGCTTTCCACCTAATTGTTCTAGAGGCATCAGAAATGTCATCTGATTGTGGTCCTAAGTGGTAATGGTATGGGGCATGTTGATACAGGAATGGTCCCCGTATGATAAGCAGGTGTATACCCCTCTCCTGAGTGCCCAACTGCAAGTGAAACTGGTGTGCTAACTCTCATTTTGTACCAAGCATCACGTTAAACTATCAGAGGCCCAGGCCTGTCCCTGACATCATGGGGTTCAGGACCTGTTCTATGTCCTGGGGGTAGATACTAAGCATGCCTTCCTGGTAGACAGCGGACTACTGCTCCATACCCTCGGTGTAACACATTAAGTGGTGGTGGCAGCATACTGTGTTTTGACCAGACCATTTCCCTGTGTCAGTGGGAGGGAGGTCTACAGACCCTACTCAAATGAAGTTTTACTTTGTTGTGAAACCCAGGATCTTGAGCTGATATCCTGTGTGCATGACAAGTGTGTGTATGTGGGATGTGTGTGACACGTATCTTAGTAGGACTCTGTGTGTTGGGTGTGATCCAGTGTAAGCTGTATACATATTTAAGCTTGTCTTTCAATTCACTTTTTACTCATTTGCCCCTCTTACTGCACTGGGCCCTCTACAGTTAGACGGATCACAACATTACCCTACCACAGAGTAAATGGTCCTCTGATGGATCTTTCTCCACCGATGGGAGGGGTGGGAATAAGGATGTCCAAAACCACGTTAGAAACCCAATGAAGACCATTAATTGGTGACTAACTAACAAGTTTGAAATAAGGTTCAAATACACTACTCTCAGAACCATACTGTAAAAATAAAGTATCGCTATAGGGAGACCCAATCTCCTAAAGAAATGTAGTCTAACCAGAATGATACAAACTAAAAGCTCTGCAATTGTAACACAGAATAAAAGAAACAGAACTTGATATTCTGAAAAGATTAGCTGATTCTCCCTACAACGCATTTAGATCAAAAAAGTTAATTTAGCTCAGTTTCAAAGAAAGAACTTCAGGACACAATAATAAACTCAGGCAATTTAGATAGTTGGTTATTGTATTAATATTCCAAAATCAACACAGATAAGCAATTACTTAAGCATCTCAGTTAAGAATATTAAGGCATGTAGTTTAAGACTACGCATTTAGTCAGAAGTTCAAATCCAAAGAGGATGGTTTAAAAAAACAAATATCAGATACAAATTACAGATTCCAACCACCATTAAAGGCAGAAGGATAGTTGGTGCTTTTTAACAACATCTAAAGATTTAAAGCAAAGGGGTAAAAAGGAATCATTTAAAGTCCTCTAAGGGCGAGTCCAAGAGCATGAGCAAAAGGGGGAAATAAAGTAAAATCAATTAGTTCGGTAAAGAAGGATTCCAGGTCAACTGCATAAAGGCAGCAGCATCAGCAAAAAGACAGTCCAAAATAGGGAAAAATAATGGCATTGCGTTGAAGAATAAAATCAAAGCATGATGAGTTGTAACCCATAGAAAAATTTTGATGTGAGCGTTCTCTCATTAAGAGGAAAAGAAAAATAATGACGTTGCCCCTCCTTTGGGGTTTCTTTTGTATATAGTCCGTATGACACCTTATTGATGTGGTGTCACTCCACTAGTCAGTCCATCGAATGATTAGTTTACATATGTAGTCACCAAATACAATTTAGTTACTCTTGCATTCTTTACCAAGCACTTTATGTGAATGACTTGGTTTTCTGGGCCTCACAGGTTTGTCAACGGTAACCAGTATACAATGTAACAGACTATGGCATTGGGTGAGAGTTGATTCTCCCATCGAGCCGTTTCACAATAAACTTTGAAAGAATATCCTTTTGTATGTACGCTGAAACATGCACAGAACAAATAACGCAACATTGCAGAAATGCCAATGAATTATTGTGCTTGCTAAGGGAAAAATGCAACTCAAGAAAGAACACGGTTTAAGCCTAAAATGCATACATCAGCTTCAAATTAATTAAACTTTATTGGAATCAAATATAATGCATCAAATCATCATTTCATAATAATAAGAAAATATTAATCGTTTTACCAATATATTATTACATGAAATTGATTAATGTTAACTATGGCCCAATACCAACATTTTCAATATCTATACATGTAAATTATTCTTAAACACCATTATACTGAAATCGTTTCCACATTTTTATAATCATTAGGGTCTCTACTATTACATCCGTAAGTTTCAATTTGCTAACTAATTTTATCTCATAATCGCATCACAATCTATTTATAATGCATTTGCAATGAAAGGCAATAGAACTGTTAGGCCTCATCATTAGATTCATTAGTTTTCATCAGTACGTGAATAGTAAAGCACATTTAATGAGTAATCTTAATATTAAAATCTATTAATAAGCGTTTGAACTATTTAGCAATGTATTTTCTCCTTTTCTAACTCTTTCAAGCACGCTTTTGCAGTGCTGTTACTTCACTTGTCTCTATTACTGTATCACTTTGTTCATCTTGTGCAATGTGCACATTCAGGTATTTGTGTCTAAATCGGAGAAAAGTGTTATGTAAAGCAACTTTAAAATCTTAGCACTGTCAGTTGTGTCTGATTACTGGGGCCAGTGGATCCATTCTGGATGCCCTTGGTTTAGCATGGCAGAAGATGGAAGATGACATCTGCTTCCCCCAGCCAGTGGAAGTATATTGCGTTTATTCCTGTGGCTGGAGGATGAAGATACAAGCACTGAAGTGAGGCGGGTGGAAACATGGTTCCCTTTAGAAACTCCATGAGGGCAATGCTAGCACAGGACTGCTGATTAGCTCTTCCTGAGCACTGCTATTTCGTACATGTTAAGGGTAAGGGATGGGACAGTAGTGTTTGTTGTTCAAGATGAAGACGTTCTAGGCAGGACCTACCCGTTTGTCTGTCCATGCTGCTTTAGGACTGCTAACGACAGGCATGTGCACGGAATTCACACTTGTGTCCATATTGTGGATACTCCTATTTTGAATCAGACCCATTGCTGCCTGCTGTGAGAAACATCACTTTGCACAAAGGCTGTGTCTGGAGAGCAGCCTGTAAATGACACCTGAAAGAGAAACAACCCTAACACGCTCTACAGCTTCAGACAGTGGATCCATATCCCCTGTCTGGAAAACATTTATAAAAGTGGATTCAAACCACCCCACTTTGTTCCAGTCCCAACCATTGTCCCCACACAATCTAGACTGCCTCAAGGAACTATCAAATCAACCTTGTGCCTTAACCTGCACCTGGAAACAAGAAAATTAGGTATGCTGGCCAGCCTGATGCACCCACTTCAGACTATTTGCAAAATTAGCCATAAACACATTTAACTGAGTTGCTCATTGAGTCAGTGAGACATTTTGATCCATCTGCAAATGGGCCTAATCTTGCCTGAGCCGATGGAAGGTTGGGGCTGTAATAGCAGGATCTCGACCATAACAGGAGGGAGTCAAATACCTGAAAGGTAGGGGAGGTTGTAGTGCCTCTCTATTAGAACGCGACTTAGTACAGCACTGTATATCATATCCATCGGACTATGTAGTATTTAGTACTGATGTATTTGTAAAGTACTATCTTTTTCTTAAAAGACAAGCACTGTCCTGAACATTCTGTTATTAAGTCTGTTGGTCGAATGTTAAGACAGTGTGCAGCTCTGTTTAGGATCTCCTCCCCATTGCCATCTTGTTCCTGCATATATATGTATAGGTAGTATGGTATTGCAGCTATTTCTTCACTGGTGCTATTGCTGAGTGCCAAGGCAGATCCCCTTCTAAATGGTTAATTGACATGATAATTATCCCATCTTTTCGAAAACATTAATTGTTACACTTTACCAGTGTTGCTTCTTTACATTATCTGTAGGCCTTTTCTCAAAACATTCTGGATATTCCCACAGTGTGTATTCATATTTTTGACTGCACACAGTTTTCATATATGACCTAACCCTGCGGTTAAAGTGCAGATTTTTAGGGCTGCACTTACATTAGCACTATCAAATTTCATTACAAAATGCAGCAAGGATGAAGAGACGTAAAAGACTTTTTGACTACTTTTAGGCCTGTGGCTCCTATTCATACCTTTCTTCTACCTGCATACTTATTCATTCAAACGGTTACAGTTGCTAATAATGAAGCTAAAAAACCTAATCTTAAACTCTAATATTTCTAACGCATTATTTAACTTTGAAACCGAATTATAGTAATGTTAACTAACTGCAGGAGCTCTTCGACAAAATTACTTTTCCCTTATGAAACAGATCCGTAAATGACGGGCCAGATTACTTGACCCCTTTTTGAACAGTTCAAACCCATGATGTTGATTTTGAGAAATTGTTAAAAATAATTGACAGTACTGACTTACCTCATGAACCTTCCCCAGCAAAGTCTTTGAAGGTTTCAAGTGATAAGGTCAAGCCAGTAGTGCTTAATTTGTAAAAGAATAAGTTCCGGGGCCCAAATTTTGCCTACAATCCCCATAGCTGAATTGAAGTTGCGGGTGCTCAATACCAAGGCTGTGTAGTCTTGATTCCACCTCATGCCACTTTAATCCACCATCACACACTCCCTGCCTCTTTTTTAGCAGATTCTTTTTCGTCCCTGCTTTCTCTCATTGTCACTGTTTTTTCTGTCTTTCTTGTCTTCTTTCTTTTCCTCTTTTGGGTTTTTGTCTCTCTTGCTGTGGATCATCTGTTCAGGAAAAATGCGTGCCCAACTGCAACAACCGGCTCACATTAAACACTGCGGGGCAGATTTACAAGCCCCTTGCGACACTTTTACGCCGCCGTTGTGCAGCGGCGTCGTAAATAATGCGCCACGTTGCGACACATTTACAACGTGACGCATCTAGGGAGATGCGTCACGTTGTAAAGCCCTGCGTCACAGTATACCTGCGTCAGGTATAATGTATGCAGGGTGGGCGTTCCCACGTAAGAAAGCCTTGTAAAAGTGACGCAGTGAAATCTACAAGATTTCACTGAGTCACTTTTACGACGCCACTGAAGCAGGCGTAAGGAGTGACGCAGCACAATAAGTATAGGCCGCCCCGGAGCATTTCTGGAGTTGCGTCGCGCTTGCGACACGACTCCAGCAATGCATTACCTTTACGCCGACAGATGCGTCATGCATCTGTCAATCCTTGCGCCACGGTGCGCCGCATTGTAAATGCGATGCATCCATGGTGGCGTAAGGTTTTTTTTGCGTGAAGCAAATTAACTGACGCATCTCTGCTGATATGCAGAGATGCGTCAGTTCTTGTAAATCTGCCCCTGCATGCCGCTGCACCTCACTAATTGCTTTTCTATTTCTGGTTAAGTGCCAACAAAATCTGAATCGGCTGTACCCAAACTACTTTTAAAAATGCCAAAACTGTGCGCCGCTAATCCATTTAACTTTTATCCTATAATTTACCTTTCCTTGCTAAGCTGATGTTCAATGGATTTCGGGTGATTTTTAGGTTAGACATAAGAAGTGAATGTGCCATCCTGTCCGAGCTCAACAACTTCAGGAATGATGTGGTTGGCAACCATCTTTCAGTGGCTTTTGACTCCTTTGACTATCCTTTCAATTTCACCATATACAGGAAACAATCATGCTGAATTGGTGGGTAAAAACTTGCATCTGACAGATGCTGCAAGTCACGAGTTCCAATCTTTGCATATTCAAATGAGCCTTCTTTTCTTCAGCGGTAGGTAGATTGGGTACTAGCAACATTTATTATTTATAGCGCATTGAAGTGTAGTGCCATATGAAAACAGGTTATTATTATTATTCAGGACTTTACCTTGAAATGGGTCTCCTCATATCTCGTAGGCCTCTCTTAGTATATTACACACCAGCAAACCAGTTGAAGCTTAATTCTACTTAATCTATGAATTCGTCTGTACCCCTGCTGCCTCATGCCGTGGCCTGTGCCCACATGGCACATTATTGAAGAAGAAATTGGCATCCTTCTTGACTCAGAGGATTTTGGGAGGCAACATCATTGTGGTGACAAAACTCTGCTTTATCACCTAAAGCTTTTTAGCCAGTCTTGCTTTTCTTGACATTCCCTCATCGGTTTACCAGAGGCAATGCCTACATTGCTTCACTAATTGACTACAATATTAAGACTGCTTAGAACATAATTTTCTTTTCCTTGCTATATTATTTCCTATACCACATAATTTAGCCAACCCTGCAACATAATGTGGTCCTCCGTTGATGCATAATGTCAGTGGCCATGCTATGATGTAACATAACATAACGTAACATAACGTAATGTAACATAACATAACGTAACATACTTTTAAGAAATTGGGTTACAGGTTGATGGGGGTGAAACCCTTCTCATGCAGCAAACACAATTCTTCTCAGGGTGAAGTCAAATGCAAACTCTAAATTAACCTGGTCTCAGTATCCTCTTCATGTCCTTTGTCTTCTTGTCCTCTTTTTCTCTTTGTTAGAAACGGGATTCCTAGTAGGCTGAGGTAAGCACCCAGGCCAGACAGGAACCACCACTCTAGTCAGGGTAAGCTAGACACACACTAAAAGATAACCTGTGCTCACCCTTTGGTAGCTCGGCACAGAGCAGTCAGGCTTAACTCAGAGACAATGTGTAAAGTATTTGTGAAACACTGCAAACAGTAACACAGTGAAAACACACCACAAAATCAATATTTAAGAAAACAAGACCAGAACGACAAAAATCCAACTAGCAGAACCAGAGATATTCATTTTTTAATGATGTTCGTAAAACATACCATCAAAAGGTGTAAAGTGCCAACTGTGAATATCTGGTCGAGCCTGACCAGACAAAGTCACAAATTCAGGCTGACCGCGTTGGAGTGCAGGCTGGCTACAGGGACCCTGTTAGACCCACTGAACGAGGTACCTTAAATGTTTGTTTGTGGAGCATTGCAAGTATCCATGTCGAAGATGTGTCGCGCAGCGAAGTGATGCATCGGTTCTGAGGTGAGGCGAGGCTGTGATGTGAAGGCCTGCGTTGTCGTCGAGGATCCTGGTGATGGGGCTTGTGATGCGAAGTCCGGTGTTGAGGATGCGGCGTGCAGTCGGGACGATGCGTCCGCTCCGAAGAGTTGTGAGGCTGTGAAGCAGAGTCAGGCATCATCATTGAGGCTGCTTTCGACGAAGGATGCGAGTGCCTGTGCTGAGGATGTGTCGCATAGTCGAAAGGCTGCGATGCAATGTGGATCTTTGTGACGGGTCCAATCCAACCAGCAGAGGTGATGCACCGGTTCTGCTAGGGTTTGCGCTGCATAGCAGAGGAGAAGCATCGGTTTTGCTGGATCCACGGAGTCTGGTAACCACCTTAAGCCTACTCCCAAGGGTCCAGGACTGGGGCGGCACTACTTGGCAGGGTAGACTCACAGATGGCAGAGTCCAGATGCAGGTACATGGTTGTTCGAACCTGTTATGTCTGTGATGCTTCAGATCAGAAGGCAAGCCAACTAGATCTTGAAGTCACTCTAGGTTCTGGGTTTAAGAGATGCAGGTCCAGGCAGAAGGGCAGCAGGCAGCAAGTCAACACAGCAAAGCAGCAGCACATCAAGGCAGTAGTCCAGCAGAGTGCAGCCCGGCAGAGTGCCAGTCCTTCAGCAGTACAGCATTCCTTCTTCCACAGGTCCAGAAGTGTACTGAGGTGATGGTGTCAGGGGTCCATTATTTCTACCCAGTTGTGCCTTTGAAGTGGGGGAAAAGTTTCTAGAAATTTCCCTTTGAAGTCCCTCTGCATCCTGCCTTCCCTGCCCTGGCCTAATAACTACAGGGGGTATGCAGCCCTTTGTGTGGAGGCAGGACACAGCCTATTCAGGTTTAAGTGGGGTTGTGCGCAGCTCCTCCCTCCCATTCAGGCCCACCTAAGCTCACTATTGTGTGTGGCTGTCTAGGAGGAATACAGAAAGCCCCACTGTGAGCTACACCCAGTCATCAAATAATCAATTAATCAATCAATCAGGGGTTTGTATAGTGCAGCTGCTCACCCATGTGGGTCTCAAGGTGCTGGGGGGGGGGGGGGACTGCTCCATAGGGTGCTGTGGTCATCTGAAAAGCAAGGTCTTGAAGTCCTTCCTGAACTGGAGCAGTGTAGGGCTTTGCCGGAGGAGGAGGGGGAGGTCATTCCAGGTCTTGGCCTGGGTCATGAGACCAGAGAAAGGCTACAGGCACTAAATGGATATGGCAAGAAAAGTGGTATTTTCAGAATTGCAATTTAAAATCCAACTTCACCATAAGTTAAGATTTTAAATTGATATTCCAGAGACACCAAACCTGGTTATCTCTTCCCATTTGGAAATTACACTTATGAAATGTTATAAGGCAACTCCAATGATATCCTATGGTAGAAATAGGTCTTGCAATAGAGAAAAACGAATTTAGGAGTTTTTCACTACCAGAACATGTAAAAGTACACATCCTACTTTTTGAATACATTGCACCCTGCCCTGTGGGCTGTCCAGGACCTACTCTAGGGGTGACTTATGTGTATTAAAAAGGAAGGTTTTGGACCAGGCAAAAGTTTTTTTTTTCCAGGTCGAATGGCAGTTTAAAACTGCACACACACAGACTGTAATGGCAGGCCTGAGACATGTTTAAAGGGCCATTTAAGTGGGTGTCACAATCAGTGCTGCAGGCCCATGAGTAGCATTTAATTTACAGGCTCTGGCCACAGGTAGTGCCACTTTACTAGGGACTTACAATTGAATTAAATGCGTCAATTGGGGATAAAACAATGTTACAATGTTTTAAGAAGTGAGCACATGCACTTTAGCACTGGTTGGTAGTGGTAAAGTGAGCAGAGTCCTAAGGTCAGAAAAAGCGAGATCAGAAAAATGGCAGAGGAAGGCAAAAACCTAGAGGGAAGATATGGACGTCGATTCACCAAAATGTCAGGGGTAGCAGAAGTGACACCAGACACCCTTTGACCTGAATGACATCACAGAAGAGGCATCATCATGACCTTTGACACCAAATCTTCCCACAAAGTGATGCCACATGATCTTGATTAGATTGCAATCATTGAGATCACTGAAGTTCCATAATAACTGCATGATTAATATAACAACACAAATGTCTATTTTAGATCCCACCTATATTGGAGTGTGGATAAGCTATGCCAGGGTAACCATAATCCTTTCTCTTTGTATTAAAATATTTTGTGGTTGTTATATGTTCATCTCAAGTATAAATAGTGCCACAAAACACAGAACTGTACTGGGAGCCTAAATTATTTTAAGGTTATTTTAAGGTTTTATTCAAAAATATACTTTTTAATTTATTCACAATAATGAAACATAGCAACATGTTTTTTTTAAATGTGCATTTCGTCATGGGTGCCTCCTTAGGCCAAAGATTACATACAATATGACAGTGCCAGAATTTTGCTGTTAGTGATCTTCATTTATCATGGGTGGCTCCTACTTTAAACATTACCTTTAGTATGTCAGGGCCAGCATTTTGGTTGCCTATTCCCCAATAAGCCATAATTTTTCTCCCTTATACCAAGAATTCCTGCCTCGTGTCAGTCCTAGCATTGTGCCATAGGGTGCCCCCATGCGAAAGAATTTGCTCCAGTATGCCAGGGCAAGAATTTTTCTATGGGTGTCCCCAAATACCAAGTTTTACCTATAGAATGGCAATGGCAGTATTTTGTCACAGGTGCCTGTCATGCTAAGAATTGTATTTAGTATACCAGCACTAGCCTTTTGCAATGGTGGCTTCAATGTGCCAAGAATAACCTTCTGTATGCCACGGCCAACTGCAGTCTTGCAAGCATAACACCACATTCTCTCTCAAGCTCACATACATTCACTCACTCAATCTCATTCTCACTCAAACCCATTCCTTCTCAATCACTTGCATTCACTTATCCTCACTCACTCTTACTTTTAATCACTCATTCAAACTCACTCTCACTTGGACTCACTCATAAATTCCCACTTATATTCTTCGTCTCACTCTCACTCACATCTTGCCGACATGTGAGGAGCTCCGGTCGGGAGCTCCCGGCGAGGGATGGCCTTTTTGGCCTTTATCCCCTGATTTCTACCTCCTACCCGGACCCCTTTCCTCACCGGGGGTCATGTTTCAACTGCGGTCATCGTCTCTCCAATCTCCTGCTTTCTGGCTCGAGATCTTCGGAGGAAGGCGTGATGGATGTCCCGACCGCGGAGACCGAGCTATCTTGGCCGATGTCCAGTGGAGCTGCTAGCTCGGCTATAGGGGAGATTGGCTCCGGTTTTGTCGCCTCAGCCGTCACCTACCCAGCCGGACTTCGGGCCTAGCTCTCCTCGTCTTCTCCGCGGTGTCGCTTTCTTCCCCCGCCTCCCTGTTGAGATACCAGGGAAAAGTGGATCTTCTTTCTTCCTGGGCTGCTGCTGGGGATATGGCGGAGGATCTCTCTCTCCTCCGACCGTCGCCTGACTTTCCGGACCTGAGACGCGGTTTCCTGGCGTCCCGCTGCGCAGGAACGAGAAACGATGTGAATGCAGCAAAGATTACTTCACAACGCTGCTGTACTGTACCATTGAGCCCGCTTTCCTTTTTTTTTCTGATTTGCTCGCCCTCCTGGTTCAGCAACTGCTTTCTTCTTCCGGGATGGCTGCCCTGACGCCCGTGCTGTCTTCCCCTGACCTGGAGGACCCCGAGAGTGATCTGCGACCCTCTACCTTTCCTCCCTCCCGAACCGACTGCTGCCTTCCCCATTCAGCTCCGCTTTTGGGGTAGGTTTTTTTAATGCTGACTTTCTATTCGGACTTTTGTCTACCCCCATTCCTGCCATCTTGTTTACGCAGTTTATGGGTTCTTTGTCCTTGTTCCTCCATTTTGCGGATCTGAAGGTCCCCCTGATTGTTTCTTGCCACAGGTCAGCGCCCTTTACCGCCAGATTGAACATTCGCCCTTTGTCAACCCCCTCTGAGCCTCCGGTCTTGTTCGACTTACTTACTCTAACTTTGTTGGTATCCACGGATGTTCTCTTCGCCATGACCGGTCTTCCTTGACTCGATACGTATTCCTACCCCCTGGCTTTTCCCCTTCCACTATGTGCTTCTCAGGTCTTGTCATCTATGTTATTTTTTGTGCTACCAATGAATGTTATTTATTTCACACTGTCTTTCTTTATGCTATGTTATGCTCTAGAAACTACTGTAACTATGTAACACTGTTCTTTTGTAACCATTATCCTCATGTAAAGCGCTCTGATACCTCCGGGTCTAGCCAGCGCTATATAAATCTTTTCAAATAAAAAAAAAATCTTCTTTCTCACTCAGTCTCACTTAACATCAATCCCTTTGAATCACTAGTTTGCCCTCATTTGTGTGCACTCATTCTCACTCACTTTCTCTTACTCACTCATATATTCTCTGTCACAATCACTTGCACTCACTTTTAGTCACTCATTTTCACTTGTTCTCACTCATTCAAACACATTCATTCTCACTCATAGTAACGTTCATTCACTGCCACTCATTCTCACTAACATTCATTCTCATCCATACTCCCTCAGTCTCTCTAACACGCTTCACACCCATTTTTATTAATTCTCACTCACTCACACTCACTTTCACTCTCACAAACACGAACATGCTCATACATGGAAACAAGCACTCTCATACCTACACAGGCTCTCTCTCACACAAACACACTCTTACCTGCCCCAATGGACACAGCATTCATTTAAACTTATTTTACATAACCTACCTCAGCTGTCAGCGAAGATCCTGTTACAGCTCCTGTGCTTCATTTTTATTACACTGATAGTGAATAATAAACTATTATTCATTATTGATATGATAACAAAAAATGGACAGAAAACAAGAAGGGAGGAGCCCTCGCGCCCACAACGGTGATTGCTCTGTGTTCTTGCTACTGATGTTACCTCCTCATAGGTCAGGGGATAACAAAAGCAGTGCCAGGAGTTGCAAAGCTAGGAGTCACAACTGTGACCAGTGGCAATCCATAATCAATGTCCATTTGTCCATTCCCTGGTCTCTCAGCTATTCTTTCTTTCCTGTTTATGTCATTACTCCTCTCTCTGTCTTTTACAAGAATTCCTCTCTGTTTCTCTGAGTTATTCCACACCATTGCTTCTCTTATACCTGCCTCCTCCTCTCTTCTCGGGGAGCGGCCCTAACCCCTATTAACATCAATTAAAATAAGAGGAGAACTCAACAGCTCCTAATAGTATAGTTCATGGCCACTTTTGCTATGTCCTCTATTTGTTTCCTTAATGGGGTTTCTAAAATTACAGCGCTTGTAAGAGCCTCGTTCCTTCACAAATAATTTTGAGGACCACATCCTTCGAGTTTCTCTGCTTCCCACAATGTAACACTTGCACCTGCTGGCAATATAAATGAAATCTAGACCCGCCTTATCTTACTTTAAAATCTGTTCGTTTTGA
Organism: Calotriton arnoldi; assembly: GCA_963921515.1. Classification (NCBI taxonomy): domain Eukaryota; kingdom Metazoa; phylum Chordata; class Amphibia; order Caudata; family Salamandridae; genus Calotriton; species Calotriton arnoldi. The sequence continues at coordinate 1,815,840 of CAWUFW010003329.1, forward strand.
GTCTAAATGTGTGTGATGTTCTTCCCACAGTGGTGCGCCTCTCTTGTGCAACTGTCAGAGGAGAATTCTACCCTATATTTCTGATTTATGCTGTTTTTCTTATAAAATATTTTGCAGACTCATTCAAGCGCAGAATGCTTACGTTTTCTTCAACAAGAGTCAGCCATATGAACTGTGTACAAACACAGCCTCTTTTCTATATTTTGATGTTAGTAGGTTTCTGTACCTTGGTACCAGATTACATATATATATGTATGTAGGAAGCCCTATGACAGATCACCAAACAAGGACTTTAAAATTCGGACACTCCGCACCTTTTGCTTAACATCAAACGCCCACAGGAGCTTACAACGATCGGGCTCTCCCCAGGCAACACTTACCCGATAACACTGCATTCTTGGAGCTGTAGTTTTGTTGAAGCTACAGTGGAGTTGCGACCATGTGACCGGAGGTCAAGCGGATTACCGCCAATGGGAGAGAGCCTGGATATTCAAAGGTGGGGGTGGAGCAGTACCTTGCAATCAGCGGCATCCGAAGAAGGCCGGAAGGCCGAAATGCATTATGCCCGAGCTGTCCTATTAAAGGTCTTCCAGCGTGTCCCCCGAGTGGCCTCTACTTCTTCCGTATGGAGTGGTGTGTTTTGGATATATGTATGTATATGTATATATAGCTATCATCCATAAATTATCCTTACAATGCACATTGGAGGTGGCTAACATCGCTGAAAGCGAAGCTGCCTTCTTCTCGCTCACGGCTGCCGTGAACTGCATTATAAAGGGTTTCCTGATCTATCGACCTCCAGGTCCTGCCACTCAGTTTGCGTCCAGCCTAGTGGAGCAGCTGACACAACCTGCACTGCGTTATAACAAACTGCTAGTCTTGGGGGATCTGAACTTACACTTCGATGATCTAACCAATAGTGAAGCTCAATCGCTCTGTCAGGAATTAGCTGCTCTCCAGCTAGTACTAATATCAACTCTCCCGACTCACTAACTTGGCCACACATTAGACCCGATTTTTACCAACTGGTCTGATCTGGAAACTGACCCTCCTATCGCAGACCCTTGGTTGGACCACCATCTTATTCCCTTCCATGTCCCCTTAGCTACCATTCCACCTACAGGGACCAAGGGATGGGCTAAATTTACACCTACAAGCTTCAGTCATGCCCTCCAGCTGAGCTGCCCTCTTATGGGTAATGATATCGAGGTGACTTGTAGCACAGTGGACGAATGGATTACGGAAGCACTGGATAAAGTAGTCCCATGGACCTCCAGTACTCAGTGCAGACAGTTAAAATCTGCACCCTGGTTCAATGAAGAACTAAGAACAGCAAAGAAATCCTGTAAGCGCCTGGAACGCTTATGGAGGAAAGATTTTTCAGAGCACAGGAAGGTCGAATACAAGATAGTTCTAAAACACTACCCCTCCCTGATAAGGGGGACTCGTGCTACCTACTATAGGGACAGAATAGAGCAGGCTATGAGCTCCTCCAAAGAATTATTTACCATTTTTAAAGACATATTCTCACTTGCACGAACTGTGCCTCCTACTGCCAGCTCAGTGGAATCTTGTAACCAAATGGCGGATTTCTTTGCGGAGAAAGTAGCAAAAATCTATACTACCTTTCCGGATGAGGCACGCAATGGGATCTCCTGTCAGCCGGAGGGAACAATCATGGAGGAGGCAAACCACCTCTCCAGATTTGATCCTCCCTCCTGTGAAGACCTCAGAGGCATAGCCTTGAGTATTAAATCCAGCTCTCCCAGAGACCCCACGACACCTAAAATTATGAGAGATGGCATGGAGATCCTAATACCCTACATCAGGCAGCTCCTTGAACTTTCCTTCACTGCTGGCATGGTCCGAAAGCGGTGGAAGCAAGCAGTTGTCCTCCCCATAAAAAAGAAGCCGGGTGCCAACTCGAATCAGCTGGAGAACTTCCGCCCTGTCTCACTCTTGCCCTATTTTGCCAAAATAGCCGAAAAAGTGGTTAATACTCAACTAACTGCCCATATTAACCAATGTTGCCTAATTCACCCCTCACAATCGGGCTTTAGGGCTACGTACTCCACAGAGTCTGCGCTGCTCTTGACAACAGAGACAATACGCAGACTTGCCAGACGGTAGCACTGATCCTTTTGGACCTCAGTGCGGCCTTTGACGCTGTGTCTCATAAGCTCCTTTTACAGCGTCTCAGGGAAGGCGGGTTGGACAAATTGGCACTAAACTGGATGGCTGCCTTCCTGCAGGACCGGAGCTTTCAGGTGGCCCAACCACCACATTACTCCAAAAGTATTGCGCTATCCCAAGGGGTCCCTCAAGGCCCCCTTGGCCATATTGAGCCCCACTCTTTTTAATCTATACATTGCCCCATTAGCAGAGATTATAGAAAGGCACAGTATCACCGCCGTGTCATATGCAGACGACACGCAATTGGTGGTCTCACTGTCACAATCCTCCGAGGCAGCAGCCTCAAATTTCGCTACGTGCCTACAGGACCTATCCTTTTGGATGACAAACAACTGCCTAAAATTAAATGGCAGCAAAACAGAGATTATAGTGGTGGGAAAATCTCCCTCTATCTGGTCATTGGCGTGGTGGCCACAATTATTGGGCCCCACCCCGCCCCAAGTAATCAAGTTAAAAACTTAGGTGTATGGCTAGACTCCAATCTCTCCTTTGAAGCTCACACCAAAAAGGTGGCGGGGAAGTGCTTCGGAGTGTTGAGAGTACTACGGACAACTCTGGATGTGCTCCCCATCTCAGCAAGGAAAACCCTAGTCCATGCGTTGGTTACATCCCGCCTGGACTACAGAAATGCTCTATACCTAGGAGCAACTAACAAATGCCTGCACAGGCTTCAATGCATTCAGAACGCAGCTGCTCGCCTTGTTCTGATGCTTCCCAGGAGAGCCTCCACTAGGAAAGCTCTCTCGGCCCTACATTGGCTACCACTTAAGGAGGGAATACTCTTCAAAACCTTGTGTATTAGCCACTGCATCTTGCAGGGGAAAGGCCCTAGCTACTTACATAATCTACTCACCCCCTACACTCCTACTCGTCATCTGAGATCAACTGGGACCTACTTGATCAAGATCCCTAAAGTTAAAAGAGCGAGAATGGGAGCCCGCTCCTTCAGATATCTGGCTGCACTGGAAGCACTGGAATACACTCCCTCTCTTCCTATGTGCTGAACCATCGGAGTCACTCTTCCGGAGGCAACTGAAAATCTGGCTCTTCCGTGTATAAGGCCCACTTACCTGGGTCCTGCCCCTGGACACTTGACGAGTCTGTGCCGCAGCGTGGGGACACACCAGTGGGTGTAACCAGGCGCTTTACAAGCTTGCTTATTATTATTATTATTATTATTATTATTATTATATATATTTGTATATATACATATATATATATATATAAATTCAGCAGTTATAGTTATAGCTAATGGTCAGTGTGACCCATACAACCACTTAGACACCAACTGACAGACAGATACAGACATTCACACAACCAGTCACTCACCATACATTCACTGAGATACCTAATCACTCACTTATACAGTTAGTCATGCAACCAATGAATCATCCAATCAGGCACTCATACACCCACTGACCCACTGATTCACCTACACACCTTTGTATATACATGTAACTTTTTTAAAACACTCACAATCACTGGATGATGCCATCCGTGATGTCATTTGAGATGTCATCAGTGATGTCACTGGCCATGTCATGAGTGATGTAATATGTGAGGTCATAAGCAGTGCATTGTGGGGGCGCGAGTTATAGTTAGCTCAGCGAACTATAACTGCTGTATTTCTCTGTTTTTGTATGAGTGAAATGTCAGCCTAACTATAATGTCCCTGTGACCTTTGGTTTTTGCAGCGAATTTCTAAGGTTTTTCAAAATCTTTTTCCTAATTATAACGTCCATGTAACCTTTGGGTTTTTTCAGTGAATTTCGAAGTTTTTTTAAATTCTATTTCATAACTATAACATCCTTGTATTTTTTTTCTATAATTAGATATTGAACATTACATATGCATGGTGCACCACTTGTTGTATTTCTCATCTATTTATTTAAAAAGTACATTAATCATCTTATTTCAAGATATTTTTTGTTTTTGCTATGATGTTGCGATTGCTGAGGACACACAGCGAATACGTGAGTGGGTGCGTGAGTCTCTGAGTGTATCAGTGACTGGGTACATAAGTCTCTGAGTGGGTCTGTGAGTGAGTGTGTGAGTGACTGTATGGGTGTCAGAGTATCTGAGTGGGTCTGTGAGTGGGTGTATGTGTCAGACTGCTGTGCGATATGCACTGAAGAAAACTCATCTGGATCCGAATGATGCACAAATAGGTCCACCTCTTGATACTCCCAATTCCATAAATGAATTCAGCGGAGTGTTAGGGTGATCAAGCGGGGGAAAGGAATTAGGAAGGGAACAGCGAGGAAGAAGGAATAACACCTGAATGAAGAAAAAGAATAATTACCAACAGGAATACGACTACTCTCACAAAGTCTCACTAATAGATGAAATCCTCATACCTCATACAAGACAATCGTATCCCACTTCTTCCATAGAGTAAATGATTTTCCCCATATTACTTCCTCATTCCCTCAAAACCTGAAAACAGAGAGACATTAAATCATCCACATATGAAACGACGACACAAAAAACAACAAATGAGAACATTCACTCATGCATTTTGTATACATACCCCATGGGAAAAGGTGAAATTAAAGAACTCAGAAGCCTTCAAAAGATAAAGAAGAATTGCACTTCAGGCAAGGAGAAAGATTTGTCTCTTGAATGAATTTTTTCATAGTTTTTTCCATAGTATTATAAGAATCCTGCTCCCTGGAATTCTCAATAGACAAATGGTTCCTTAATGAACATGTTAATCACACATGAAAAGAAAAAACGAACTCCTGTTAATTGCACATAACCATGTCATCCCATTTGTCAATTATAATCCTACCGTGATTCTGCCTGAATCATAAAAAGACTGAAGTTACTTCAAAGACCGTTGGTAGACTTGAATTTATGGCAGCCTTTGAAATGTCCAATCCAGCCTTATTCTAGTATAATCCAAAAGCGCCCGAATAGGAATCCGGCACTTAACTATGAAGAAAGCAGCTAATCGGAGATGAATGTAATGAGACCTCCGTCACCTTACACGCAGGTTTAACACTCTCGTCCGAGAGCGAGAAACAAAGGAAACAGACCCCCGCAACAATAGCCGATCACCGGGGGTCTGAGAGGCAGCGAGGCACAAGAATCCACAAAGCTAAACAAGCGGAGCGAATGATGAAAATCCTCTGGCCGGTGGGAACACGCTCGAGTGCTCCAGATACAGGAACTGGAGTTTGAATTACGCACGCTTGTCGACGTGCAACGTCTGTTTTTGTAGACCAACAAATGCCGCATAAGGACTACAAGAACTCCAATTGCCTCATGGGTGGTGTAGTTCTTCTATAGTGTAACCAGAAAGAACCAAGGAACTCTCCTAAGTTGAAGTTTGTTCCTACGTAAGAACTGCTCTGAAAGGCGCCTTGCTGCAGATTCCTGATAGTATGAGTATCTCAGTGGGTGTATGAGTTTCTCAATGGGTCTGTGACTGAGAGCATAAGTCTCTGAGTGGGTGAGGGAATGGTTGCATGCATGAGTGTCTGAATGGGTCTGTGACTGGGAGGGCGAGTGTCTGGTGGGTCTGTGAGTGGATGTGTGAGTCTTTGAATGGGTGAGTGAGTGGGTGCATGTATATCAGAGTGAGTCTGTGACTGGGTGTGTGAGTCTCTGAGTGTATGAGTGAGTGACTGAGTGCATAAGTCTCTAACAGGGTCTGTGACTGAGTCTGTGAGTGACTGTATGGGTGTCTGAGTGGGTCTGTCAGTGGGTGTGTGAGTGTCTTAGTGGGTCTGTGAGTACATACGTGAGTGTTTGACTGGTTCTGGACATGGGTGTGTAACTCTCCGAGTGAGTCTGCAAGTGGGTACATGAGTATCTTAGTGGGTCTCTGAGTGGGTGAATGAGTGCCCAGATTGATCTGTGAATGGGTGTAAGACTCTCTAAGTGGGTATGAGACTGTGCTCATAAGTCTATGAGTGGCTCTTTAAGTAGGTGCATGAGTCTCTGAGTGGGTCTGAACTTGTATGCATCGCTCTCTGAGTGAGTCTGTAAGTGGGTGCATGAGTATCTGAGAGGGTATGTGGCTGGATGTTTAAGTGTGTGAGTGGGTATGTGAGTGCATACATGAGTCTGTGACCGGCGAGAGTGTACAAATATATATATATATATGTATATATATATATATATATATATATACTATCTACTGGGGGTCGCTAGTAGATAGTTATAGTTAGGACCTATTTTCCATAGGAAATCCGCAACATTCTATTTGAAATAACTTTGGCGCCGGTTGACGAATCTTCGCGAAATTTTCAAAACTTGTGGCCCGCTCCGGTCCGCTCCTATCCTGAAAGTCTCGGGGTGATTCGTCAAGTGGGGGCCGAGAACAAAGGGGGGTCCCAAAACGTTTTTTCCCCATGCAATTTTCCATAGGAACCTTTCATCGCAGCTACAGCCTGAACTGCTGAACGGAATTACACCAAATTTGGCAAAAAGGTAGCCCTTGGTTCAGAGTCATGCCTTTTGCTTAAATGGTGTAAATCCGTTCAGTAGCTCCTGAGAAATTTGAAAAAGAAAACACATATATATCTGGGCGGAGCCTAACCACACATGTCATCGTGAGATCTGATTGGCTGTCAGCACTTCATCCTGGAATTGCTGGCAGCCATCTTGGGACCAATATAAATGATAGTACCCCATTGAAATGCATTGTAGTGAATCGAAGATTTTGAGGGTTACCAAAAGGAGAACTATAAAGGGTGATAACAGACTTTAGTTACATTAGAATTCATTTGTTAATGGTACCATACTAATTTCAGGAATTGAGGTGTGTTCTAAGGTGATTTTACCCTGGGAAAAACCTTCTGCTGGGATATCATGAATCATGTTTGAGAGAAAACTATTTTCACATGCTTGTCCCATACAGTTTTGGAAGGTGCTCCAGAAGCTAAAATGAGAGCATATTTTCTGTAAATTCACATTATCTTTCTCAGTCATGTGAGAATGAAGTCTGACATTCTCAGTAAAACATGTACATCCAACAAGGGCAGAGACTGTCAGTTGATTCCTTTGTGTTCTACTGCAGCTTCCCAGAGTGTTCTAAAGAACAACTAGAGTGCTAACAGCCTTACTTATGACAAAAGTATGGCACACCTGAAGTCATCTTGATTGGAATAAACTGGTAACACTTAAAACATTTAATTTAAAAAGGAACAAAATGATGGGGTTCATTTTGTCATGGAAATTATGGTTAGTGCTGTAGAAAGAAAAATTAGGACATGTTTCAAGTGTGATCTCAAATATCTTCCTGTTATATTTCAACAGGAGCAGCCTGTCAGTTGATGCCTTTGTGTTCTACTGCAGCTTCCCAGAGTGTTCTAAAGAACAACTAGAGCGCTAACAGTCTTACTTATGACAAAATTATGGCACACCTGAAGCCATCTTGATTGGAATAAACTGGTAACTCTTAAAACATTTAATTTAAAAAGGAACAAAATGAGGGGGTTCATTTTGTCATAGAAATTATGGTTAGTGCTGTAGAAAGAAAAATTAGGACATGTTTTAAGTGAGATCTCAAATATCTTCCTGTTATATTTCAACAGGAGCAGCCTGTCAGTTGATGCCTTTGTGTTCTACTGCAGCTTCCCAGAGTGTTCTAAAGAACAACTAGAGCGCTAACAGTCTTACTTATGACAAAAGTATGGCACACCTGAAGCCATCTTGATTGGAATAAACTGGTAACACTTAAAACATTTAATTTAAAAAGGAACAAAATGAGGGGGTTCATTTTGCCATAGAAATTATGGTTAGTGCTGCAGAAAGAAAATTTAGGGCATGTTTTAAGTGAGATCTCAAATCCTCTTCTATTTCATTAGAAAATTCTAACATGCAGACTGAAACAATCACTTTCAATACCAGCAGTAGACTTCCAGTTAACTCCCTGGTGAGCAGTAGCTTTACTACAGTGATCTAATGAACAACTAGAGTGCTAACATTCTGAATTTATGGCAAATGTGTGACACATCTGAATGCCTTCTTGATGGAATCAAAGTAAAAAACTGAAAGCATTTCCTACTGAGGAGACTGCAGTAAATGACGAAATTAGGAAACTTCATAACAAATAAGTCTCCCAAGATGGCCACCAGAGAAAAAAGAGCCCAAATGTAGCACAAATATCTCCCAGATGTAGCCCACATATAGCCCAATGACAGAAGTGTGCAAAACACTTTTTATTTTTAGTTTTTCTGCAGTTTTATATAGTGCAAACTGGTCAGGTATTGGAGCGTTACATCTTACTTGGACCCCTTTTTGCATATTTTGCATGAAGTACATGAGATTGATCTTGCGAAACATTGAACTTTACGATTCTGTTAACCTGAAGTTGCTCTGAACCGGGCTTTGTAACACCCGTTTTTACCTACTGGTTTTAATTAATTCTCACTGTATTGTATTAGGAAAGAGGATTTACTGTTTTTATGTACACTTTTATGATCTATGTTTCTAAATCAGATCAAAAAGAGTTTAATGAATTCTATGGCAGGACGGAGGCGAGGATTATACATATCTTTCCTCACTTTATTTGCATAGCAGTTCAAAGAAAACGTAACACAACAATCATTAAACAAAAGACTACACAACTCATGAACCATTAGGGGGTAGTCTCCAAGGCAACTATAGTCCAATCATATCACAGTCCATCGTATATAATATCGTGACGTCCCTTCCGCTTCCTCTTTCTTCACTGCTCGTCAGTTAAGTGCATTCCTTACATTCTTGGCTTAATCTGACGTTGTTGCTGTTTGTATAGTGGTTTCTTGTGCACGTTATTAGCATTATTGCCTTGGTATTGTTTCATATTCCCTGCGCAGCAGGCTCTTGCCCGAGCGCGTTCTCCCCCTCGCAGTTTCTCCCGCTGTGTGCTCTGCGCGCGGTGAGATCCTGTCAGGCGCGTCTGGTCCGAGCGAGGCAGCTCCGTCGAGCGCTCCCGCTGGTCTTTACGCGCGTTTGGGAATCCGGTCACTCCTTTAGTGTCCGCTTGATTCCCGGCCAACCCTCACCTAATTTTGACACCGCTACGCGGTGATTTCCCCACACGGCCACCTGGTGGTGGTAATTGGTATTGCGCCTCAGTCTATTCTTATAACAGCTTCGGGGAAAGCCCAGCTGTTGGAGCACCGGCGAGGGGGCTGTCTTAAGGATTTTAAGGGCATTTGTTCTGTGCTCACACCCTCTGCTATCATGTCTTCTCCAGAAGACCATTTTTACTCCTCCTACCAGGAAGTGGAGGAGGAATGGCCCCCCAACTTCTCCCTCCAGCAGTGGACCAAGCCCTCTCTCTGGCTATTTCTAGGGCGCTGGCTCCTCTTAGGGATCAGGTTGATAAGCTGGCGAAAAGCATCCCTGGGGTGTTCAGTGACCCAGATCTGGTGGTGGCGGGTCCAAGTAGCTCCCAGATGGGGAATAAAAGGGACGTTAAGCATAACGTGGGGCACTTGGAAGGATTTGTTAAACTTACGGAGACCTTCCTCAAGAGTGCGCGAACGCTAAAACATGCACCCTGCCGGGAGGAGGAGGGGCCCGGGGAAAATTGCGACACTGTCACCACTATTGTAGACCCCGACGGCGGGTTTCCCTTAGAGGGAGAGGGTGTATCGGAGGACGATTTCTCCTCCGATGAGGATAAGGACTCGGGGCGTCCCTGGCGACCAGAGTCCCACTCCTCTCAGTCCCCGGTTGGGGACGGGGTCCACTCGGACATGTTCGAGCCTACCCAAATTTACCATCCTAGGTCGGCAGAGTGGACAGCTGATGCCAAAGTGGCAGAGTATGTGGTGGGGAAAATCCATCAACCCCTTGAAAGGGAGGTCAGGAATAGGATGAGGGGAGAATGCCCCAGGCCCTCACTGAAGGGGAAGGTGGCACACACGCCTGAAATTGATGAGAAACTATGTACCTTTTTCTCCAAGTATATGAGGGATCCCAAGAAAGGAATTGATAGGTCTTGGACGTGGTAGGGCCCTTGACCCAAATTATTCAATTGATGGAGCGTTCCAAAGAGTCAGGATCCCCTTTGTCCACGGATATTGTGGCTGGTTGGGCGCACTACCCTAAACCCTAAAACAATACCCCCTCCACTACCCAAACACCACTGCACTACCCTAAACCCTAAAACACTACCCCCAGCACGACACCCTACACTACCCAAACATAACTGCACTACCCTAAACCCTAAAACACTACCACCAGCACGACTCCCTACACTACCCAAACACCACTGCACTACCCAAAACCCTAAAACACTACCCCCAGCACGACTCCCTACACTACCCAAATACCACTGCACTACACTAAACCCTAAATATACCCCCAGCATGACCTCCCACACTACACAAACACCACTGCACTACCCTAAACCCTAAAACACTACCCCAGCACGACCCCCTACACTACCCAAACACCACTGCACTACCCTAAACCCTAAAACACTAACCCCAGCATGACCCCCTACACTACCCAAACACCACTGCACTGACCTAAACCCTAAAACACTACCCCAGCACTACCCCCTACACTACCCAAACACCACTGCACTAACATAAACCCTAAAACACTACCCCCAGCACAACCCCCTACACTACACAAACACCACTGCACTACCCTAAACCCTAAAACACTACCCCCAGCACGACTCCCTACACTACCCAAACACCACTGCACTACCCTAAACCCTAAATCTACCCCCAGAACGACCCCCTACCCTACCCAAACACCACTGCACTACCCTAAACCATAAAACACTACCCCCAGCATGACCCCCTACACTACACAATCACCACTGCACTACCCTAAACCCTAAAACACTACCACCAGCATGACCCCCTACACTACTCAAACACCACTGCACTACCCTAAACCCTAAAACACTACCCCAGCACAACCCCCTACACTACCCATACACCACTGCACTACCCTAAACCCTAAAACACTACCCCAGCACGACCCCCTACACTACTGCACTACCCTAAACCCTAAAACACTACCCCCAGCACGACCCCCTACACTACCCAAACACCACTGCACTACACTAAACCCTAAAACACTACCCCCAGCACGACCCCCTACACCACCCAAACACCACTGCACTACCCTAAAACCTAGAAAGAAACCCCCACCCCATGCCCAATCCCCCTTACCTCTCACTCCTCATGGTTCCTCTCTCCTCGTGGTTCCTGCTTCACGTCATCTCTGAGGGCGGTGCACGTCGTTGTGAGGAAACGGAACAGCCTCTGTTTCCTTACAACGACATGGATCGTCTACATGTTTTTAGAACGCATGGTCATTTACCATACATACCTTTACAACAAAATTCGTTGTAAAGGCATGCGTGGTAAATGACCATGAGTTCTAAAAAATTGCGTAGTAATGACTTCGTGATGTACAACGCATGCGTGGTAATGCATGCGTTGTAATGGTATCGCAAAGTAAAAAAGTCGTTTAACGGCTGTTTACCGATCGAAGCTGGCCCCTGTTCTTCAGTGAGACGTTTATTTGATTAATTAGGAGGAAGGAATGTGGTTTTTTTACCGAAAAGTGCATTCCCGGCTGTTGTATTGTGAAAGTGTCCGCGTGGCCTGGTTTCACTTCCGGTGAGAGAGTGGAAGAGTCTGTTTGGATCTAAAGGAGTTCTGTTGTTGGACGGGGCCGGCGCGACATGTCATCAGAAAACATAGCTAATGGAAAGCATCCTACCTGAAGTGTGGAGCAGTGCCATGAGAGGTCAACGAGTGTGTGTCCCACCGCCGTATGACCGTACCGCGTGACCTATGTGCCGCCTCCAGGGTACGGGAGGCAGAAGCGGCATCGCAGGTCCTCTTGAAGACCGTTGTAGCACTAATTCTACATTTTGGTACTAGGGCATTTTAACTTCGTTGTTCCTGCCAGATACAAAGAGAAGATCCTGTGTTATTCAGTGCCCTCGTTACCTTTTTTGTGGGTTGTGGTGCTTGTCACTTCGCTGCCCCGCCGGTGCACACGACTGGGCACCCTACCTCGTGTGCCATCTGCAGGGCCTCTGCCCTTGGATCACTGGTTTCGGTTTCTGGAGTGGCAACATAAACAGTTGCTCCCAAAGGACTAGCCAGAACACTTAGGTGAATATCCCCTGCACCAGCATTCCACGGAAATTCTTTCCTAGCTCTCCCACGTCAACGAGCACGGCTCCGCTCGCGACACCGTATGACGTCATCGGAGCCATAAGAGGACCTCGTCGGCGTGCTGACGTCAGTTCCACCCATTTTTTCCGTGCCACCGAGGCAAACAGGGGATTGAGACATTTTCACATGTATACATAGTATAATAAATATATATATATTCACTGAAAAAACCATAGGTTTCAGGCACGTTATAGATAGAAATTAGCATTTAAAAACCTTAGAAATTCACTGAAAAAACCATAGGTTTCAGGCACGTTATAGTTAGAAATTAGCATTTAAAAAACCTTAGAAATTCACTGAAAAAACCATAGGTTTCAGGGGCGTTATAGTTAGTTGGACATTTCACTCGTACAAAACCATAGAAATTCCCCCGTTATAGTTAGTTCAGCTAACTATAACTCGCGCGCTCCGCAATGCACTGCTGATGACGTCACATATTACATCACTCATGACATGGTCAGTGACATCACTCATGACATCACTGATGACATCTCAAATGACATCACTGATGACATCATCCAGTGAATGTGTGTTTTTCTGAAAATTAAATATGTTTTATATATGTATATCTCAAGGTCGATGGAAGAATAAATGGGTATATAAGTGTCTAAATGGATGATTTTTTTATGTAAAATTGATTGTATAACTGACTAAGTGTATCTTAGTGAATACATGGGTTAGTGAGTAATGTTTAAATATGAAAATATCTGTATCAGTCTCTCACTTTGTGTATAAGTGGCTGCATGGGTTGGTGAGTAGCTACATGAGTGTCTATATGGGTTATTAGTTGGTTTTTTGAGTATCAGTATGAGTGTCTGAGTGTCTGTATGGTTCGGTGGGGGTATTACTTAGTGCATAGATGCATGAATGAGTGACTCACTGTTTGTATGTGTTGAAGACAGCATGTGTGCAGGACTGTATAGGTGGATGAGTATGTGTATGGGTGTGTTAGTGAGTGAATGACTGTCTCAATAGTGTCTTTATGAGTAACTACATATGTTTTAAACTAGTATATGTGAGTATTGGTGTATATAAGTGAGTATATGTGAGAGTGAGAGATTGGAAGAGTTCCTGTACAAATAAGTAGGTGTTTCTATAAGTGATTGTTTAAGAGAGTAAGTATGTGTAAGTTTCTGTAGAAGTAAGTGTGGTAGTGTGTGTATAACTGTATATGCAAGTAAATGGATGTTTGATACTTTGTTTGCATGTGTGACTATGTGTGTGAGTAACTCTATGGATGAGTGGTGGTGTGTAACAGGATGTATAGGTGTATGAGTACATATGATGAGTGAGTACATGTATGAGTGACTGTATAGGGACTGTTGGTGAATGAGTGGATGTGTGTGTAGATCTTGGAATTACTGAATAGGTGTGTTGTAACTGGTATTGGTATGTCCATTGTTTTGAAAATGTTAGTTTGTATTTTTGAGTGTGTGTATCAAAGGTTATATTAGGGTGAGAGGAGGTCTGCCACTCTATCACAAGGATGATGTCATCAGTGATGTCATCAGTGATGTCATTTGAGATGTCATCAGTGATGTCATGAGTGATGTCACTGACCATGTCATGAGTGATGTAATATGTGACGTCATCAGCAGTGCATTGCGGGCGCGCGAGTTATAGTTAGCTGAACTAACTATAACGGGGGAATTTCTATGGTTTTGTACGAGTGAAATGTCCAACTAACTATAACGCCCCTGAAACCTATGGTTTTTTCAGTGAATTTCTAAGGTTTTTTAAATGCTAATTTCTAACTATAACGTGCCTGAAACCTATGGTTTTTTCAGTGAATATATATATATATATTTTCTATATTTTCACCAATATTCGTGAAGACCGCAATGGTACACAGGGCTGTGCTGGCGGTCGTGTCATCATTGCCAATATCGCAGCAGCCGATCAAAAAAATCAATTTTGGACACATAACTTGTGTCACTAACACCCCCATTTCTCAAACACAGAGTCAGAGTATCTCTATCCTGACCCCTTATCTTAGCTTTCACAGAAATTTTCAGCCCCAGGAACCGTTCCCATCGTTAAAATGGTGGCCGCAACTTCCTTTTCAGATTGCGTCCAGCCAGTCACAGCATTCCCACTGGCGCGCTTTCACGGTTTACCTTTGAAGACGTCGCGATTTCACCGCAATCACCGCGAAACCACCACAACTTTCTGTTCAGGTTGTGTCCAGCCAATCAGAGCATCCCCGCTGGCACGCGCTTTCGCAATTTACCTCGAACACGTCGCAAAACCAGAGCGAAATATCCGCGACCAGAGATATCACTATATTGTTCAGATTTAATTTCACAAAAACTTCTGAAAGAATTTGCACCAAATAACAAAAAGCACAATCTGCGTAACATCATCTACCTTTCTGCCAAATTTGGTGTAATTCCGTCCAGCGGTTCGGGCTGTAGGTTCGACAACACATTCCTATGGGAATTAACATTACAAATGCACCCTTATTTTGCACCCCTATTTCTTGGGCCCCACTGCACGGATCACCCCTAAGCTTTCCATGACACACAGAGAACCAACTCTGGCAATTTATGGGGAAAATTTCATGAAGATTGGTCAAACGACGCAAAGGTTATAGGCAAGTCAAAAATTGCTTTTCCTATGGAAACTAAGCCCTAACTATAACTACCTACTGGCGACTACCAGTAGGTAATACATATATAAAAATATCACACACATATGCCCACCCCTCATATGTCTGTCTGGTGTGTCTCTCTGTTTCCCTGGTCATTAACTCTTGTTTTTCTGTCTCAACTCAAGGCCCTTGTGTCCTTTGTTGAGCTCCCAGTTCAGGAATGGTAGCAACATTTTCTTTTACTGCAGTGTTCAGAGTTTCACTGGTGAATTTGTTTATGATAGCCAAACACCCCAGTTTGCTGCGGGATAAAAAGAGTTTTAAAGGCTCATTAGAGCACAATTTAACTTCTGTTCCTGCCACTCCTTTAGAGCAGTGGCGGCCGGCATGGCTCGCGGGTGGTGAGGCGGGCGAGGGGGGGTCAGCACAGTGGGGGTGGGGGGTTGGTGGCATGCGGGGCACATTGTTAAGTTAAAAAAATACACTTACCTTGCCGCCGGGTCCCGTGTCTCTGCTCCCCTCTGTCTCGGACTCCAGAAAACAGCTAGGCTCCCCTGACCAATAAAAATGCTGCAATGCAGCGTTGTGATTGGTAAGCACCCAGGCTCCCCTGACCAATCACAATGTTGCAATGCAGTGTTGTGATTGGTCTGAGTGCCGTTGTTCGGTGCTCAGCCAGGGACTGGGGGCCTGGGCATGTTCTCCATGCAGGCTGTAATGCAGCCTGCATGGAGAACAGGGTAAGTGCGCATGTCTGTTTTGGACGGCCCAAGAGGGCTGACCAAACAGTCATTGCGCACTTAGGAGGGTTATACCCCTCCTCCCTTGCTCTGCAGCCCAGCCCGCCCCCTCATGCAAAGCTGATGCAGCAGGAAGACAAAATAAAATTATATTAACATTACATAATTATAATTTTTTTCCCCCTTTTTTTATTGCTGCAAGGCAGTAGGGTGACACTCCTTTGCCTTAGCGGAGGAGCCGCCCCTGCTTTAGAGACCTCTTGGCCAGGGGTCAACAGGGCAGTGCTAGGGGTCATAGGAGTGAAGCTAGGGATCCTGGTGACCCCTAATTGACTTCCATGTGGA
Source organism: Calotriton arnoldi (assembly GCA_963921515.1). Classification (NCBI taxonomy): domain Eukaryota; kingdom Metazoa; phylum Chordata; class Amphibia; order Caudata; family Salamandridae; genus Calotriton; species Calotriton arnoldi. The sequence continues at coordinate 1,831,862 of CAWUFW010003329.1, forward strand.
AAGACTGCTCTAAGGCTGACAGGTCTAACAATACTGAATAATAAAAAATGTAAAGATAAAAGACTATTTCTACAAAGGATGAATCATTGAGAACTTTCACACAGTGAGGAGTAATTTGCTCAGTATGATTTCTGTATTTTCTCTATTTTCGATTCTTAATTTACACGTAATCGCCTTCTTGTATGTGAACAGGCTGCTAGTGTGGCCCAAATGAACAGGGTGCTAGTGAGACAGATGTAAGGTGGAAATCCCCCATCCATTTACATTCCCTCATTTTAAAATAGTTTTTTTAAATTATTCAACTCGAATTTTTACGAGGCAAAAGGGGGAAATATTCGAGTTTTTAAAGCGAGGTTTATATTTTAAGACTGTCATCCTCTGGCTATATATTAAATATATTGTTTACTCTTCACATTGAGTGTAAAGTTTCGAACTAAAAATATATTGACTTGCTCACTAGAAACGCCTGATTTTCATTCAAGGCAATTGCAACTAAACACCTTCATCACTCACCCTGGGAGTTCATCTTGTGATGGAAAGCAACAAAACGTGATTTGATGCATTCCACTCTACCGCCAGTCTCCTACATAACTAGCTACCTTTATAAGAAAGTTAATTATCCCAGAAATTTATCACTTCATAGCTGCCTTTCTGGTTTCTATTTATTTATGCCTGAAACATCTTCAAAGCTAATCCTTGGCCGTGCCATTTCTTCCTGCTACCACTGCACCTTTCTTTCTCTCATCATGACATCTGGACAGTCTTCCCAATGGGAACATCAAGGAGGAGTCTATTACATCTGGAAAGAATTAAGCACTGCCGACTGTCTATTTATTTTATTAAAATGCCTCTGCAATATCACATCCCCGAGTGCACTTCATCAAAGCACACACTGCCTATATCTTAGTAAAATGTGCTTACCAATGGCCACCAGGTCCCTCCACTTCAGTTAATTTGTTGTGAACATTTAATTGGCTGTCAGTTTTATAAATCAGCCTAATTGCTACATTATCTTTTGCCACTATTTAGTTTTGTACTGATATTCACACATGAGAGGTACCTGGATTTTAGAGGCTGTAGGTAGCTTGTCCTATGTCATTTCCATAAATTAAGAATTCTCTAAAGAGTGAGATGCCTAAAAATGTAAACACAATAGTAAAAAATATATAACAAAGAATGATGGTTTGTACAGTTGCAATTGTTTGTATGCAGCACCATCTTCCGCCGACACCATTGTTAATCTCGGTGTTCTAGCAACTCACTTAACTTGGACCTTCTGCCATGTGGTTTTCCATCTCGTCATCAAACCCCCTATTACAGGAGACGCAATACACATTTACCTGCCGTAGCAAAACATGCACATTCCCTACTGGGTTTCTTATCTTTGACCAAAGATATTAATTGCTAAACTGTTAAATTGTACTGTTATGAACTAGGATAGCAACAGACAAGACTGTAAACGGGAAACCTTTGTGAAACTTTATCTAAGATCTCCTGAACCCTAGTCAGGGTGGGGCAAGATTATCTAAATGGGTGGGCCCAGGGCCCTATCACGTCGGCCTAATGCAAAAATACCTTTAGCTGAGCTGCTTCTTTTATTTTATTTATTCGTCCTGATGTTTGAAAAGATTGGGAAAGTTTTATCTAAAAATCGCTAATTCCCCCCCAGAAGCCGAACATGCTTCTCCCTGTTCACAATAGTTGACTGATTAATGTTTTTCTGGGGGTTAAATGGCCGATTTCTGTTCTTCCTTTTTTTTATCTACAAACCCACTTATGTTCATGAGCATATGAAAAAATAGAAGATGGCTGCCATATCATAAGATTTTCAACCAATAAGATTGAGTTCTATTCAAGAGCAATCATAAGACTTTTTATTCTTTTTCATTTTTTTGTATGTTCTCCAATGAACTGATTGTTAAATGTGTAACTAACTTATGTATGTTGGGCAACTTTACATTTGTAGTTTTACCAAAACACCTGTACCAAACTTGAAAAAGGCACTGAATGAAACAGAGAACCTCATCACTTGCAAATACAATGGATTTTTTCTCAGTCTTTTTAGGTCATTTGCTGAAAAGGTTCCCATTTTAAAAGAATAAAAACAATAAAACCTTGGTTACTGATGGTCAATTAGTGCCACATTTGTCAGCTTGAATGTGAGACACCTCTATTTTGGGTTTGCAGAGTTTGGTGCAGATTGGTGAAAGGGAGGGCAAAGTTATTAACAATGCAAAAATGGCTTTTACTTATGTAATGGCATGTCAACCTTAACTTCAGTGGGAGAAAAGGCTGTCTGTGCCTATAAAACATTAGGCCTCTTGGTGAGACCCTTGTATCACTGATGCTTCATTTTTTTCTAAATAAGAAGTCTAGCTTTGTAGCAGTGACAACAATTTTGTGGGTTAAACGGGCCTTGTCATGCATTTCTCCCAAATTCAACATCTAATATTTCTCATAAGAATTCTGATTTAGTGGATATACATGATCTTACGTTTTTATAGGATCCCATACTATGCAGTGTATCACTTCTTTACAAGGTCTCCCCACTATGATTTTCCACACCAACCTCAGTAGTATTAACAGTATTAACAGTCCACCTATTCATCCAGATTCTCCATCTTTCAATTAAATATCCATACAAGATGCCCATTTCTACAAAATGTCATTTGAGTTGTATTTATCCAAATTACTAAAATTGCCATGGATTCCCCATTGAAGCATATGGAAACTAGGTTCTCCAAACAGATAAAGAGAAGTAGTAAGTTTTGCCAAAAGTGGCATTTACACACAAAGGCACACACATTTCCCTGGCCGAAGGAGGAAACAGTTGCCACAAAAATAATTGAACATACTAAAACACATATAAAGACTAAATATGAAGGACAAAAGAAAGAGAAAAGAGAGTCAATATTAGAATTATTAGCCATCTTTGAAGAAGCTAAAATCAATAGCCTCTCAATGCTGATAGCGAGCAAGGTGTCGGCACCTCCCCCACCATAGGCAGGGATGGATGCACTCACACCAGCTCCCCCGTATTAGGATTTTCAAATACAACAATAGTAAAAGTCGACGAGCCCCCCACCGAAAAAAGGACAGTTAGATCTAAGCCTGAGAAAACCAAAAGCAAGTGAGCCCAGACGCCTCCAGAGCAGTCCGAGTCCTTAGAGAAGTTCCCCAAAAGCTTGACTCCCCGTCCACCACGCTCAACATGTGACACCTCAAAAGCAAGTAGAACACACACTCCCACTGGTTCAGGCGAGCGTACATGAGTGTAAGGAAAGTTTGTGGCGGTTCTCGATAGTGACTCAGCGAGCTTGGGAGAAGAAGGGAGCTCCAGTCTCCCGGTAACCGATGACTAGGGTGGGGCTACAGAGATTGCCTAGGTAGTCGAGAAGGAAACGGAGAGTGAATTTGAAGGTGAAGCCAGGCCAACGAAAGCAGCGTGTAGCTCAGAGCAAAACAGACAGGCCGGACGGCCCGAGGAAGAGAGGACATGACAGTAGAAAAGGATTGCATCAGGCATGAAGGTGGAAACCCCAGTTGGAACTTCCTGTACATGCAGCAATGCCTCGCAAGATGAGAGCGCTAGGTTGAAGAGAAACCCGTACAGCCACCTAGAATGAGAATGTACCCATTACTGCAGAAGGGCGAAGCGGGTATTATATATGTGCCATGGGCACAGATGGACAAAGAGGAGTTGAGAACAAAGTTACTGTCATTGCTTGATGGAGCAGGGAAATGAATTACATTCTTCGAGAAAAACACCTCAGTATCACCCTAGTGATAGGCAACATTAAGAGCCTGCCAAGCAGCCTTATTGGGGAGCAGACAAACACGATGTTCAGCAAAGCTCGAATTCCACCAATCACGCTATCAAATACTGAGCATGACGGGCCGCATTTAATACGCATAGGCATTGGATATGGACCACCCTGAGAGAAATATTCCCTGACTGCCCAGATGTAGGAGGGCTAATGGCAGATATCATGAAGCCAGAGGAAAGCATAAATGATTTTCTAAATAGAATGAGGGAAAGATGGGGACAGGACCCTGGACAGCCATGGGCCACCAAGTCCACAAGTCACATTTTTCTATAATATTCTGAAGAAAGTGGTACCCACCGAGATACAGAGCGGGCTGGACAGCGTAGTTGGTTTAGATACGGAACCCTGGCAGGAAATACAAGCTCATATACTCCACTACCATAGGAAAAAGCAAGACAAGGATAGAGAGAAGCAGGAGCAGACCCAAAGAGACACAGCAAAATTAGTTCAGCATAAGTTGAAAAAGACTGCCCTAGAGAGAGGAGCGATGGGTGCAGCCGTGCAGATGGCACCAGTCACAATGGAGGCTCCACCACAAAACTTTAGGGGGTTTCAAACAGGTAGTCCAGGAACACGAACAGGTTATGGTAGTAGGGGCCAGGGAGGCTGGTCGCAACCAGATATTAGAGAGTGCTTCTATTGCAAGAGGTGGGGTCATCGGGTATTGGCATGCAATACAAAGGCATACCATGAGCAGCAAAAGCAGCAGAGGTTAGAGATTAAGGGCCAGCTGCCACAAAACCCCACATGACAGGATATGGTTAACATCCCTCCTCAGTACCTAACACAAGGTAAGCAGAACATATCATACACTTAGTGGCAGGGGAGGTCCGCAGTTTGCCACACAACTGCAGCAGGGATCAAGTAATTGGGCGAGCATGTGACAGCAGCAACCACATATAGGGAACGCAGCACAACAGGGACCGGGGCCACAACCACATCAAGGAGGGGTGACTGTGTGATGAGATAGCTCCTTCACGCAACCACAGAACCAAAATTCGCAGTAAAATAGACCCCCCAACAAATGAAGACAGGCAATAATAATCCTAGCGACTTAACCCTCTGTAGTTCACTTCCGATGATAAAGACAACCGGCACCCCCCCCACCCCCTCTTCCTAACAATTGCATCAGAATAGAACGGACTGACAAACAGCATTGAGGGTCCAAATATTTTACTTGCGTCTAGGAATTCAGGGCTGCTGGGTGCTGTATCGATCAGGCATCCACACTGACATAGTCATCCTACAGGAGCGCAGAATAATCAGGTCGCCTATGGCGCCTACAGAAACTAAGGCCTTACTCTGCTGCTGATCTCCCAGGCCGAGGTTCACTGGCCACACCTCAGGGGCAGGGCAGTCTGAAGAGGGGGTGGGACAGCATCTAGAAAACTGTTTAAATAGCAGACACCCAGGTCCTGCAGCCAAAGTTTAATGGGACGCATTCCAATCACTAAGCCAGAAGTACCCCATTTTCGGCTATCATGTCTATGCTTAACGTTTCCTTCATGGTGTGTAGTCCTGATAGCTCCCGCAAATGCTCTAGAAGCTCCTATTTAATGGAGGCCTCCCTTTCAGTTATAAAAAAAGACATCCAATGTTCTTCTAGCTCCTGGGATTATAAGTCCTTAAAATTCCACAGTCCCCACACACGAGAGTGAATAAGCTAAGAGGCCTCAGCGTGATGACGAGTTTGAGACTCCAGTTGGGGGTTCATTCAATCTTTCACCGTTCTGGAGATCGATGAGATGAGCACCAATTTCGTTAGGCAATCAACCGCTATAGCTAATCTGGGGAGCTCAAGAGACCCCAGCCAAAAGCTAGGGACAGCGGACCTACCAGAAACACTGATAGAAAGCGGAGTGTGGTCCGAGGGAGAGGGAGGTGCCAGGGATGGAGGCTTCCAAGCCGCTAACCCTACTCCAGATGGAATGCAGGGCACGGGATGCACCCCTCCCTGGCTCACCTCCATTCCAAGCAAAGCCCACTCACGTTGCTCCAAACTTGCAGGCACAATCCAGGAAAACAGTCGGCTCTGCCTTCCTACCGACGGGGCGGTATAGGGAGCAAGGGGTCACAGAGCAACCTCTGACCCTCTCCAATGGGGCAAGGGAAGCAATGAATTATGCGACTCAAGGAAATGCCCAAACTATATGAAAAACCACTCAAAATTAGCCCAAAAAAGAAGATTCTAGATAAAAAGGCAGGGTCGAGATCAGTCAAAGCCAGGTATCTGATGCCACAAGGGAGGGCCACATAGCACACCACATGCTGGGAACAGGGAGATGCACAAATATAAAAAAGTGTTCCAGGGGAACGTTGTAAGCACCAGCAACACCAAAAGGCAACACGCCCACATTTCCGCGCACATGTAGTGAACCTATAAGAACTGAAAACCACAACTCACAGCAAGTGCAACTAGGGTTAATATCAAAACAGGTAGCCCCCAGCAGGAAAATAGTCTCGGGAAGGGGCCGCACAGCAACCGCACTCTTATGCAAACCGGGAGAGGTGTTTTTTGAGAAACTAGTGATGCCCAAAAAACCCCACGTAAAGCCACAATCCTATCCATCCCTGAACTCATGGGACCACTCCACAACATACCTAACACGGATCTGACCTCCCAGAGCCAAAATGCCAGAAAAGGTCAGAGAACACCCAAGTAGGATAAGGAGGGCCGGCTCAATGGCTTAAAAAAATTTAAGATCTGTCTCGTTAATAACATTTATAGCAATCAACCGTACTCCCCTAATCACTGAGTCGTATCCAACAGAGGTCACCTTCCGATACCTCACCAGATCGCGACTAGTATGTTGATGGGATCACACCCCTGTAGTAAAATACAGGTTCTTCAAAACCATTGGGAACAGAACGTATGCAACTAAGCTGCATTAACAGTCAACAAAGTTGTTATTCAAAAACAGATAGCCGCAAGGACAATGAAGTGCACCAACGCTGACATGTCATCAACCCTCACAACCCAAGGAAAAAAGAACATTTCTGAACTTGAGCAAATGGAAGGAGGAAAAAACTATGGGCCCTCAGTGAGGGGTCTGCTTAACACTCCTGTCCCTCAAAGAGGAGGGGAAAAGTGCGTGTGTGCAGTGTTCCAATGTGCAGTTGAGCCCTTCCATGGCAATATCACCCTAAGAACTAAATACTGTGAACTTTCATGAACTGGTCAGAAGGAACACAGCCATCGGAGGAGAGCAAATGACTCCCAGGAGACCCATACCTAGAATTGCAGTGTTGCAACAAAAGTTATGTATATTTATATAGTTGTATACAATCTGCCTACTATGGATAGTCCCACACTTGAGTACTACAGAGGAACTGCAGAGTCAAAAGAAGTTCACTAAAAGGGAACTACAGTGCCTATGTAGCGTTCTCTCATACGTTACCTACAATTACATCAAGCAGAACACCAGCATCCCACATGCACTGCATAGCACCCTTTTTGCATAACACATGGTACCACTACATGACCACAGCCGGCTCCCAAGCATCAGCCAGGTCATGTAATGTCTGTCATTAATCCAACATGCGGTAGGTGCAGGCAGGCTTTACTTGTCCCAAGAAGTAGCCCCCGAGAAAGCAAAATGCCTTATTTACCTCTACCTATGTAGAATAGGGGCCAAGATCCAACCCAACAAGATAGAACCACACAGAGTAGTTGTAAACATAACCTGATATGACACCAACCCAACTGCTCCATACATCCTAACCAGTGCTTAATTTGTAAAATATTAAGTGCCGGGGCTCTTACCAGAGGGCCACTGCAGCTTGCACCACCCATCGCTCCTGTCATCGCTGCCAAAACAACTACTAACCATCTCTCTCGCATGTAAATGCGAAAGTTCAGATTATTCCAGGTCCCCAAAGCTAAAAGAATGGCCGGGGAGGCAGGTATTAGCAATTTTTTAATGTATATTGTTTTCCTAAACAACTGTTATACTGCTCATCTCTAAATTACATGAGCAGCGCCACCTTGTGGCAGACTGCCCTAAGTGTGGTGTTGACAATTAGGTGCTGGTGCCGAGCACCGGAAACCAATTAAGTGCCGGTGCTTAGCACCGGAAAGCCCCGGCTCAAATTAAGCACTGATTCTAACTGAGCCCACTGAAATCCAAAGCAAGCTGGACAGGATGTGTAGGAAGGGCCACATAGGGGAAGATATCACATGTCCCAAGATTTCCTGGAGAAAAAGACTTTTTGCGGTGGTAAAACCCCCAACTCAGGGCATAAAAACGTCTGCTCCAGCGTCCATCAGTGGACCGAGAGCGGTTCTTAGTGTAACCAGGGCAGTCTTCTTAAACAACAAATAGTCTCCTGATATGGAGGTCGTCCAGCTCAGGAAAAAAAAAGAAGGGGACTGGTTGCATGGGGGAGGGTTAACGCAAAGTATGACCCCCCATGTCAGGAAATATGGGACACCAAGGTTGGTAGATAGACTTGGTTAGAAGGGACAGGACAACCCTGATTGGATGGAAACTAAAACTGTATTCCTTATGTTTCAGAGGAAAAGGAACGCTTCCGATGGGCACAAATGCTAACTGCGGAGTGATATTATATATTCTGGATAGGCAATGGGCCACCTCCACGTTGATGGACTACTAAAGGCAGTGCTCCGAGTACTCCAATAATCAGCTTGTTCCCGGATGGAGGGTACTGTGTTCCATTCCTGGAGAAGAGTTATCAGACTTGTACCAGCATCCGTTAAGGAAAAAGACAACCCTGCTGCACCAAGCTCATGAAAGAAGAGCTGCAGACTTTTTCAGCTGGGCACAATTCAAAGACATTCCAGAAGAATTTAGAATGTTCACAGAAGCACAGCTGGGAGTAAGGGGGGCAATACCCTTCTTCCCCCTGCAAACAAAAGCTAATGCCTGCTGATTACAAATAACTCGGTGGGAGATGCTCAAAATGATGAACGGCATTGAGCTCGGCCTCAATTCTATCAAAGAAGCAATGTGAGCAATCTGCCTCATGGTAATGCAGTACCGATATGTACTGGACTTAATGACCGCAATGAAAGGAGGGGTCTGTGCCATGATCGGAGTAGCTTGCTGTACGTTTATCCCAGGGAATGACATGGACAATGGGACACTGAATCTTGCCATTCAAGCACTGCACAATCTACAAAGAAACATGTGCGAAGAGGGACATGCCTCTGAGCAGGAGTGATTTTTTAATTGGTTCTCCTGGCTTCCACGATGGATATCCAGTTTATGTAAATCACTGTTGCCAGATATCATTATGCTGCTATTTGTATATGGGGTTATACAATTGGGGATTGTTACAAATGGGGGGTCTCTAGTTGGCAGAGGTATGCACCCTGTCTAAGTAGGGACCCTTTCTTCTAGTCAGGGTAAGGGGATTACACACTTAGATAACACCTGCTCACCCCTTGATAGCTTGGCACGAGCAGCCAGGATTATCTCAGAGGCAATGTGTAAAGTATTAGCCCAAAACACACACAGTAACACAGTGAAAACACTACAAATGGACACCACACCAGTTTAGAAAAATAAAGTATCTTTATCTAAACCTAACAACACCAAAATGACAAATATCCAAAATATCCAATTCAAAATATAACTTTTAAATGGTTTCAAGCAAGTCTGTCCATAGAAATCTATGGAGGCGTGATTTTTACACAAAGTACCTCAAATGCGTCAAAATCCACAAGGCAAAACAGCCGCAGAGATGGGAAGCATTGAAAAACACAGTGAGGCATCAGTTCCTGAGTCCTTGGGGAGGCGATGCGACGCAGGAGAAGTGATGCTTCGAATCCGGACTGTAGGGTGAAGTGATGCGTCGGTTTCCCAGGTGATTCTGGTCTGCAGGTGTTGCGTCAGAAAAACTTGTTACACATGCGCGATGCGTGTGAAAATTCAGGCGCTACGGGCGCTGAGGAGAATTCCGTAGCCACTGACCATTGATGCGTCGATTCTTTTAGCCGTACAGTGTGGCCTGCGTTGGAGTCGGTGTGCTGTGGTTTCTCGGGCTGTAGGCAGGCGCTGCGTCAATTTCTTCGGCCGCATGGAGCTGTGTGTCGGGAATTTCCCCTGCACAGCGGTGCTGCATCAGAAAATTCAGCCACAGGAAGAGCGAAGTGTCGATTTTATAGATTTTTTCACTTCTTCACAGCTTTCTGTAGCAGGAACAACCTCCAGGGGGCCACAACTGGAATAGACATCCCCAGGCAGGTCAAAACTCCCAGCATTGGAGTTCAAGAAGGCTGTACATGAAGTCTGTGTAACCCTGAGACTTCAGGACAGGAGGGAAGCACACACAACCCCTTGGGGATTCTTCTCAAGCAGGTTTCACAGCAAAGTCCAGTCTTTGTCCTCTCCTTGGCAGAGGCAGCAACTTCAGGCCAACCCAGCAAAGCAGCACACAGCAAAGGGACTTTCTCCTCCTCACAGCTCTTCTGGTCTTCTCCTTGGAAGAGGTTCCACTTGATTCCAGAAGTAATCTAAAGTTCTAGGGCTTTAGGACTAATACTTATCCCCTTTTTCCCTTTGAAGTCTTTGTCCAGAAAATCTCTCTTGCTCAGTAAAACCAGTTCTGTCCTCCATGGTCCAGTTTAACTACAGGAGGTGTAGACAGCATTGTGCAGAGCAGCCACAGCCTATTCAGTTTTCAGAGACAGCTCCTCCCACCCCTCTAGCCCAGTGTGGTCCAACAGCATATGTAAGGCAAACCTCAGCTCCCTTTGTGTGAGTGTCTGGAGTGAATGCACAATCAACCCCTGTCAGAGGCACACAAGATGGTTAAACAAGAAAATGCCCACTTTCTAAAAGTGGCATTTTCAAACACACAATTTAAAAACCACCTTTACTAAAAGGTGTGTTATTAAATTCTGGGTTCAGAGAGCCTACACTCTAAATCTCTAGCTGTTCCCAATTGAAAGTTACACTTGTAAAATGTTACAAGGAGCTCCAATGATAGCCTATGGGAGAGCTAGTCCTTGCAATAGTGAAAAACAAAATACACAGTATTTCACTATCAGGACATGTAAAACACACCAGTACATGCCCCACCTTTAATATACACTGCGCCCTGCCCATGGGGCTACCTTGGGCCTACCCTAGGAGTGACTTACATATAAGAAGAGTTAGGGCCTGGCAAGTGCACCGTCGACATGGCACTTAAAAATGTGTGCGTACAGACACTGCAGTGGCAGGTCTGAGACACATTTGAAAGGCTACTGGTGTGGGTGGCACGATCAGTGCTGCAGGCCCACTAGAAGCATTTGATTTAAAGGTCCTGGGCACATATAGTACGCTTTACTAGGAACTTATCAGTAAATCAAATATGCCAATCATGGATAACCAATCATAATCACAATTTACACAGGGAGCACCTGCACTTTGGCACTGATCAGCAGTGGCAAAGTGCCCAGAGTACCTTAACGAGAAAAAATGAAATCCAGCACACAGTCAAATATACAGGCGGTAGAGGCAAAAAGTCAGGGGAAACCACACCAAGGATGCCAGGTCAAACAGGGATCACCTGCTGTAAAAACACAGCCCTCAAACTGGGAAGAACACAGGTAAATAGGAAGGTAGTTGTTGTCAAAAGCGAGCATAAGGAACAACAGGCCCCAAATAATGTAACTGTCAAAATGCATGAGTTAGGTAGTGTAGTTGAAGAATCAACTAGAAGGGGAATGCTAATATGGAAATCAATACATTCATCAATGAAAATTAAATTTGCGTCCTTATTAATAGAATCACTCATTGTGGACTCCACATCAACCTCAACTTGCAAATATGTAGTCAGGCAAGCCCTAAGACCAAGGTCCGGGATTGCTGATTGATAAGTCACATGTGGCATCAAACTCTTGATCAATCCCACGGATAGGCGCAGTGACCTTACAAGGGTCAAGGGAGATTGCCCCAATAAAGCAGTGGACGTAGGGGGTACGCACGCTCCTAAAACACCATAAAAAGTCCGATGCTACATGAGTTAGGAACACATAGGCAATCAGGACCTAGCACACGCAGTGATCATGCACTCCCCATGTTGGACATCTAGACACATTATCCACTGGACATATTGTGTCCACACGAGGTCGAGACCCACTTGTGGTAATCATTAGACAATTAATTTACGACTCCAAAGGCAGCAACCAACATTTCTCACCATATATGGTACGCCAGAAACTTTTATAGCCCATCATGTTTTGTATAAAAGAAGGACAATACTGATTGTAAATGGAGACAGTCCTCAGACCTTGTGCCTGTAACTGTTCTCCCCGCCGTAATGTTTAATTAAACAAACTGTTCCTGTTTTGTCAAACACCTCTTGTCTTCTGTTATTTAAGGCATTTCGAACTCAAGTAACACATCTACAGAAAGTGCTAAGGTCAAGTGCTTCAGTGTCCCAAACAGCGATAGTAAGCACTACATAAATGCTCCAATACAATACAATAAAATGGTGTCAACTGCAATAAATATTGAACATGCCCGATGACATGGATAAATGCTCCCACAAATGGCAGTTCTACAAGACTTGCTTTTTTTTATATTACACTCCCGACAAGATAGCAAAATGGGGGGTCGGAAAGGGAACCTTCTGCCCACATTGTGCTTCTATAATGCAGACATTATTCACATTTTTGCGTCTTGTAGTGTTTTGCACAACCTAATTGAGGATATATCAAAATTTTTATCTGAGGTTTTAAAAATAGAAGTAACACTATCTAATGATGTAATTTTGTTCGGGACATCGGAGTTAGATTTGATGGGGAAGGGACATGAATTAATTTTCATCTCAATGGCAGTTTAATGCAGGATCCTAGACGGGCAGTATTCTAGCGATGTATAGTTTGGAAATAGCCTGTTAGGAATGGGTGTCTCTAGTTGGCAGAGGTAGGTATCTTTGTCCAAATAGGGACCCTTGCTTCTAGTCAGGGTAAGGGGGATACACACTTTAGATAACCCTTGCTCACCCCCTTGGTAGCTTGGCACGAGCAGACAGGCTTATCCCAAAGGCAATGTGTAAAGTATTTGTACCAACACTCACAGTAAGACAGTGAAAACACCACAAAAGGACACCACACCAGTTTAGAAAAATAAAATATCTTTATCTAAACTAAACAAGACCAAAATGACAAAAATCCAACATGCACAGTTAAAAATATGACTTTCAAAGGGTTTCAAGAACTTGTACCATAGAAAACTATGGATGCGTGACTTTTCACCAAAGTACCTGTAGATGCGTCAAAGTTCCAAAAGCCAAACAGCCGCAGAGTCAGAAAACAAAGAGATGCGACACTCCTGAGACCTTGGGGAGGCAATGCAACAGTTCTGCGGCACACAGAGGACGAGTTGCGTCGAATCCGGTCTGTATGGGGAGAGGTGCGTCGATTCTTCATGACGGTTCCGGTCCGCAGGTGATGCGTTGGGAAAACTTGCCGCACAGGTACGATGCGTGGAAATCCGGCATGCATCGGCGATCGATGTGGCAGCGTCTAGCGGTGCTGCATTGGTCCTCTTCAGCCGCGATCACTCGATGCGTCGATTCTTGCTGCGCAACAGGCGCTGCGTCGGTTTTCGCAGCGGCGCGGGGATACAAGGAAATTCTTCTCGCGCCTTGAAGATGTGTCGGAAAAACAACCGCAAGAAGAGCGATTTCTGTAGTTCTTTGAGTTTCTTTTTTCTTCCAGCTCCCAAACAGCAGCAACAACCTCCAGAGGCCCAAAACTGGCACAGGCACCTCTTGGCAGGTCAGAACTCACAGCAGCTGAGTTCAGGGGAGCTGGGGGTGAAGTCTTTGTGCCCCTGAGCCTTCAGAACAGGAGGCCAGCACACACCGGCCCTTGGAGATCTCCTTCAAGCAGGGGACACAGCACACAGCAAAGTCCTTCTCCTTTCCTTGGCAGAAACAGCAACTGCAGGCCAACCCCACACAGCACACAGCAAAGGGGCAGTACTTCTCCTCAGTCTCTCCAGCTCTTCTCCTTCGCAAAGGTTCCTCTTGAATTCCAGGAATGATCTAAAGTCTGGGGTTTTGGGTCTGATACATATACCCCAAAATGTCTTTGTTCTCTTTGTGCAGGGGGCTCTGAGCCCAGTTCAAACCAGTTCTGCCTTCACTGGTGCAGCATGACCACAGGAGGTGGAGACAGCATTGTGCAAGGGAGACAGGCTCCATTCAGGTGCAAGGTAAATCTCCTCCCACCACTCTATATGCAGCCAGGGTCTATTCAGCTCAGGGCTGAGTCATCCAAGAAGGACCAGGCACACCTCAACCCCCCAGAGGCTGTCTACAGGGAATGCACATCCTCTGTCTCTGTCACACTGAATCCAGACAGTCAATCCACAAACAGGCAGAGGCACACAGGATGGTTGAACAAGAAAATAGCCACTTTCTAAAAGTGGTATTTTCAAACACACAATTTAAAAACCATCTTTACTAAAAGATGTGTTATCAAATTCTGAGTTCAGGGATACCAAACTCCATTTTTCGATCTTATCCCTATGGGAAGATATGCTTGTAAAATGTTACAAAGCATTCCCCGTTCTGTCCTATGGGCAAGATAGCCTTTCAACCGTAAAAAACGAAATTGGCAGTATTTCACTATCAGGACATGTTACACACACCAGTACATGTCCTACCTTTCACATACACGGAACCCTGCCCAGGGGGGTACCTTGGGCCTACCATAGGGGTGTCCTATGTGTAAGAAAAGGGAAGGGTGGGGCCTGGCAAGTGGGTGCACTTGCTAAGTCGACATGGCAGTTAACAAACTGCGCACAGGCACCGAGGTGGCAGGCCTGAGATATCTTTTCAGGGCTACTCATGTGGGGGGCACAATCAGTGCTGCAGACCCACTAGTAGCATTTGATTTAAAAGCCCTGGCACACTCAGTGCACTTTACTAGGGACCTACTGGTAAATCAAATATGCCAATCAGGGTGAACCAATCACAATACCAATTTATAAAGGGAGCACTTGCACTTTGACACTGATCAGCAGTGGCAAAGTGTCCAAAGCATCTAAGCCAGCAAAAACGAAATCCAGCACAGCATCAAAAACACAGGAGGTAGAGGCAAAAAGTCAGGGAAAACCACGCCAAGGATGCCAGGTCTAACGTATATAAGCGGAAAAGGAGCCGTTCACACCGGGAAGCCATGAGAATATGTGATCCTTTGATTGAGTGGATTCAAGGCCAAGGCGGAGCAGGATAGATTTTACCTTACTATTTCCCCTTGTGTCTCTGGGTGAAGTATGGCCTTTATATAGTAATGAGGAAGTTTGTAGTGTCACTTTAGGATTCTGAAGGAGCCATATAGAATTTGTCTTAGTGTGGGCTGTATTGTATTGATATTTTTTTGAGATATGTATTTATATAATCATGAAATGATGTAATGTAATGTATTTGATTATTCATGTTTGATGAATTGAAGTTTCTACCTGTCTGAGGGGGTGGGTGGGAGGGGTGGGGGTAGGTGCGGATTGCTATGGAATTAAAATGAATAAAGATTATTTAAAATATATATATATATTGAAGACATGAATAGCACATTCACCAAACTTGTTCTTTCTGAATACCAGGGTGGTCTGCGGTTGTTGCCGGGGTTGGAGGGTGAAGATGGGGAGGAAGCAGGCTCAGGGCAGCATGAAGTAGATAGAGCAATTTACCAAGAAACCTTACACCCTCTCTTGGTGCATGAAACACATTCCCCACGCGCATTCGTGAGTTGTAAATGCCCATGTAGCTTTTATAGACCTTCACTGTTCACATTAACTACCCTGACCTCCATGTACAGAGCTTCTTTTTCATCTTTACTAAAGGCACTGAATACGAATTTAGCTGACCGCTTTAATTAAAAGTGTCATCAGGACATGAGGCTTCCTTGCCCACCACGCTGAACCATGCATTTCGCTTTCATTATGTCATTAAATCGACAGAGACGGTACTGCTGCGTTTGTTGTTAGGACGCATGTTTACCTTGCCCTTTAGGAGCGCGTGGCGCAGATGCATGCCTGGGAAGAGAGCTGCGGCCTGCTGGCTGTGGAGCCACATTCTCTGAATTCCCTGGTCATGACGTGCGCCGTTCTCTGCACTTAGATCACCATGCATGGAAATAGGCCCAGCAACGTTTTAATAAACACCAGACGCGTGTGATCTGTCATTCTCCCTCATTTTACAATGGCTGCGTGCCTCCAGCCCCTTTAAAGAGCATGTTTGCAACAATTAATTCTTCATGTGGAGTTATTAAAGCCTGTGAACTAAGTGTGCACCCCAAACATCAAACATTTGGAAAGGCACTGTTGTTTTTTAAAAGTAGGATACCTCTCAGAGAGTGAACACGTAGGACGTGTCAGAGACACAGGAAAAGATCATCTGTCCATTCGGTTTCAGTGTAATTCAACAGGCCTTTTGTTATAATCTGCTGATTTGTGGTGCCTTCCCTGCTCTCCCCAGCCTAGCCTTTGAGGTCATAGGATGTCGGTGGGTGCCTCTGTGGCTGGGTTGATAGAGAGAATGGGCTGAGCAGAGTGTGTGCTGCATCCGGTGGGACGCTCTGTTAAGTAACTTGCAACTTTTCTTCTACAATAAACTCACATCCTGTTAACCCATGTGGAATGGCTGCCCGACTGCTGCTTCAAAATAGATATCTTCACTTGTAACATCTTTCACTGAAAGAGTTTTAGCTCAGATATGGAAAGTGGAAAATACAAGGTTTTACAATTCTACTTACAAATAGCGAGGATGAATACAACCAGCATAGCAAGTGTGCATCCTTACATCTCTCTCTATCTACAACAAACTCCACTTTGTGAGCTAATGCTAATCATCACATTCTGCAAAAATGTGTTAAACAATGTAACTGACTAGGGCCGGTCCCCTGTTACCATTCATTGGCCTTGGTCTAAGACGTCGGCTACACATGCTAGTGAGTGGTTATAGAGTGGCAGGGACGGGAAAAGCCTGAGTAAGATTATGGGATCTCAACCCTCAAGTAACCACCCATAGATGTAAGATAACATTTTAGATGTCCGCACAAAAAAGTTGACATTTTTGCATTTCTACATATTTAATTTAAATTCAAAGCGAGGATCATGGACCAAAACACGTGCAGATGCACAGTGAAGATATCTTGATATAGGTATTTCACATTTGTCCAGATGGTTTTCACCAAATGCTACAAATGCATTACAAGCTGATCCAAGAACCCTTCCTGTTGTTACGTATATTGTGACAAATGTGCGAATCGCATAGCTTAATTTCCCTAATTAATAGGAGTGCGAGAAAATACAGACATCCTTAAAATAAATATTATGCACCTCAACTGTAGTATAATTCAGACAAAGCCATCTACAAATAAAACATGTAGCTGCACAATGTGAACTAAACATTTACGTATATAGTTTTGTTGCAAAATAAATTAGGACATATCTCCAGTTTTTTGCCCTGCACCACAGCCTCTGTGTAAGGGTCAAATTTCTCAACCCGTAAGCCCTCGGTAGCAAATAGTTTTAAATAGTTGTAAATGATTTATGCCGCAGTAGGTCTTAAAGCTTGTTTGGAGTATTGAAC
This sequence comes from Calotriton arnoldi, assembly GCA_963921515.1. Classification (NCBI taxonomy): domain Eukaryota; kingdom Metazoa; phylum Chordata; class Amphibia; order Caudata; family Salamandridae; genus Calotriton; species Calotriton arnoldi. The sequence continues at coordinate 1,849,243 of CAWUFW010003329.1, forward strand.
ATACCTTTGTATTTGATCATTTGAAAGTTTTGGAATTTCTAGGGATTTTGAAGACAGAACCCAAGGGTTCCATCCTCCTGACCACAAACCAATTACGAAGATGACTCCATATGTACCTGCAGTTTATGTACCCTCTCCCTGATGAGTGCCTTTTCCTCCCTTCTTTTAGCCGGTCCCAGCGTAGTAACATTGTCTTTAGACAGAGCAGTCCCCTTTTGTCTAAATATGGTGTAGTAATCTAATCACTGTCCATCTTTTGAGGCCTGAAATGGTAGGGAGTGGGATTGTGGCAGTTTATCAGTTCATCAAAGTCAGTGCTTTGCCACAAAGGCAACCAGTTCGAATCTCTGATGAAGAAATTATTTAGAATTGTTTTTTGCCAAAATCTTTTCATTGGCTTTTACAAAGATACACAACATTTATAGCTCAACCGGGCTCTGATCCCATGCCTAGATCATCAGTTATCTAAAGACAATACACTGCTTTTTCACAAGTTCTCAGCATGACTAATAACGTTTTTCAGGCGCAGAAGTCCCATCATTACTGTGCCTATCATATACAGTCTACATATCTCGTGTTGCACCCAAGCTCTATATTCGGGAGCTAACAAATTAAACACAACGAAAACAATTAAACATTTCCATGGAACCCCCTGTATATGACCCTCAAGTGATTGAGGGGAGCGTAGAGTGGCCGTTATCCAGGGCCCAGAGGGTCTAAGGGGCCTACTGCTTCAGGCCCGGGTGGAACCAGGGACCACACAAGAGGGGGTCAGTGGAAGACCCAGGCTCCGAGCGAGATCAAGACCGGGGCCAGATCCGTTATATCTGAAAGAGGTGAAGGGCCCGCAGCCTAGGACCATAGGCAAAGAGAGGCAACCCCTCCAACAAATAACCCACCAATGGACTCCAGATGTAATCAAAGCACCTGCTGGAATCCTCAATAATATCTGTCATACGTTGAAGAGCTAGGGCTCGCCATAATCGGGCATGCCATTGGGTAAGAGGGGGGGCCTCTGGCTTCTTCAAGGCTGCTGCTATTGCCATTTTAGCCGCCCCAAGCAAAGCCACATAATGGAACTATCCCCCTGTGTTTGGTGCTTCAGATTGGGGTCTCGCACCCCCAGAAGAGTGTGTTCTAGGGAGTCTGGGATTGGGTACCCCAGGATATGTTTGATTTGGGATAGAATTTCTTTCCAGAAAGGTTGAATGGAAAGGCAGTCCCACCATATATGACGGAAGTCTCCCAAGAGCCCACATCCCTGCCAACATCTGTCTGAAGTGTGTGGAAAAATAGTATGTAGTTTCTGGGGGTGTAGGTACCAATCGAACATGATTTTGTAATGGGCTTCTCTCAAGAACATGGAACGGTTTATATTTATCAATGTCTTTATATAGAGAGCTCCACTGTTTCTCCGCTATGGGGGTATGTAGCATGGCGTCGCAAAAGCCTCTGTGTCGCAGGGCTTCCGTAGGACCCACCGTAAGAAGAAGAGAGTAAAGAAACTAGATGCATTCCTTAGTTGTTTTGCCGGATTGCACAATCTTTCTATTGGAAGCAGGTCCCTGGTCGCGGCCAGCCTCACCTGGGGTTGTGGCACCCAGTGTTTTAGCTGGAAATAGTAGTATTCTTCTGTGGGTGGCAGCACAGTCTGCAAAGGAGTGTAGTTCTCCTCGATTGAAGAGATCAGACAACCTAAGGCATCCACCCTCTCTCCATTTTTCAAAAGGACCCTCTAGTATCGCTGGAGGGAAAGCAGGGTTGAAGTGGATAGGGGTCTAAGGGGATGGAAAGATCGTTAGAGGCAATGTCTTGGTGACGATATCCCACACTTTGAGAGTAGTGACTGTAGGGGTGCTAAGATAGACATTATTTGGCCTGTCTTGTTTTGGTTTCCAAGGTAGGTCCCAGATGGTTCTCCCTGGTATCTGCCTGTCCATATGGAGCCAGTGTTTATCTGAGGCTTTAAGGGACCACTCGGCCAGGACCCGAAGTTGTGCAGCTCTGTAATAGAGAGGGAAATCAGGGAGGGAGAGACCCCCAGCTAGGCGTTGTCTAGTCAATAGTCGCTAAGAGAAGCGGGCCCTTTGCCCCTGCCATATAAATTTTGTTATCATCCTCTTCAGCTCTGTGAACAACTCTCTGTCCACTATGATCGGGAGATCCTGAAATAGATAGAGAAGGCGAGGCAGAACGTTAATCTTGATCGCGTTTATTCGGACTACCCAAGTTAAGTATGCGGAGCTCCATTTTTTAAAGTCGGATTTGAGCTGCCGCAGCAAGGGGGGGAAGTTGGCTTTATAGAGGTCTGTTAGTTTAGGGGTAATTTTAATGCCCCAGATAAGTAATTTCTTTATGGACACATCGGAAGGGCGATGCCTCCCCATGGCTGTCATCATCTCTAGGGGCATTGTCAGGTTAAGTAGAAAAGATTTGGAGTGATTGACTTTAAAGGCCGTTACTTTTTCAAAATTATTACGTTCGGTCTGTATAGCCGGCAAAGAAGCATTAGGGTCAGTGATAGGTAGCAAAACATCGTCCGCAAAGTGTGAAATTTTGTGCTCATCTGGACCGAATTTGATTCCGCGTATTTCAGGGTTAGATCTTATCCGCGCTGCAAGTGGTTCAATGCAGAGGGCAAAGAGCATAGGTAATAGGGGGCAGCCCTGTCTTGTGCCTCTTGATGGATTAAAAAAGTCCAAGGCTACTCCATTCACAAGAACTCAAGACTTGGGGGAATGATAGTTAGCCTTTACCATGCCCAGAAAAGCCTCACCTCTATGTCACTGCACATTGTGTTAAGACTGGTGATATAATTGACTGTGTAGTGAAAAAAATGCATTCTATGAAGCAGCATATCTATGAGTCAATTACCGCTTGCTTCACCCTTTTTGACATTGGGCAGCACACTATATCCTATCACACTTTTTCTTGTTTTTACAAATTCATGGGATTGAATACTGGATGGTACTTGCAAGAATAAAAATTAATGATGTAAACACACTTTCTTGATGTAATACAGAAATACAGCCTATGTTTTCAAAGATTCATTCTTTTAGCTGGAGGTGTTTCTTCTTCTAGGTAAAGTAGTTTCTAATAGTAATTTAAGATTGATTTAGTAAGGTTAATACTGAGAAAGTTAATGTCATTATGACTAACGATACATTCATGTTTGAAAACAAAATCGCATCTTTATTGACGAATTCGCCATTGTGAAATCCCCATCAACCTGACTCAGAAATACGTGGTTAGGCAGGCCCTGAGACCCGGGCCTGAGGTCACTGATTGACAGATCACAGGCGAGGTAGCATGTAGCCAGCAGACTAATGCGCGAACAGGAAATCACAGATCGATCCTACTGATAGGCACAGCGAAACCACAATGGTCCCGGGAGATTGGCCCCAATAAAGCACACATGGCTGAAGGGTTGCGAGCATTCCCAAAACACCATAAAGTCAGATGTCACATGAAGTTAGGAACACTTAGCCAATCAAGACACAGCACACTACACACAGTGATCACGTGCTCTCCATGCCGTACATCTGAACATGTTACCCACTGGCTGCATTGTGTCCACGCAAGGTCGAGGCCCACCTGGATTCCTCATCCTATACCTTAATTTATGGCTCCACAGTCAGAGGTACACATTCCTTACCAATATAGGATCACCAGAAACATTTTATTACATTCAATGAACTGTACAACAGTCTGTGTTAAACCGATTGTAAATTGAGATAGTCCTCAGACTCTGGGGCCGATTCCGATCTCGGTCGGAGGCGCACCCAATACCATTCGGTCGGGAAAAAAGCCATGCGAAAGCCTGTTTCCCGACCGATCCGTACAGCACACCGAACGAGCAAGTACGATGCGCACAACAGCAAAAAATCCGGCCGAGCCGTACTCACCCAAACCAGGTCCTGTTCTCCGACCGAGGCGAATCCGGAAACGCCGAATCGAGTCGCACGGAAGGAAAATGCAGCCCCGTCCGGCCGGACAAGTACGATGCGCTTCCCGTACGCGCCGAACCCGTCGCTACGCACGGCACGTTAAAGCATCCGGGAGAGGCGCACATAAGCTCCGATTCGCGCCACAACACGATCCACGGCTACGAGACGAACACGGCACCGACGAGGACGACGCGAAGCGACGAGGACGATGCGAAGCGACGAGGACGACGCGAAGCAACGAGAAGGACGAACGACACGAACCAACCATGAATCCCTTCGTCCCGATCATACCAATATTCTACATCTACTACCGGAACAGGCACGGACGCGTACGGCGCAGAAGGTAAGCCAGACACCAACCACAAAACACATACAACACGTACACGACACATCACACACATACACGGGGATGCTGAATATACTTACACCAGCAACAGCAGCACCATAGGGGCGGGATGCCCATCACCAATGCCACATATGCACACAGGGGCCTGAATGCGCACCACCACCCCTACCCAGGGGGGCTGGATACCTACCACTACTACCACCCTCACCCAGGGGGGCTGGATGCCTACCACTACTACCACCCTTAGCCAGGGGGGCTGGATGCCTACCACTACTACCACCCTCACCCAGGGGGGCTGGATGCCTACCACTACTACCACCCTTAGCCAGGGGGGCTGGATGCCTACCACTACTACCACCCTTAGCCAGGGGGGCTGGATGCCTACCACTACTACCACCCTTAGCCAAGGGGGCTGGATGCCTACCACTACTACCACCCTTAGCCAGGGGGGCTGGATGCCTACCACTACTACCAACCACACCCAGGGGGGCTGGATGCCTACCACTACTACCACCCACACCCAGGGGGCTGGATGCCTACCACAACTACCACCCACACCCAGGGGGGGCTGGATGCCTACCACTACTACCACCCTTAGCCAGGGGGGGCAGGATGCCTACCACTACTACCACCCACACCCAGGGGGGGCTGGATGCCTACCACTACTACCACCCTCACCCAGGGGGGGCTGGATGCCTACCACTACTACCACCCTTAGCCAAGGGGGGCTGGATGCCTACCACTACTACCACCCTTAGCCAGGGGGGGCTGGATGCCCACCACTACTACCAACCACACCCAGGGGGGGCTGGATGCCTACCACTACTACCACCCACACCCAGGGGGGGCTGGATGCCTACCACTACTACCACCCACACCCAGGGGGGGCTGGATGCCTACCACTACTACCACCCTCACCCAGGGGGGCTGGATGCCTACCACTACTACCACCCTTAGCCAAGGGGGCTGGATGCCTACCACTGCTACCACCCTTAGCCAGGGGGCTGGATGCCTACCACTACTACCACCCTTAGCCAGGGGGGCAGGATGCCTACCACTACTACCACCCACACCCAGGGGGGCTGGATGCCTACCACTACTACCACCCACACCCAGGGGGCTGGATGCCTACCACTACTACCACCCTCACCCAGGGGGCTGGATGCCTACCACTACTACCACCCTTAGCCAAGGGGGCTGGATGCCTACCACTACTACCACCCTTAGCCAGGGGGGCTGGATGCCCACCACTACTACCAACCACACCCAGGGGGGGCTGGATGCCCACCACTACTACCAACCACACCCAGGGGGGGCTGGATGCCTACCACTACTACCACCCACACCCAGGGGGGCTGGATGCCTACCACTACTACCACCCACACCCAGGGGGGCTGGATGCCTACCACTACTACCACCCTCACCCAGGGGGGCTGGATGCCTACCACTACTACCACCCTTAGCCAAGGGGGCTGGATGCCTACCACTACTACCACCCTTAGCCAGGGGGCTGGATGCCTACCACTACTACCACCCTTAGCCAGGGGGGCAGGATGCCTACCACTACTACCACCCACACCCAGGGGGGCTGGATGCCTACCACTACTACCACCCACACCCAGGGGGGCTGGATGCCTACCACTACTACCACCCACACCCAGGGGGGGCTGGATGCCTACCACTACTACCACCCCCACTCATAGGATGGACAATGCATGACACAACAATCACACCACAACCTAGGGAATGCAAGATAAAGACATCCCCCCACCACCATGACAAGCGTGTGTAGGCTGTGTCAAATGCCTACAACACCGAACATGACTTTGAACATACAATGTGACCCCCTAGCACATGTGCCACACATATATGTGTGTGGCACCCACAATGCTAAGCAGCCCATGACCATTGTGGCAATGGGGCCTAAACCCCCATCATCACAGTGACCAAAAGGTAAGTGTGGGGTCCATAGCTGAAGCACATTTTGACCATTGTGGCAATGGGGTCTAAACCCCCATCATCACAGTGACCAAAAGGCAAGTGTGGGGTCCATAGCTGAAGCACATTTTGACCATTGTGGCAATGGGGTCTAAACCCCCATCATCACAGTGACCAAAAGGCAAGTGTGGGGTCCATAGCTGAAGCACATTTTGACCATTGTGGCAATGGGGTCTACACCCCCATCATCACAGTGACCAAAAGGTAAGTGTTGACAAAGAAAGAGCTGCAACTGCCAAACTGCATGGATCATTCCTGGTCACAGAACCAAAAACTCATCTGTGGCAAAGTAGTGTATGTGTCCCATTGCAACATAAATTGGGGGAGCCAAATACTGCAGTGCAAATGAGACATTCCTTTGGCCATGTGCAGACAAACAACACCCATGGGGGCTGAGACCGTCAACAGTCATCAATGACACAATGACAGAAGTGACCATCAGAATGCAGAACCACATATTTGCACCAATGGGCACACAAATGCAGATATCCTGTGGAGACAGCAGATGTGAGGTGAACAGATACCATACCATGGCAGCAATGGGACACACAAACCATGATCACTGTGCTGACCGATGACCTAGGAGTCCCAGGGACAGCAGGGGAAACACACCAAACAACATACAGCCAATGGCACACCCAAGATATGCCAATGCAGTGGTGCAGATGCACAAACACAAACAGGCAGACCAACACTGCCATCATACACAGCAGGTGAGGGGTGGGGTGCCAGTGTCCCCAGGCAACCACACAACACATGAGGAGAGCTGAATACCAATCATACAGATGTGCATACACTGCCACACTAAGGTAACTCATGGATCCAAATCCCCTATGTGGGCAAGCAGGCATTGTCAGATGAGAGGGAGCACAAAACACACATGTCACACAGGCACGTAGGAACAACAACTGACACAGCAAGACACAGACACACCACAGCACCACCCCCAGGGCCCCCACAATGTGGTGACCCTGGGCTGAATAAAAATCCCACTGTGATGACAAAGCTAAATGTCGTTCACACTGTGAACCACAGTCAGGTGTCCTGAGCAACAAACTACCATCACACCTACACAAGCACAAATCAATCAGCATGGCCAGTAAGCCAAGGCCAACATGGAGGCAGGGGACTAGCTGGGCAACAACTCCCATCTGCACACACTCAAGACCAC